>CM024789.1:27072155-27577787 GCA_014281875.1 Nibea albiflora
GACAGCTGTTATTCCTGGACCAAACATCTGGATACCTAATGATCAAAATGTCAGGTTTTATTGGTTTTGACCTCAATCCTGTGACTTAACTAAACTAACAGGGTGTAGATCATTGTTTAACACCACTTTGTAAAACCTACTGACTCGCCTACCATGTGTCTGGAGTTATGGCATTGTATAGCAAAGTTGAACCAAAAAGTTGGTCTGATACAGGCAAGTTATGGACATTTCAGATGGACAGTTCTGATAACAAACACTGTCCAAAGCAAATTAACCTTTCCAGATTGAAAAATACAAATTCATTAGTTCATAACGAAGTTCATTTTAATTCTATCTACTAATGTCCAGAATTGTTTCACTCATCTAACTTTAATCATCAATTCACTCACACACATTCTTTTAGCATGTATTTACTTTATTACATTTCTGGGGTATTCATAACTGAACTGCAACAGTCTATTGAATTTAATCCTTCTTTATTTTTTGAACTTGTTTTTATTTTTATTCATGAAATGATGCAATAAAGCTTCTATTTATCTGATGTATCACACTTTGGATTACTTTTGTGCAAATTCACAACAACTTGCCTTATCTGCCATGTTACTGATGCATTTCATTTGAATATATTGACTTGATTTTATTAGCACTATTAAAATGAAAAGAGGGTTAGGATTATATTCAGACGTTAAATCCATCTAATAGGGGTTTGTTCATGGAGTGGGCTGAAGAACTGTATTCGTTTTAAGAGACCTGGGCTGCTGCCACGGTTCAATGACAACTGACCCTCAGGAGAATTAAGTTGGGTCTTTTAATCACTGCGTTTGGATGACACCTCCAATGATTACCTGCTACGTCTGCCAATCTGAGATAGATTGAGTTGGCCCCAGAGTTGCTGGAGGTGTGTCACTCTGGTATTTGCTTTTCAAGTCACAGGGGACTATTTAGTGCCAAGTTAAGAGGGAACTGTTCAGAATCTAGTTTTTGGGATTGTATAAATGTAGCTAGAAATGGTTTCAACCCCAGCATTATCTTCACTATACTGAATTATTAATGTGTTGATGCAAAAGAAGTTTGGGCCAAACTGGAAAATTTAATTTGTGAATTGTGTTGACTGTTGGAAGTCAATGATGTCATCCTGAGAAGATGCTTGACTTTTGCCGTACTGCTGCTGAGCAATACTCTATATATAAGTATTAGGAGGGATAGACCGATGGGTCATGTTGTTTATGTCAAATTCTGACCCACATATTTGATTCCTACATATTGTTAGCTGAACTGACCATCTGGCAGTCCACTGACTGAAGGTCGTACCTGGACACTAGGCGTCTAGCTACCAGCAGATGCTGCGAGGAGGCTCTGATCGGAGGAACAGCATTGATAAACGAAGGTGAAGACAAGGTAGCTCAACGTCATAGTATTACTTACTGAATAGAAGGTGGAGCTGAGTGTAATGGTAATGGTAAATGACCGGCATCAAGAAATTTGGCTGCAATTGTCGATCAGCCCACTATGGTCAGTTGTCCTTCAGGACTTTTCTAATTGTTTCGGACTTTTTAAATAAAAGCATCACCTGTTTCAGGCTGTCTCATCCAATGTATGGGAGACAGTCTTACATGGTTCCCACTTAAAAAGTTCAAGACAGCCGCTTAATAACAGAAGTGGGGAAGTTAACAGGACATGCATTTGCCAAACCAACTAGTCAGTTTTCATATTTGATCATTTCAAAGCACGTAGAACTTTCACCTTGTTGAATTTCCTTTCCATGTGTGGAACAGGTTTATTATTGTAGTGGGAAAGAAACATCCACCACAACTGCTGTGGGTGTACAGTAATGACTGAAGAAGCATCATGTTGTCTTGTGATAGTGCCTAATATTACCAACCCTGCATACAGAAATCATCATTTGACAGATGAAACATGCTCTAGGATTGGTATGAGGTAGCAAAATGAAGCTAAACCATCCATCCAGAATGAATGGCCTGTTCTCATTGTCAGCTTTTCAATGTTAGCTGTTCTCATTCATCTTTGCCAAGAGGCAAATCCATTCGCAGCAGCCCTATGCAGGTCAAGTATACATGAACTTCCCAAGTAACAGCCAAGGGACATATTGAACATTTACTAATTGGTATAAACAAACAGAAAGAATCCATGTGTGAATCAATTTCATTGTGGATTAGAAAAGACCCTATCAGGCCTTAATGTCTGCATGTCTTAATCACATGTCTGTGCTATATATCACATCACCTATACTGACCCAACAATGAGAAAAAAAAAAGTAGTTTTCAGGCATTTCCTGGTATTCCTCATGGTGTTTTAGAGATTATCATGTCCTGATAACCATTAAAGAGTTGTTAATGACTCATCCTGCACTTGACTCCAATGAAACACTTTTTCTCTAACCCCTAAATTCCACCAGACACGTGCACAGCGTTGTGTGCATTCTAATCAATGTATCAAACCCGACTGGCTGCGCTGCGGTCCGGTTCAGAAACGTTCCAGAAGCGGGCCTCTGCTTGACTCTGCGTGAAATATGCGGCTGTTCTATTTTTGACTGACAATTTACATAGAGCACCTCGAGTGGGTGGAAGCCAAACACAGAAAAAGCATAGAGAATCCAGCGGTGTTCAAAATAAAATACCCTGTGCAAACTGCCGGTCGTAAAAACGGACAGAAGCAAAACTAATTAACTACGTAACATATTATATTTACACATATTAATATTTACACATGTAGAAGCATATTTACACACGTAGAAGCATATAGCACATAAACCAAGAAAATGACCAAATATGAGCAAGTAAACAAAGTCCGGTGGGCTAAATGCTTCTGAAACACTCCTGGTGGGGTTTGAAGTTGCGTTCAGGACAGACCAAAACAGCGTCGCGGCATGCCAGAGATGTGTCCGGAGGGTTTTTCGGGGTAATGACGCCACCAGAGCAGAGTGATTCCTGTTTGATACAGTTAGCTTTAGCCTTACTGTTTGGTTAACTTGCTCACTGCTAATTAACTGTTGCTTATTGAATCTCCCGTTAGCAAGTGTAACCCGTTTCTCGAGGTTATTATCATTTCTGATCTGGTTAGAACAGAGGTTGGACCAATATCAAAAACCCTAGGCACGACTACGGAGCCTTAAGTAATAAATGTTAGCGAAGAACACACAACACGAACAGGTAAGGTTGAAAATTTATATTCTACAAAAATAAAAAACATAATGTACAATCCCTGCCTATCTGAAGCCGGCTTCCTGAATGCACAGGCGCATATTAAAAAAGCCCAAAATAAATTATTTCAACATAAAGTGTCTCTTTATGAAATTTCTTCAATAGAGTTAAAAGAAAATAAAACTGCTTCCTTCAGAGTCCATGAATGTTTTGGTGTGTGTGTGTCTCTTGTAATCAGTATGTTCTCTTCACTACCCGGGTACGTTTACGTGTGATCTTATCTGTATATCAAATGAAGAAGTAGGATGATGATGATGGTTCCGATGATGCCACGGCTGGCCACACCAGGCTCTCGGTCCGTTCACGCTCACGTCTTCTGTTGGCTCGCCACTCCAGGGTCAGGTTCAGATGATCTCTCTCTCTCTATCATACAGTACAGAATGCATTAGCTACTACTATCTCACTTCTGTTTCAATCTGATCAACTTATCTTCATTCAAATATCAATTCAATTATACCCAGTTGTAAAGGATATAAACATTCTAATCATTATGTAAATTAATAGGTCACATCACACCACATAAGAGTCAGTCATGTACTTCCATCTTACAGCATAGAAGTAAAATGAGATTTCTGAAACCAGGTATTTATGTTTTTAACCCTTTTAAATCGTCTTAATTACAATTGTAAACATCATTTTTTAACCAAACATTTAATATATTTATTCTTTTAACATTTAAGATGAACTTCTGTTTCTCATATTCATATGAAACATGTATATGAGCAGTTAGATTAACTAAATCACCTTTATCTTACAGACAAGAGATAAACACTCCCTCAATCAGCTAACCTCTAATGGTGGCTAACTTAGCTGAGCTAGCTAAAATCAAGTTCACATTCAATTACTAGCGATTAGCACGTGGCTAGCGCAATTAGCGATTTTTTAATAACATCTTTAACAACATAAAACAATTTGAAACCGGGTCTATATGATATCAAACAGCAAGAATTAAGGTCACAACTCCGACTGCTTTTAAAAACGGTATTTTACGACATAATGGAGTTTGCACAGTTAGCATAACCTCGCATTAGCGTTAGCATCCTTACCGGAGTTTATCTTGAGGAGCTTGCAGAGTCATGCAGCTCGACTCTGTCTCTCAGCTTTCAACCTAACGAACACACAGTATTTCAATATTTGGTACGAGACTTTATAAATTTATATTTTTCATAGGATACTTCCATAGCCGTCCATACCAGTGATGCTTCGGGCCACGTCTCCACCGGAAGAAGGAAGACGAGTGATTTTCTAGAAAATTTCCCGGCATTCATTCATTTCATTTCATTGAATGCATGCGCCACCCTCTGGCGAAGTAGGGGATTACACTATAGTAACCTGGTACGGGTTACACAAGCAACAGAACAGAAGTGGGCTCAGCAGCTGGACTAGGCTTGAGCACAGCCTCCTGAGTCCAACAGGAAATAACATTACGCTACTCATGTGATTTACAAACTTTCCTGATGACAAGATCGCCATGTAGCAAACAGCTAATCATTGTCTCGATGTTTGCTTTTGCAGCCAATTGGCCTGGCTCACCTGCATTGCATAGCGGTGGGGTTTATAACACAAACTCGCCTTTGGCTGCAGTAAATGCCACTAAACATCAGTGAAACATCCCTTGTAGTCTGCCATTTTTGCAGTAAACATAAAAACATGGAAGCGAATAGCACTGTGCTTTCTGTTTCAAGGGAACTTTAAATTGGGTATCACTGCAATAGACCATGTCATTGTTTTTTCTGCTGTGATCAGCAATAACAATATAATAAATCCATTGGTGCATTGTCATGTTTAGCTATCTTTACATTGTAAAAAACTGGAAGTTCTCAAGAAAGAGAGGCCCAAATATCTTTCAGCCAGGATGACTTTCAAAAGTACAGTTAGTATTGCCAGTATTGTAAAAAGCAAGTATACAATAAGCTTTACTGTGTTATGTGCAGACACACAGCCACCATACATAAAATGTAATTGAATGACCGACGCAATTACAAGAGAATACACACACTCCGTTTGTGTGGTGCTATTTGTTCAACTCATTCTCATTGTGGTTTTATGGTCCTTGACAGGAATGAAAAGTGTTACGTAATCATCACCCGTGTTGCTTTTACAGGTACCACCTGCTGTTGGAGGAACACAAATGAAGTGTTTGACCCAATCAAAACTAGCCTGCTCAATGATGTGCAGTAACAGAGTTAAAAATGTGCCTTATTAAATATTTCCTATCTGTAAGTTTTATCAATTTGGTTATTTTGAGTATTTGTGAATTGTATCTCAATGAGTTATTTTCATTTACCATTATTCTTATAAATTCCTTTTTGTGTGTGTGGAAATTACCTGCCGGCACTCTGCCTATTTTGTACCTCCTGGGCTTCTGTAGCCCCTCCCTTCTGCCCTCACAGTCGTCCGTTATGCTAGTGAGGGTAAGTCGTGTGGAAAAATGCTGCTGTAATATTGCACTATTTTCTTTGGAAATGTAGCCATTTATGTTGTAATCTTCGATGCATATTGTTTACTGTTGTGTACTGTTATGTTACCATGTAGTTTTGTGTTGTTTTGACTATTAATATAAGTTTTATAGACGCTTTAGTTTTACTTTTTTTGGCGCGATGTGCACCACTCGGCCCATCGTTGCCATGCAATCTGTGCAGCATAGCATAGCATAGTGCATAGCGTAAACATGCTTCATGCTTGTTTGTTTGGGAGCGGAGGTGCGGCAGAAAATTGCAGACGCAACTGTGTTTTTGTTGTTTTCTGCAGGTATGTGTTTTTCTTTTAAGTTAAAAATGTGTATTTGTTAAGCTACGTCACCCCCCATGTTTTGTGTTTTTTTCGCCACCAGGTGGCATTGTTTTCTCTGTGAAATCTAAAACTCTGCCCTGACAGTCGTCCGTTATGCTAGTGAGGGAGCGGAGGTGCGGCAGAAAATTGCAGACGCAACTGTAGTTTTTGTTGTTTTCTGCAGTGAGGGGAATAAATGAGCAGAGGAAACAGAGCTGGAGTCCAGTGTCTTCATGCCCCGAACACACACCCGTTACATGAGTACCTACTGATTTATGTTATATATTAATTGTCTGTAATTACAAACTCAAAACACTGTAGAGTCTAGTAGTTTCTAATAATTTGGTGTGCTGCAGGGATAATTGGAGTTTGCCATGAATGGGGGAGCAAAATTCACTGTTGATTAGTTCAGTTAGGAGCACTTGTCATGAAATTAAAGCTATTACTATAAAAAAAATTACACAAACCATTATTATAGAGACCTGTACCAGAATCTACACCCCCAAAATGGTGCATGTGATTCAGTGATCACACTTTAAATGCACCCACACACAAACAGAGAACATACAGGGCACAGCGTGAAGTTTCTTGATTTTCATGCAATATTCCACGACACCATGTGTACTGTAGCAACAGCAAGAACAAATGTGTACTGGTATGACTGTGGTGACAGTTAGATGTTAGCATTATCATCATTTTCTAAAATACACACTCAGTGCCTGGAATCAATGCCATCCAAACAGCTATTGATTCATTCATCAGACAGATATTTTCTAAGGCTGACTTCTTTTCTCTCACTTGGGAATTGCACCAGCAATGGCTGCATACATGTGACAGAGCTTTTTGAGTTGATGAAAGCAGGGTTTGTATGATGAACATCCAAAAGATATTTGTTCCAAGATAAAGGAGTGAGGAGTGAGACAGAATATCGGACATCAGATGAGTGATGTGTTCTCTCTCAGCACAAGCTAAAGCAAAGGTTTTGCTTCTTAACCATTGTTTATGAGCTCAGGCATAGATATTTGGGCAAAATGACTGTAGCCTCTCCTCATTAACCTCCATCCTATCAATATATTTTACTTCTGACTATATATATATATATATATATATATATATATATATATATATATATATATATATATATATATATATAATTCTCTCCCATTTGTGCTTTTTCCCCACACTAATGTCAATCATATTCATGACACATATTCTACATTATCTTGTATAATAGGACATAAACATTTAATTGGATTAAATAAAACATTTTATTGTGCAATTATTGGACTGTATTTTTTAATTTGAACATCAACTGTCTCCAAAATGATTGACAGTGCCCCCTTACCTGCCTAGATAGAGTGTGATACTGGTTGAATAAAAAAAAAAAAGAAGCACTATTTAAAACAGAAACAGTAAATGTAATATAAAGTCTTTAGGGACATACTGATGTGATGAAAATTCAAAATGAGAGAACAAAGCACCCGTGAGATTCAATAAAGAGTTGACCTGTGGGGTCTGCCTGCCTCAGTCCATAGTATGATTATCAAACAAGTGTCCTGCAGGAGATCACAAATTAAATGGAGCAACAAAGGCGATTAATGTTTGTGGTTTAGCTGACAGTCAACAAGGCTTTCTTTATTTGTGGTCAGTGCTTTTTCACCACTTCATTAATGAGACAACAGAAGACCAGTGCTACACTGCCAACGGGGAAGTAAAACCTGTAAAATCTACTGTACATAAAATTTTAAAGTAAAACTTCAAAATCTAAATTGTGTTTTTAGTAAATGTTACTGAGCACATATTATGTTATATAGTGCATCATTGCATCTGCAGAGATAAAGCTCCATATGAAAAATAAAACAGAGGTCATAGGAGAATGTTACTTTCAAACACAGTTTATAATAACTACAGTAGTTTTGAAGGACAGTATATCAGTGCAACTTTGTCAACAAACCAGACTTATTATCATATGTTCAAGTGGTTAAAGTGCTATAAAATAAGTGTCACAAAAGAAACTTAATCGTTCCCTTTTTTTTGTATCTAGCTTATTATATATAGAGAAAGACTATTTTAATGACGTTTGTCAGAAAACACAATAATTAACAAAATATAATAGACTACATATTCATTTTAGTTTATTTATTAAAGTATTTTCATTGGAACAAACTCTGTCTGAGACTGTACCTGAGCTAACATCAGCATGCTACCATGCTCACAATGATAATGCTAGCATATTGATGTGTCACATGTATGTTTACCATGTTCATCGTGTTGGTTTAGCTTGTTAGCCTTAACATTTCATTGTTAAAATATTAAACAGGAATGCAGTTAGATTTTCATTTCAACACATTCTCACTCCCAACTTGTCAAAAGCATCAGCTTGATCAGTAGCCTATGCTTCAAACTAAGACTCTGTAAGTAGCCTTCTAGCTCCATTGACAGCTAACACTTAACTTGTCATTTTGTAGGTTTGGGGTAAAAAAAAACAAAAAAAGAAAAAAAAACCCTCCATATGTGTACTTTCTCTCTCTTCACCTGATAGCACGTCAAAACATTTCACCAGGCCTGTGGCATATCCGGGGGCAAGTTATTATGATTGGCCTGAACTATATTACATCATGATCAAATGTCATGTCATGGTTTAGAAAAACCTCTACAAATCATTCAGCTATCATCATTGTATATCTGTATATGACAAAAATACCAATAAAATATGACATGATTAAACTTCAATAGTTTAAGAACTAATAGTTCTTACTGTTTATGTAGGATATGCTACTACTGGCTGGACATTTGGTCAGAAATCAAAGTGTTGAATAAATGTAATTATTAAGAAAAGTTTGATTGTGGTGCTAGAGTAAATCTCAGCATCTCACATTAGAGCAGTGTTTCTCAATTATTTTCTGTCATGCCCCCCCTAGGAAGAATAAAACATCATTTGTCCATAAAATTAGTACACCTCTGCATAACACTGTATCCTTATTAACGTATAAGAGAATAAAAAAAGAAATATGGACCAACTCACAACAAAGAACAGCTTTATTAACTGTAACAGAAAAGATTTAAAGTGCATCTGAAATTCAAAAATAAAATTAAATCCTTAATTAAACTATAAACATTTTTTGACTGACCATGTCAAACCATATGAACCTGAAAAATAAAATTACCGTATTTTCCGCACTATAAGGCGCACCTAAAAATCGTAATTTTTTTCAAAATCTTGCCATGCACCTTATAATCCGGTGCGCCTTATATATGAATCAATACTGAGCCGCAACAGGTCTGGGAACAGGTCTGGGAACTACAGTAAGCAGCCGCTAACTTTCCCCAGTAGAAGAAGTAGTGCGCGGTGCATGCTGGGATATATAAAACGGCGTTTTATTCCATTTGTGTGTGTTTTTTTACGGAAGTGTACCGGCGGGCGCGGTGGACAGCCCAACATACTGGCGCACGGGAGCGGGGTGGATGGCCCACCATACTGCCGGCTGCGGCGGTGGGCGCCTCTGCGATCGACTTGATCACGTCTGGCGATCGACCTGTAGCTCGCGATCGACGTATTGGGCACCCTTGTTTTAGTGCGCATGCTCAGTGCAAACAAAACTCCTACACCACCGAGCGAATGCTCCCTGCGCACACTGTGCCAATGTGAGCGCCACTGCCCCCTAATGTAGTGGAAGTGCAATTGCACTTTATTCTAGGACAGTAAAAAAAAAAAAAAAAAAAAAAAAGCATGTTCCCCGAGGTCAAACGCGCCCCACTATTTGAGAAGCACTGCATTAGAGTCAGACTCCAGACCTGTTTGCTTCTGAACTAATTAACACATCTCCATTCACGTCTCTTGTCAGCTGTGGCTGTCTTTTTAATATATAGCAGGAAATAGTGTTACCAGGTGTACGATTATTATCATATTTGTACAATAATTTTGCCCTCTGTACGATGTACAATCAATAATCCCCAAAAAAGGCCAAATATATGATAATTTGACCCTTCTGTGAATGTGTGATTGTAATCAGCCTGCTGTCTTCTTTTTTGTGTGAACCCTGAAGGCATCTGTTTCCATGTGACAAGCGTCCAGGCAGCCAATCGTGCTTTTCTAAATCTGAGCTATGAGCGACGTCCATGTGCTTGCCTCAGAACAACAATAATGATTGGCTGAATGGTCCGCTGCGCCTGCACCATGAAACACTCCAGTTGGGTTGAGATTGGGGCTGCTGATGTGGTGCTGTGAATCCATTCCGTACTGACACCACAAAGCCGTGAGTGCTTGTTAGACGCTTTTAAACACTATTTTGGTTATGATAGGCATACGATAATTTCCCTCAAAATACTATAATTTTATGTCTCTGGTACGATAATCCTACATTTCCCACCTGGCAGGAAAGGGGAAACACAGCCTTCAGTATTAACATATCAACATATCAATCAGCTCCTCATCAGAATGCAGAACAAGGTTAACTGGATATACATAATTTACTGACGTAAATCTAATATCTTAGTGTGTCACAGAAAATGGAGCAGACATGAGCTTGCATACATGATGCTGCATAAATGGCATCCAGTGCTCAACACCATATCTGCCACTCTTCAGCATCTTTAATTAGGTCATGCTATAGAAAGGTCAAGGTTTTCACTGGTTCTGTGAAATACTTCAACGCATTCTGGATGGACTGTGGTACATTGTACCACAGTGAGCCTTTGACTTTTCCTCTAGCGCCACCATGAGGTTCACACAGATGTTGAATGGGTTGTCATGGCAACACTTTGTTTTTGAAGCCAATTAGCAAATGTCAGGATGCTAAAATGCTAATGGCTACCCTTTAGGATCAAAATTGTGGACTGAAAACTGGTTAAAAACTCCACATTTCAGTCTTTTCACATGTTTCCAGTAACTGTTTTCCAACATATTTGTATTTGTATGTATAAGTATGTATTTTGAGATAAATCTTGGAATTGCCTTTACATGGATGTTTAGCATGCATAGAGCCGGATTGTTGCTTCATATAATAGCTGGAAAACGCAGCTTAAACTCTGCAGACACACTGTCTTGTTATAGCACATCCGTCATTACCGCAGAGGTTCAGGAGGTTAGGGGTGCCTGGAGGATTAAGTAGTGCAGTCAGATTTGTAGTATGGCGGTGATTATCACACTCAGCTTCAACTCAGGATGCAAGCTGGTCTCTGGAATACCTCTATGATATGGAATTGATTTCCAGAGAGAAAGATAATTACCCTCAGTTGCACAGTGTAGGAAATGTGCAATAGACTGTTAGCCCCAGTTGCTTTGGTGGCATGTCTTTTTATTATACCCGCTGTCAAAGCAGCCAAGCTTCTTTGGCTCAAAACTGCAAAATAAATGCAGAAGATGTTAGGTGCTATTACCCAGCTCTCTTGAAAATGAAAGCAAAATGTCCCGCTAGTGTACTGACAATGCTTTGATGAGAGAGAAGAGAGAAGTGTGGTGTTTGTGTGTGTGGATCCTTGCCTTTTAAATGTATAGGTGTGCAAACATTTCACATCACAAAGCTGTTTTTCCTCATTTTGGAGCACTGATATGAATTGAGCCCCCAGCTGCCACATGTGAATACAACAGCGTACACATCAGTATGCACATCTAGTTTAAGATACAAAGACACAGTGAGGCACGTTCGCCTGGGAGATATTGAGATATGGCTCATGGCCAGCATGTTTACAAGGGAAATATAAATTTGACTTGACCTGCATGTCAAGTAATTAATGTTGTACATTTATGATTGTTTGGGCCTTCTCTACATTTTATGAGAGACTGATAAAAAGGCAACAAACCATATGCCGCAGAGCATATGGAAGAGTTCACGTGCAGATTCAGTTTTCGGAGTTGAGCAGGAAACCCTTGACAACAAGCAACAAGGACTGAAGGACTGAATCAACGTTGTGTTGTCTTTTTTTGTAATTCAATTTTAAATAATTAATTTCACTGTTGTACTGCACTAGTATTTTTTAGCAACTGAACAACAAACAGGAGAAACCAGTTAGACATGGAAGACATTCCATTTTCAGTATGATAATAAGATTTTGGGTTAGGAGCGAGTTGCTGAGTTCAAGTATCTCTGGTCCACAAGGTTTGGTGCGGCAATGGCAAGAACTACAGAAAAAAGAAATGAGTTTCCAGCCTTACCCCCAAATTCCACCGGGCACAGATGCCATGCATTCCATGGGCAGCACAGCCGCTGGAGCTATACATTTAGTCAGTGTTTCAAAAACCACTGGTTCCACTGCAGTCTGGTTCAGAAGCGGAGCCATGTGAAAATCCACATGGCTCCGCTGAGAATACGCAGTTGTTCTATTTTTGACGCACGCAGCTAGCAGCGGTTTAGGGGATAGAGATAAAGTAACGCTCTCAGAAATCCAGAGGGAGCTCGGAGTATAACCACTACTCCTCGTGACGAGGTGGTTCAGATCAGGACGACCCCTGGGCACCTTCCTTTGGAGGTATATAGTCCATAGAATTGCTGGGGCGAGGGACGTATGGGACGCATTGCTAAACCTGCTGCCAGAGAAGTGAATGGATGGTATTGTTGTACATGTGGTATTGATTGTATTAAGATCTGTACCATATGAACATAATAGAAGACAAACACCATCTGAACATAAATTCATTTGATTGATAGCAAAAGATGTCTGAACACGTGTTTTCATGCACCTTCACACTTTCTTTTAATTGGTTAGGTTGGGAAAAAAACAATTTTGATTTGGATTGTCAACACATTCAACTGCTCAACAAACTTGTCTAAATAAGCTTTGTTGAGCTGCCCACTACATTGATGATGGAGCGGCTGCACAGACAGATGGAGCCGCTGATATGTGAATGAACCCTTATTTTGAGCATATGAAATCTGGGGCAATATCACAGATGTATCGAACAGGAAGCCACTACTTTATTATCCTCAAAACAAGTATTCAGTGGCATCACTGAACTCACACCACCTGTTTTCAGTCCTTAATGAAACGTATGTATCAGTACGTATATTCTTTTTTTCCACCAGCATGGGATGGAAAAGCTGGCTGAATGCTGAAAGCCCCGTTTTCATTTTCTATCTTTATTCATGAGTGTGTGTGACCACAGGCGCTGGTTACTTGACAGACCTTGCATAATTGTGTCATTTTCCTGAAATCACGTGAACTTCAGTGTCAGACCTTGACATAATTGAAGGAAGTGTATCCTTAAATGCTGACATTTTCTGCTCCTGAATCCAAGATAGGTTGGTGAGACAGTGAGATTTATTAAGCTAAATGACATAATAAATTGCAACCACAATTTTAGAGAATGGGAATGTATTGATGGTGTTTTAAGCAGTGAACAAAATGGCATTTAAAATGGCAGTCCACTGACTGTACACATGTTGGGTTTACTTGTTACAGGGAGGTTTCATTTCCTATGTGGCTCTGAAGGAAGCTGTCTGAGGTATGAGAGGATAACCCCGATGATGTCATTACAGGTTAGTGATGTCATCAGTGTTATGTCGGCTCTGGTTTGACATATTTTTAACAAAAAGACTGTTCCAACCTCAGAGAGTGGAGTTTGAAAGACCTGGGCATTAATCAGGCAGTGTGGGTCTCATTAAAGTGGCTCTCATGTTGCATTAAGGCAAACTTGGATCCAGGGGTTTTCGGGGGCTGCCTCTGACTAGGATCTAAAAGCTGGAATATTTTAGCCCCTGCTGCTTTCATTTGGACCCCCCCAACTTCACAGATATGCTAAAATGCTGGAGCACTCGTTTAAAAGATTCAACAGCGATGTGTCTTTGCTCGTTACTCTGGATAATTCACAGCTCACACTGGTAACAGTTCTGGGGTCTATTAGTTTGACAGAAAGTACTTTCAGTGAAAACTGTTCATAGTGTACTTTCTGCATTCCTGTGGGTACCACAAACACAATTCCATTCAGCTCAATTGTAAATATGTGGCTGCAGAAATATAAACAGAAATCTAGTACAAAGACTTCACATAAGCATTTTCAGCACTAGAGCTGATAATTAATGGCACTGGTTACAGCCCATTTGACTGTATCACTACTTCTGGGTGACCCCACTCCCACCTCAGCCAAAAACTTTGGAAGGATTTCTACTGACTGATGAAAAACCCTCAAATTTGGGGGCTATTGCAACTTCCTCTGTTACTGAAAGTGCTTAGCGCATTGAAAGTTGCACCAAAGTGGTTTGGAGATGAAGGCAATGCAGAAGTGCAAAAAACTGTAATTCCTCAAGTGGCCACTTGAGAAAGGCTGCAGAAATGAGTCTCCCACATTAAAATGTCACAGCAGAAATAAACATGTTCTCAAAAAGCTTTTGGTCTTTATAGCTAATGTCCCATTCATGACAACTGTACAGTGGGTGAATTGATGATGATATTAATAGGGGTGCAAAGATAAACAAAATATACAGTGTCACAGTTTGATATTTTTTCAATACAAAAAAAGAGAAATTTCCATGCCTTCTTTAACTTTATTGAAATAACCAACATTTGTTTCAACTCAAAAATACAGTTTTTAAATTAAATTTCAGGGTCATGCTTAAAACGAAAAACCAAAGTAGTTCCAAACACTCTCAGCAGCTTAGTCTGAATGAATGTGGGAGGCAAAGCTTAGTGGGTCTGTGCTCAACAATGGGGGCTAGTCGAGCGCAGATCCACTGAGCTTTCAGTACAAAGCGCACAGTCAGAAGTTCATCAAATAAATATAAAATTGCGCAATTAACAGTGCGGCTACTTTTTCCGTCAATGATCCACGTCTTTGCCGACATTTAGATTAGCCAGGAGGTGGAAGAACAGTACGTCCAACATGGCACCGTCTTTAAAACAGCACTTTGTAAACACCAAAGTCCACTGGGCCACCATTCCAACCCACTCCTTCATGCTCAAACACTACAAAGAAGCCCCATATATATATATATATATATATATATATAGACTTGACTAGATATGACAAAAATATATTTGTGTACTCTGGACACTATTAACAAATGTGAAGGTGAATTTCACAAACATAACCATATGCTCTTTATGAATGTTTGTGTGCATTCATGGAGAAATTCAAGGAATAAGTAATGTAGAGTAGTCATAGCATGTTATCTAAGAGCCGCCTCAGCTGCTCCTTCACAGAGGTGGCACTTTGTTTTGCTCTCACAAGAGGTATTTTTTAGACAATGTGTTTGAAACGACCATTTAAAGCCATAAAAGGCGTCATAACTCAGTCTGAATGGACGTGAGGGCTGCTGGCCCAGCTGCAGAGTGCAGGACAAAGCAGCCCTTCCATCGTGCCAAACAGGTGTGCTGAGCACGTCCAGCCAGGCTGACATTTTATTCAACTGCTGGATTACCTGGCCAGCACAGTGTTCAAGTAAGACTTGGCTTTTACAGGACATAAGTTTCCAAGACTTGACTTTTATTGCCTGGCTGTAAGCGAACAAGGGCTAACGGCTCAGCACCTGGCCCTGGCAGGGACCCCTTGCTAATTCACTCTCGGAGTGTAGTGTCATCTTCACTGACCTTTGCTGACTCAACTCAGCTGCTGTATGCATTACAGTGACTTGCCTCAGAGACAGGGAGTGAATTACACCGTGTTGATTTGTGCAGCCTGTTTTTAGACCTGTTCCCACGGCAACAGATCCAGTCTGATTGGATGACGTCTAAATACAAAACACAGTATCAATAACTGATCAGAAATGATGTTTGTGCGCTTTCATCCAGTCTCAGTGTTCAGGAGGTTTCTCACAGGCATGTGCACAGTGCCATCTAGTGCAGAAAACATGAACACCCAACGGCAGGGGAGGAAATCTGAGAGTGCATGCATGTTCAAGCACGCAGCACAGAGAAATGATCTGACATACATACAGTGCACACACAGATATGAGCATATGGAGTCATACTTTGTACTAAACACAGTCAGACGTGTGCAGATGAAACAAACCTTTCAAGTCAGTTCATGACCAGTTTGCCGTGATATTTTTATGACTTTTTCCTTCCCGAACTCTTGATCAATCTAAATTTAGTCCCCGTCGTTACTCAAACCCGCAGGGCAGCGTCAGAACAACAGATAAAAACAAAGACTTGTTTTCCCACGCATACATCGATCTCTCTTCCTCATCCAGCTCCATTCCAGGTCACCAAACAATTAGTATCTAAACCATCAGCTACATCAACTGCTTTTTGTTCCACATCAATGAGAAACAGCTCATAATCCGCAGTCTGTCACCTTGCAGGGGTAAATTTAGCATCAACCACAGAGGGAAAAAGACAAGAGATGGTAAGAACGAGACAGAGAGACGGGTCATGTCCCGTCTCTGACCCGTGGGTCGGTTCCTCCGCCGCAGTCTTGTTCAGAACAGATGAAAGCCGCGAACATCAATACGGTAATATTTTCCTCTCTGTACTTTTTTTCCTCCATATAGACGTTTCATCCTAAACAATATGAGAGATCTTCTGTGGCAGCACCAAGCAGTTTATCATAGAGCAGCGTAAACTGTGCACAGGCACAAAATTGTGCTCCCTGTGTTGAGCAATGCATCTATGTCATTGTTCCACATCTCTAATGCAGTTATCATGTTTATGAGGCTGCTTGCGTAGATGCACGGCAAGACAATAGCTTCTGACTTATCATGTGGGTTTTTGTTCACGTTGACGCGGAAGCTGGCGTGGTTCCAAAACATTAAAGCCGGAGAAAGGGCACGATGGGGAACAAGGTTCACTGCTATAGTGGTGACAAACATGTTTTAAGGCCTTCTGTATGATAAAACTAATTAAGTTAAGCCATTAATTTAATCAGTTCACTCCAAACACAAGCGTAAACACAATTTTGAAGTATACCAAGAGCCCATTGTAGTGATGTAAGTAGAACCTGTTATACCATGGCAACTTACAATTCTCAGTCATGTTAGGTGTGGATTACCTTTACCATTACCATTACCTTTAGACAGTTCTAAATGAATACACCAGAGCACACAAGGGTTTGGAGCTATTGTTATTTGTGTAACCACCAACAATAATGAAAGGAGAAACTGCAAATTAAATTATTTAGACTTATTTTAATTTGCATGAATCTGAAAGTCCAAATCCACAAATACCATGAGGAGGAAAGAGGAACTTGGAACTAATGTTGCCCTCTGTGAAGCTGGACTCCAAGGGACAGCTTCATGGGCAAAGAGAGAGGAAAGGAAATGTGAGCAAAAGTGCACAGAAAATTTGAAGAATTAAGTCACAGTTAAGGTGAAGAAAGAGACACCATGTGTGTGTGTGAGAGAGAGAGAGAGAGGAGGGATAATAATACGGTGTAGCGGAATGCAGTTTATTCTTGAGTTGGCAGGAACTGAAGGAACCTTTACATGAACGTGAGTCACGAATGGGTAGAGTGGCATGCGACTTTGGTGCTAGCATTCAGTAAACCGTGCTGGAAGCAAACAGATACATACAGTATTAACCTTAATGGAGCCAGTCTGGTGGTGCAGTGGGTGGGTCAATGCAGGGGGCTCAACTTTTGCCTCAACACAGCGTCATTGCACTGGGCAACAAATGCCATATTTTCACTGTTTACCTGGTGATCATCATGACAAAGGGTAAAGCGGTTGCCTTCATCGTAACTTTCTACACACTGGTAATGTCCTGTGCAACTGGACTTCTGCAGTGATGTCAAGGTGTAGTGCAGCGTGTGTCAGTACAACAAGACAATGTCACTGCTGGGTGTGGTCACAGCTGCAGCCGAGTATACTTCTGTCGGCACCACTCAGGCTTAAAACTTTCAACCTGAGAGGGCAGTGAAGCACCTTTTTTTTCTACGGCCATTACGGTACCACTGCTGCCGTTCACTGGGAAGTACAAAGCTACAAACTTTTCAGAGCCACCTTGCAAGCCAACAGGGGGTAAGTGTTTGAAGTTAAAACAGGTTTCCACTGAAGGATTCTTTTTTTAAAATAAAAAGCAGAACTGTATGCACCAGTCTGAGTTGGGTTAGTCCGCTGGTTCTCAAACTATGGTACAGTATGTGTACCACTGCGCAACTTCCCTATGATACATAGAGGTATCATAGAAATATATATTTTTAATTTAAATAAATTAAATAAAAAACAGACACATGATACATTTTGGATGTCCTGTAATATTTTGTATCAATAGCCACATTCATGCAGACATGATTATTAGTCTTGAGCTAACTTTGACAATGAGATATTAAGCAGAGATAAAATGAAAAGTTTAAAAAACTTGAGTTGAAAATTGGTTCCATCTGGTTCCATTCAGGACTCCATAACAGTCAAATCATTTTCATATTAGGAATAAAAACTGCCTCCTCCTTAAAAGGCCTGTAATTTTATGTATTTGATACAAAATATGAAACATTTGAGACACACTGGTACAGACTGTACTCCTAGATCAGTCAAAATAGACACAAATGAATGAGACATGAAAAGACTAATTGATAGCACTATTGGATGTAAATGTGACCTCAGTCCATACAGCCCCGCTGTGCCCGCCTGTGGCACATCGTGTCATTGCGAGTAATACGCGGCCATTCTAGTCAATGTATCAAACCCCACCGGCTCTGCCATGGTCCGATTCAGACACTTTTCTGAGAAACATCTCGACGCTCGCCTACACGTTGAATACGCATCTGTTCTATTTTTAATGCTTGACGCAAGCAGCGCGCATCAATCTACACAAAATACCTCGAGCGGGCGGAACCAAGGGGGTAAAATACGATATGAAATTAGACACTTAGCTGGATTTTATGCGAAATGGTAGGAGACGTATCTCTCTGAAATAATTTTTTCCTAGGTGGTCTCATTGAAATGTGTCCTGTGTGGGCATTGCAAACATTTCCAGTTCGTATGCTAATGCTATAGCTAATTTGCTGCTGACAGCTATAGCAAACATTTAACCTTACTGTGCTCTGACCTCTGACCCAGCAAGTCACGTGCTGTGCAAGCACTGTAAGCATCTTTGAAATCCTTTACATGTTCTGCAAGACTTCTCAGGTTAATCCTGCTCACCTTCAACATCTCAGATTCATAAATAAAGACCGGAGTTTAGTCCTGCATACTGTTGCACTGAAATATAACCTTTGCAAATCTACACAGAACAAGATTTTGCCTGTTTAGACAGCGATGATGAACACCCTGCCAGCTCGCAGCATACGTATGCACTCAAGTCAGTGGAAGTAACAGACTGCAGGGAGTGACACATTGCTATGAAATCCTATTAAATAATATAAAAACAGCAAGTTCAAACCAGATCAGCAGCCTGCGGGTTGTGTGTCGCAGGGCGGCAGCACTCGTCACTGTCTGGGAGCTGAGGCGCCTCGGCACGGTGCGCCTCACCAACACAGGACGGAGGCAAACATGACAGAACCACATCTCCCCCTGTTGAGGGAAAAGTATACTGCTCGTCAAATCTCTGCATGCAACGTCTCGAGCTTTGGCTGATGCAGGTGGAGCTGGTGTGTTGGGCTCAGAGAGACTGCTGGGAGAAAGTGCAAGTCATGTTCGATGTCGTTAAATTTGATGTGACATGAACTCACAAAAAAAAACGAAACACAAAAGTCCATTTTGATACGGATGGGCTGATATCACCCAGGAATAACACAGAAGGTTATAAAAGGTGACAATATTCAAAAGTGAATGATAGTGGGAGACAGTGAGACAACTGTGACTCTATGAAAACATTTAAGTATAATTTGTAACATTCAAGTATTAAATGTTAAATATTCTTAGTAAACAAGTAAAGAACGGCATACTGCAGACTTAAGTAAGGCGCTTCTCTGCAGCCCATTTTGCTGACTTTTTGAAGCCTATTACATACATTACATTACATGAGCCCACTGAAATGTCCACAATATTACAATCCATTTTCTTTGTAATATTTGCAGTTTCTTAAAACAAATATGAGCAGTCAGATGATGTTTAAAGTAAGAATAAACGTGTCCTGAGTTTGTCAGAGCAAACAACAAGTGTCATTAACCACCCAGCCAAATTTGAATGATTGAAAATATCAACAAGTTTCTGAGATTAGGTGTCAAAATCAGGTAAAAACGAGTCCAGCTCAGCTCCCACCCCCTCACCCACAAAACCTGGTCTGAAAACTCTTTGAACCTCTAACTCCACAGTTCAGTAAAACATCATTCAAAGTCTTTTCACATGTTTTCAGCAACTATTTTCCAACTTATTTAACATATTCATTGATTTGAAAGAAATCTCAGAATTTCCTTTACACTGACTTTAAACAAAGCCCGTAAGTAAGTTTAGAGCTGCATAACACTATCAATAGATAATGGATGAATGCATGTTTGTGGCCTTATTGGGCTATACAAAACAACATCTCAACCAGCAGCATGAATACTAGAAATGAAGTTACTGTTGACTTGATTTGAAAGGAAAACTGTAGCAGCAGTGTAGGAGTTTTAAGCATTGCTTCATTTGCCTCATTTCCATTTGCTCGCTCTCCACCTGCCTCCAATTAATTTCAAATCCATGAAAACAGATACAAAACATAAACTGCAAATGACTGAAAAATCACAGAGACGTTGTAAAATGAGTAGGATGATTTCAAGGAGGAAATTGCCATTAGTGACAATGCAGCCAGAAGAAACAAGTAAAGCATCCCTGTACATGCATAAATATGTAATATACAGTACATCCTATGGCATATACTGTATGAATTAATTTTATGGATATTTAAAGTGAAGAGCAGGTTTAAGATTAAGCTTTTTTATAGAGCTTATACTTAGGGCCGGCTGAGTCATAACTCAATTAAAGTCTATAGTTATCATTATGATGATTTCTGCTGTGAATCTCTCTATCGCTCCCTCCATGAGCTGAGTTCTGTTAGAAGTTTCTGCCTTGAAGGAAGTTTGCGTAAACTACGTAAAGTTTGAAAGAAGCACTATCGCCAAATGCCTGTTCATGGTGGGAATTGTCGGCCTCTAAATAATATTAGAAAAAAAGCATGTCATGTCAAAGTGTCATGTGATAACACCTGTTATGATTTGGGGCTATATAAATAAAACTGAACTCAATTTGAAACAGTACCGATACTGGATCAGTGTCAAAATCTAAAGCTAACCCAAAGCTGTGACGGCTATTAAAGGAGCAGTGTGTAGGATTTAGTGACATCTAGTGGTGTAGTGTTTAGATTATAACTTTGTCCCTTCAGGCTTCCCATCCAAGTGTGAAGAAGAATATGGGCTCTCTGTGTTCATTATTGTTTACATGCATGATGATTTCTAATTTAGGGTCATTATACACAGTTATCAATATTAGATCTAAATTTGGCCATATTCTGTAAATACAGGCGCCTAAATCTGACACACCGGACCTCTGAACCTCCACAGTGAACTGTGTAATAATGTCCGCACGAAGCATGAATCAGATCAGCACGCTCACAAACTCAGATAAGACTGTCAACACCTCTGATGGGTATTTTAATGAAACGCTATCTGTCTCCTAAGTATTGTTTGCATCACTAGTCACGTCCACGAGGAAAACAAACACTGGGCTGAGTCAACGTGTTGCAAATGAAAGACTTCATGTCTATGTATGTTCTGACAGAATTAATAACGAAAGCCTTGGAAGAATTAGAAGTTCATAAGCCGGTGTTGTGCACTTCAATGATCTGCCAAGTAAGTCCAACGGGCTGGAGATTTAACTCACTGACCATGAGTTTTATTTGAAGACCATTAAGATAAGCCTGCTGGAATCCTGAGTGCAGTATGCTAATGTTCTTGAGAGGAGGTCAAAACCTAAGAGAGACTTTGCATAATGTATTCATGCACGTGATTAGACCTAAATGTAATTTCCCTTTGTTCTTATGGAATCTGGAGTTGAATGAGTCTCTTTAATTGTATGTTACAATCAAACATGCGTTGCCTCTTGTGCCTCATAACAAACCAAAACCTCGCTGTACACTGTAATATAGGCCTATATTTCCGCACAGATGCAAAGTTATGCAAATCGGCCTGTGCAGATACAACAGCAGCGTTTCTTCTCATTCTCAGTCAATGGTAAACTCTCCTGTCGGCTATATTTTATTGTCAGCTCCTATTTATGCTAAGGCCAAGGGACAAATACTGTACGCCCTCTGCAGTCAAAACAAAAGACCCTTTCGGGATGCCTGGTGCATACTAAAAAGAAAACATGTACAGAAAACCTCCATGAATTAAGGAGTGATCAGCAGAATGCAAATGCACAGCTGATACAGTGTGCTTATGTTTCATTTCCATATCAAACGCAGTGATCAATTCTTTAGCCTTGTCTGAATGCTAAATTTATTGCATACATGTAAGCATATCTTTTAATGCTACCAGTTTTTCAAATTGAGTTCAGTGGATGCAAATCATTTATTAAACATGTGTATGCATCTGAGTGATTGTATACGTGTTTAACCAAATAAGTGTGCCAAGGCTATTCTATGAATTTTTCATGTGCAGTGACTCTCGTGTCACAGATGTCTGTCTACACACATAGACATGTAGAAATGTGTAAACATACAAGAGACTGAACTGGTGTGTGTGTTGTGCTGTTTGCATTATTGACTCCAGTACCAGTTGCCTTTCAACATAACAAGGTTAGGAGCAAAGGCGCCACTCCCTTCTCTTCAGCTGCACAGAGTCTACAGCCCGCTGGGACTAACCCCCTTAATCAAATCAAACATTTCCAATAGCAATTAATATTAGAGCATGCAAATTGCCCAGGAGAGCAAAATGACATTCCCTCAATGGACGTCCGGGCTCCGGCTCTATCTCTCCTCTCTGTGCCCCCTTTTCCTCAGGGGACAGTGAGAGTGGAGGGCTGGCTTGTTAAGCTGTGGCCTTTCTCTGTAACTCTGCTTTTACCATAAATAAAGGCTGGATGCTCCCTGCTCGCCCTCCCTGCCCCGCACAGCTAAAAGGGCTCTGTAGACATCTGTGTAACTCGGTTTACTGCTACGTCGAGCTTTTGCCTAAAATGTATATTGTCTTACTTTAAGGCCAAAGATTTTTAGGGGGCTTTATTGAGGTGTATACAGGTTTATTGAGCTGTATATCCAACAGAAATTGGATATAATTCATGGCTATGTTTTTATCAGTGTATAATCACCTCAAAATGAGAATTTGAAGATGAGATTTTTTTAGTTTTTGAGCCTTTTATATTTAAAGATGCTGCACATAAGTCTAACTATTTGACTGAAACTGAATCATATTTTATGAGAAGATATTTGTTGGTTTCCCTCTGATGTCCTCATGCTGCTCGGCATCAACTCTCTGTGATTACTGAGGGTGGCACGGTGGTGCAGTGGTTAGTGCTGTCGGCTTACAGCAGAAGCTTCCTGGTTCTGGGGCCTTTCACTGCTGTCCAAAGCACTTGCCTCTCATTCACAGACACACACACACAAGATATGACAGATAGCTACCATGCCCATTGAGGGCAATTTGGGGCTCACTCTCTTGTTGTTGACGACATCTAACATGTGGGCAGGAGGAACTGGGGATCAAACTGCCAAAGCTGCAATTAGTGGATGAAGCGATTCTACCTCCTGAGTCACAGCAGCCCTATCCCTCCATATCCTCCCTGACTGCTAAATGCCAGACGTACACTCTGTCCCAGATGCACTGCACTATCTACTGCAGCTTGTTAGCTCATTGCAATGAGCTCATGATCATCATGAATAGAAGGGACTAGAAGGGAATGATTGTTTGCACACAGATCTCGGCAGCAATAGCTTTACTGTTTTGATGGGAAAAAGTAAAGACTTGTTGCTTTCTCTATATACAGTTGATGCTGGAAGTCACTGGCCAATACCTACACATTTTAAAGCAAAGGAAAATGAAAGTATGGATTCCATAGTGTTGACAGGATTTGTAAATCAGCAGCAGAATCAGTGTCAGCATAATCCCAGTGTGTCTGACTGTCAGTGTGAAATATCTCCATAATGAGAAACAGGAGCACGATAAAATAACTAAATAAATAATGTCCTCCATGTGTCTGCATAGCTTTTCTCCGGCCTCTCCTGGTGGGTTAAAGACATGCAGGTTGGTGGGTTGCAGACCTGCCCAGACGCATGAATGTCGTTTGCATGTGGCAGTTTTGGCTCAGGAATTCATAGGTTCAGACATGGTATGTTGTAATTTATAGGGACAAGATCCAGAAAAGAACATCAAGGCAACTCTATGCTAAAAATGCCTCACATAATGTATTAAAGGTCCAGTGTGTAAGGTGTAGTGTGCATTATTTATGGAACATGGCAGGAAGCAGGTGTATAATCACCTGAACATGTTATTGTTATCTTAGAATGAGCCTAGAATGAAAAAATGTGTTCTGAAAAATCAAATCAACGTATTGAAAGATGCTAAAATGCCACTTAGATGTTAATTCAATATAAGCAGCTCCAATGATTTGATCCATTCTTGATATAAAAGTATTTATTAGTGCAAGTTTAAGGTGAAACATAGCGTAGGCCCTGACACATATCTTGACTTATGCTAACCTCACTACAGACAGGAAATGACTCTAAATGTTATTCCAGTTACACACAGCATCCCCCAGTCTGATTTCAATCTCATCACCAAATGAGGCTTAACTAGTACGTAATAAGAAAATGACTGCAAATACAAATGACACAAATTCACACACGTAAGCATGCAAACAGACACGCTTCAACATAAGTAAAAGGCTGTCACACACACATGCATGCATGTAGGTGTTTCCACATGCACACACACACACACACACACACACACACCCTATCCACCACTACCCACCCCCACACACACATATAAACATGAGGTAAAGTAACAGTCTGTCCTCCCCCTGCCCTTTCCTCTCACAGTTTTCCCTCCTCGAGCAATTAGGTCTACTTCCTGCACTGCTCGGGTCCTCGTCATTAAGCTCGGCTTTTAATTGAACATGACGTCATGGACCATTGAAGCTGTCATTACCAGAGGTGGCCTAAGCAATGTATTGGGAAATGAAACAGACTCTGTGTTCATTATATGCTGAAGGCAACTACCATGTCCAATCTCCAGGTTAAAGCTGCTGCAGCATCTCTCACGGAACTCTTGATATGTGCACAAAAACACTACCAAAGGGTCGTTTTCTATAAATCTGTGTTACAGATTTCGAAAGCAATAGAGCTTTATGTTTAAACAGTTCACCTAATGCCATTTGACCTGAAAGGAGAAACACACCACTTGGCATTCGTGGTTTTCTTGTAGCAAAGGCTAACAATACAGTAACTACTCGGGACATTTTAAAACAAATGGGAGGAATTACTTGACCCCGGTGTGATGCTGATCTGCATAAAAGTTGGTACACCTCATCCACGAAGGACAGAGTGGTCGGAAAAAGTGAAATATTTTCTACTTCTAACCTTAAAACCACTTTTCACAGAGTTTTGAACTCCTCTATGAGACCGGCAGCTCAGGTGCACAGACACATGCAGCAGGGAACAGTTATATAATGTACAGTAGTCTGAGGTCAAAGGGATCGTTTTCATTCTGGACTGAAACGAACTCACAAATACCCTTTTATGCCTGTGTCCTTCTGCCCTGTCACTGAACACTACGCTGAACTGGTGCCAGCTTGTGCTCATCTGAATTTTATTATTAATAAAACGATTTTTTTACTGCATGAAAAAAATAATTTGACCTAACCTGAAACAACTTCATTTTACCTGGAAGTACAATGACACGAGTCAACTCAAATCTGTGCTGTAATTACAGATACCAATCTCTTAATCATGGTAGAATTATAAGATCTTCATTTAACTATGTGATGCTGAATCATCGTGAGATGGATCTCTTACTTCTGCTTAGTTCTTAAAGTTCTGTTACAAGATTGTAATTCATACATACATCATTCATAATATGTTTGCATTTGTTTATTTGATAAATGTACTATTTCACAGAATAGAATGCACACCAAAGCATCAGATCGATTGATTTATTTCTGTCTAATGTCCAGTGTGGAGGATTTAGTGGCATCTAGTGGCACAGACCTGAATACACCTCGCCTAAAGTGAAGGAGAAACTAAGGTAAATGAAAGAGGCCCAATCCACAGCCAGCATTCTGAGCTAGTGTAGAAACATGATGGATCAACATGATGGATCAACACGGAGGACTCTGTGGAAGAAGAACCGCAGTAGCTGTAGATATAAAGGCTGATTCAAAGGAGACAAAAACACAATTTATTGATTTTGAGGTGATTATTTTATATTTAGAGTCACCAATTAACCTGCATGGCTGTGGGGGGAAGCCAGAGAGAAGCCACACAGGCAACATACAAACTCCACACAGAAAGGCCCCAGCTGGGGTTTGAAGCAGGAGCAGGACAGTGCTAACCATGCTGCCACGAGAGCTTCATGAATACTATAATAAATCATGAAGTGACTGTCCAAACTCTCATGTCACTTTTGCAGGTGATGCGGCTTCTTGACACATTCTCCATAAAAACCATGCATACTGTTACTTTTCTTGTCTCCTTTGGTATGGGGTATGAACAGTGTGATCCCTTTACCTAAAAAACCCAGAACTAACCTTAAATGCTCTACTTAAACACAAAAAACAACACCACCCCTAGTGGTTAAATCAAAATTTAGAATGAGAAAACATTACATCTGGTATCAGTATAGTATAGACCTATGTAAGATCCCAAAGCTTTTCTTTTATACTTTCTGTCTTGATGAATTTTGACCTTGGTGAGGTCACAGAGAGCTCTATAGGTCATTTTAACTGCTCTACAGTTTGACCTCCTCGGTGCTGACAGCTTAGAAGATTAAATGCAACATGAGCCCAGCTGATATTTTAGTTATTCTTGTGTATTTATTGCTTTATTGTTGTGTGGACCTGATGTAACTTAGCCATAGGAGCAGTTAACACCGTAACATTTTATGTAATCCTCCTGCTATTTACTCCCACCAAAAGCCTCTGCTCGCCTCTCTCTGAGTCTCCTTCACACTAAATCCTCAGTAATACCAGCCTGTATTGGCAGTCGGTCCCATGGGGGCACTGCAGTGCACTACCTTGAGATGTCAGCAGAGCCAGCCCTGTTTTGGAATTGATCTCTTGGTAATCTTCTCTCTCTCCCCGGGGCGCCCAAGCATCTTCCGGCACGAACGATTGAAAAAGAACGATTAAAGAGTCCGTCAACCCGCCAGGACCCCCCCCCACCCCCAACCCCCCCATCCCCGCGCTCCATTCAACACCGCTCTGTCTGGGCCCCCTCGACTCTGGTCTGCAGCAGCAGCAGCACACATCAGTAACGGCGCTGCCCTGTGGCCTGTCTCTCCTCTCTTTTGTTAAGGACAATGGGGGCCTTTGGATACGTGTGAACTATGATGACTCTTTCCCATGAGTAACACACTCATAATAGACACTCCCCGAGTGCCTCAGCTGAGATCTGTACTCCCTGGCATCATCGATATGAATCAGTCAAACAGTCAGTGCGTGTTAGTTTTGTCATTGCAGCGGCCACCATCATTACCACCACTGCTCTCCAACCACAGCTATTTTAGGAACCGCATAAATAAGCGCCGGCTATAATTACTTCTATCCTTTACGCACTATCACTCACTTCAGCATCATTATAGTCTGCACTGAGACTTGTTAAGGTTATATCCATGCTGAAATTAACATCTTCATCTTTAATGACTCCATCTCAGTTACTCATCCCTATTTATGAGCGTATCCTCGACTCTTGACAAACTGGTCCAAACTGGAGGAGCCAAAATGAATACTGTTAGGATGCTAGAAGTTTCTCCCAAGTAAGTTCTCTACGAGTAACTTAGGAGGAAACCGTAGAATGGTTCATCAAAGTTCATTCAAACTTCTTGAAATTGATTTGTTTCTCAGTTCCGATATCACCTGGCCTAAATTAAAGCTCATCTTGCCCTAACTCAGTGAAATATTCATTCCACACACACAAAGGCCATGGGGTTGTTCAAACATACAGTATGGGAGTATACAACCTTGAGTGCTACCCAGTTGGATGCATTAAAACAGTCTTGTAACTACGTTTGAGCCAGCAGGGATTCTCACACACATGATGGGAGCTGCTCATGCTGTCATTTTGGCAGTGTGAAATTTAAAGGAAGCAGAATTTATGAGGACGACCGCGGTGTTCAGAGAATCTGACTGCACTTACACTAGACTATGTCATTATGCGACGGCATATGTTACTGATATGGTCTGTGCTAAAGCTACAAATTTCAGAAAATGGACTACAAAACAAGCATCTGAGATACTTCTCATGCGTTTTTATGCAGGATAAATGTGGACAAGCTGGTGGAAATATGACGTTAAATTCAAATAATAAAGGAAAACAGACCACCTGTCACAAATGTGAAAGTCTTTGTTACGTTACGTTATGTTGATGTTTTTTTAATGTCTGGTTGTGAATGACTGAACGGTGTGTTGACTTTTTTTGTTGCTGCCACATGGATTAGTGGGGCCGCATTATCTGATTTCCTTTTGTAAAGGATGGTCTGGTGTATCCTGTGCTAAAGGACATAAGAAAGGAAGCATGGAAGCTCCTTTCCTTAACAGTTAGAGGATTCAAAGAGCTCTCATCATGGCGGCTACGTAAATACTTCCTGGTCATTTCACGCAGTGAGGAACCTTCATGAGCAAAATAAACTGTTCTACCACACCGAGACAATTTGACCTGGAAGAGAAGAGCTATTCTGTTAGACCTGTTAGACTTTCAATCTTTTGTCATTAATGTACTTTATCAGTTCGGGAGCATAAATATACAACTGACAAATAATTGATGAAGAGTTGATTTTTTTCTGGGCAATCACTCGAGTTTGATTCCTGATTGCTGCATGTTGTCCGCCTCCTCCAAGAAAAAAGAAAAAAAGCCTAACAATAAAATCATTTAAAAAGAGTTCAAACTGTGAGGAACACGAATGTGTTAAGAACATTTTATGCCAATTTTCTCATTAGATTTAGTTTTTTTTTTTTGTGAGTTAAGTGGAGATTTTGGAGGTGCTAGAGGGAAAATTCACACGGTCAACGACAACATCAAGATTCCAGGAATGGTGTCCAGGAATTATGAATATTCACACCAACATGTCATCAGTACATATTTTTCAAACAACATGGTGACAAAAAACACCTTAATGCATGAGAAATTACATTTTTCTTAGTGCTGCTGCTGCAGAGTGCTGTCTAACACGTCACTCTAAAAGAACATGCAAGAAAATATGTGTGCAGAAGAAAATGCCAACACATCACTCTTTTCTTTTCTTTATAGGTTGAATATTACTTCAGCAAATACATAGTATTTCTTTACAAATATTGTAAGAAAATGGGAACACAGTTAACAGACTTCTTTCCATTTAATAAATATGATTATAAATGCATAAAACAATTACACACAGCACAGTTGAGGTCAAACAAAAACACTGTAACACCTTACCGTCTGTTCTTATACAAAAGCTGTACAGTAATAAAACTCTTTTTTTTAATTATCATTATTAATATTTCTCTACAAAAATAATAATCTTGCTAATTCAGCAGGGGAGGAGGGAGGAGATGGAGAGAAAGAGAGAGGGAGAGACAGGAAGAAAGTGTATCTCAAAGCTTAGTCTACAACTTGATGCTGATCCCACACCCTCAAGCGCTGTCGCCTCCTGATCCTGTCTGGCCAGTCACTTCCTGTTCCCTGGGGTTAAGGTTGGGATTGAACTCAGCTGTTTCTGACTGTGGAAGTTACAGGCTACTGTACGTCTCCATCCAGCTGTTGAAATCACAGCCAGAACACCTTTCTCTAACTGAAATGAACCGATAAAACTAAACCCTCCCAATACACAACTTTACATCTTTGCAAATCTTGAAAAGAAATCCTTAAATTTCATTAAGAATAGAAAATCCCATTCTTATTGTATTGCTACATTCTTAGACGTTTCATTGATGTTGCTGATTTAAAAAATCCAACCACCACTGTGTAAAATGATCCTTGTACACCATGCAGTGGAACAAGATAAACCACCTTGTAGCACAGAGTGCATGTTCTGTCCTGGAACACACACACAACTACAACGGTAATGAAGAACGCAGAACTCTTACCAACAACCATCTTAGCATGCAGCTTTGAAACAGAAACACTTCACTTTGAACAGATTTATCACATCTAAAAAAATGCTGTGGTCAAGATCATCTTTGACACATCGTGTCCCATTCGCACACATGGACTCTCCGGGATGACCGTCACGGTGAACTGATTCTGAAAAACTTTGTTCAAAGACTAACGCTAACGTGAAACTAATGCTAATATTTACGCAAATGCTGATCATCGTGGTCAAAGTCTTTCCAACTCTCAACAACAAAAAGTGCACGGAGACCCGTTGCTTGTGAAGTCAAGTGCTTTGCTGCAACAACATAAGAAGATACTTTTGGATCTCTGTGTCTAACTCACAAGCTCAACACAAACACGTCTGCGAGCTTCAGGTTCTCTGTATCACCAGCACCATTGGTTTTGGTATCACATGTCCTCCTCAGACTGACACTGGACCATTCTTCTATACCTCGATAGCTTCATCTGTTTGAAGTCACTCCAGTAACACTGGCTGTGCAGCTGTTTGCTAGTCACAAGAACTTGTCAGCTAGCATCACATAAATAAGCAACCAAGGCTGGAATAACCCAATCAAGGCCCCCAGGGCAATGAAAAGATGTGGCCCCTCCTGGTCTCCCAGTCTCTTGCACATGGTGTTTGTATTAGTTACTAATTAGCTCGCAGTAACTTGAAATGCTCCATGTAGTATACTGAAATCATTATGGTTGGCTATATAATATGAGGGCCTCTCTACAAGATGGCGCCTTAAATTAGGCAATGATGCACATGTTGCCTTCAGGCCCTTATTATTTGGATTCATATATGGATATTCTGACTCACATTTTAACGGTAAATAAAGTATCAACAAACATATTTGAAATTATTTTAATTATGCACAGTGAATCTGTCATCTTCAGGTCCGCCGAGGTTCTGTGGCCTCGTTCATCCAGCCTTCTAAAGCAACCTACCACTTCAATAATTTACCTGACTTTGTGTCAAAAGCACTATTTCATATTTGTTGACAATACTAAAGCTCAACAACCCGAGTTGCTGTTGTTTGTTGGTGGTGTTGGTGATGTTTTTACTTGATGTTTTCCCACAGTGGGTAAAAAAAACTGAGCTAGCGGGTTTTCAACTTTTGACCCCTTTCATGTTCTTTCATTACTGGGCGAGCTCGCCTCTCCTGGTATCCTGCAATGGTTTTTCGAAGCGAAGCGCTTGCATGAAAAATGAAAACTTGTCTTAGTGCTCAGCGGAAATGACGCAACCTCGCGCAAAAGAGCAGGTGTGTGTTGCAATCCTCCCTCTGATACGGTCCATTGTGACATTATTGATTGATTGTGCTGCAGGCGTTATCTACTGTGACAATTTCTGTACAGCCACAGTTGAACAACTCTCAAAAAGATCAACCGAACCACCCGTCCTCTGTATTTCCACATCTCCACAAAGTAAAAAGAGGCAAAACAAATCCGGAAAAGTTCCCTCAGAAGATTTGAAAGGCATCAATCAGACATTTACATGTGTCAGATTTCACACACAAAGTACCACGGGGCTCGACAGTCCCCTGAACAAGCTAACCATCCATGTAGCCTGCTAGCATCTGCGCTCTAGTTCTCCTGCTCTTACAGTGCCAATGAAGACAGGGTGCTACTCGAGAGCGGGTCAGGACATTAGCCTAAATGTGACGCCAACCTTAGCGAGCCTTGAGCTTGACTGGCCACATTAAGTATTCAACAAATCAACCTCTTCTTATTCTGTCCAATAGAATATTCTTTAATGCGTTACAACCCCAAAAAGCACTCTTCCATCTCTCCGTCTCTCTCTTTCTCGCTGCCATGCTCTTTGGATTCCCCCACAAAGTAGTTGTATCTCATTCCGACTGCCACCTTAAATCTGAGCCTTGATAAATTGTACTCTGCCTCTAGTAGTGATGTTGGCTGTGATCAGGGTATGACTGAGAATGACTTTGGAATACTTTTTCCTCTGTGGGATAGTCCTCCCGTTTCTTCTTCTACTCCTAGACGGTTAAATGTCTGGTAATATTTGGGGATCACTTGCAGTCAGGCGGCGCAGTGTTAGCACCTTAGCCATCGAGTGTTCTTATTCTGAAGCACAAAACATTTTACAAACTGGTATGTATCATAAATAGTACCAGAAGCGTTAGATTAACAGCAAAGGTTAAATTAATCCAGAAAACCAAACCCTGTATTTCTGTTAATAAATAAAAATCAGAAAAAAAGAAATTTCAGTAGAAAATGTGTATTGTGCCATAAATCAGCTTTCCAAGAGACAATGGACCAAAAGCTTTTAAGTACCCTATTCATATTTTATAACAGCATTTCTGTTTAGTATGACATTTGTTATTAAAATACACAAATTTATAACATAGACATTCATGATTTACAAAATAAATGTGTAATTCACTTCAATAATACTTCATAAAAGTATATTCATATGAATAAATAACACTCTACTGCTGTTAGCTTCACAGAACAGCAAACCAATCTCAGATATTTAAGCAAAACCAAAACTTTGTTGCTTATTTTAATTTTTTCCTCCTCTCTAGTTCATGCTGGCATTCCCTCTCAATTATGTATCTGACTTATATAAATAAATGGAATTTTTAAAATGTTTAATTTATCGGACATTATGTTAAAAGAAAAAATTAAAAACCTGTACACAGTTTCTTCTGGTTTGAACGGAGCACAGTATGTGTCAGCAGGGTCCAACATGCACAGGTATAAAGCTCAAAACCATTGTGTCCCAAATGGTAAAAAAATGTCCATGACGCAGCTGGAGCAGTAATCCAGTCCAGAGTTTTAGACGATGTACGTGGGGAGTTCTGTGGAGAATTTCACATGTACATGAGGTTTCATACATCCTGCAGGTAAACAGGGACAGAGAGAGAAAGAGTTATCGGATGATGTTTTGTACACATTTTGTAAAGCTAGTTGAATTATTTTCTGTGTTACTAACTGCTAGGGTGGTTCTTTTTGGTGGTGGAAAACATCTGACATATCTCCATGTAAAACATGTCCATCCAGCAGACATGGGGTTAACATTAGTCTTGAGTTGGAGTTGTGTTTTTGGTCACCTAATGAATAATCAACATTTCAACAGCCACTCTCCTTTTAGGTTTGATTTGGTTATCACCAGCTGCTGAGGTCTGTATACAGCTAACACAGGTTACAGTTAACAGTTTCCTGTTGTGACAGGAAACAAGTTTATAGGCCAGAAAAACAAAACAATAGGCTCAAAGAGGCTAAAAGGCTGATTAGACCTGAAGGAAACTGCAAAGTTGGTGATAATTCTCTGCATGTTTATCACAGTCACCGCACTGATTGATCTGTTAATTGTTGTTAACGTAGAAAAAAGTGATCAGTGTAGCTTTATATATTGTAAAAGTCATGCACACTGTTAAAAAAAATAGAATAAATTGAACGAGAACAAGAAGTAGCTATTAAAGTGAGACTATGTAGCCTTTTTTCCAAACAGCATCCACTGTGGTTGCACGTGATAAAAGGAAATACTAAAACTTTGTAACGGGAGCACAAAGAGAAATCAAGTCAACGAACACGTCTGTTCCAGAGCAATATTTACTTAGATGTTGCAACCGGTAGCAAGCATTAGCCACCGGACCAGCTGAGGCTGTATTCAAACTTGGAATTGGGCGTGTGTGTTTTACTACTTACCTATCCAACATGGTGTTAAGAAGAGGGAGAATGTGTTATTTCTTCTATCAAAACCTACATAGTCCCACTTTAAAGGAACTTTAAAGTGCATGTGAGTACGTGCTAATAGCAACAGATCGCAGTGTTAGTCAAAATTTCACAGTCCTCTTTCATTAATTTCATTAATTAATTTTCATAAATTCCAAAAGAGTTTGGAGTGACAACAGACGTTATGTTAGGCCATCAGACAAATATTATGTTGGAACACACAGATGGGCGACAAATGATGGAAAAACCCTGAATGACATGGAGGTTTACTGAATGGTTTGATGAATATAAAAATGATATGAATCGTATTATATGACTTTCACAGCACAATATCTCACCAGTTGGATCATCTACTGTATTACAAGATGTATCAGAATATCTAGACGCTCGTAATGAAACGACACCTTTTAAGACTTTTCTTGTCATTTGTCACCCGACTGTGTCCTGAGACGATTAAAAGCACTGAGGAAGATAAAGTGTTATTCCACTGCTGAGAAGCTTTTATATGTTTTTTAATCATACTCCTTTTTTGTTTAACTCTCGTTCACCACTTGACCATCGGACCATTTCACCGCTGAGAAACACAACAAAAAGCACAGGATGAGTCTTGTGGAACAACACACAATGGTACAAAATAAAGCGATGGGGGAAACAAATTCAAACAAAGTGCCAGCTCCAGACGGGACTCAAACAGAGTGTGTATATTCACCGATGGGCCGTGAGTTAAACTCGGTGTCCAGAATCTCCAAAGAATGCACCAAGTCCCGCTGTGAGCTGGGCGTGGCCTCTGTTGGATTAGCTGGACTCATCATTTCTTGTTCTTTTTCGTTCTGCATCTGCGCATAGACGTTGAGGCCTGGGATCTTCCTTGAGGAAAGATTTACAGTGAGGCAGAGGGACAAAGACAACGGCCTAACTATAAGAAAGAGGACACGCCCAAGACCGGGAGCATGCTGTGCTTAAGCAGCCACACATGCTGCAGCATTTCTCATTTACTTTATCATATCATCAGAAGTTGCAAAGATGTGCAATGTGTAAAGAACATTTGCATGTAAATCAGCATGTACACAAATACTAAACCTGATAAAGTCTGTAAAACTGAAGTTTTTATTCTGTTTTCTTGTCTGCAAATCTCCTTGACCCTTCTTGCCCTTTTCCCTTGAAACTGCACCTTGGCGCCGAGACATAATTTAACATTTCGGAAAGGTCAACTGCTTACGTTCAAAGGGCTTAATATTGATAGCAGCTGACGGCTGACTGACATTTCTTTTGCAAAGAAGGACCCGACAAAAGAATTTCCACTAGATCCCCACAGATCTGCGAGGTAGGGAGAGTAAAAGCCAATCCTCTGCTGAGGAGGCGCTTGGTTTCGCCTGCAAAGACGTTTGACAGGCAGCTATCAACCTTCTTTGTAGCCTCGCAGGCAGCTTTTGTTTACTGGGCTGTCAGGATTCCATGACACCTTTAACCGCCTCCCCAACGCGTACAGACGACTATATAGACATGACACTTGGCGAACACTTTACCTCTTGAATTTGTAGATGACAAATACAGCTAAACCCACAACCACTACTGATAGCAGCATTAGCATGGCAGAGCCACTGTGGTTCTCGCTGGTGTCCACTAGGGGCGCTGTGGAGACAGGGAGACAAGAGCATAAGCAGGGTATAAGCAGCCGAACAGTTAACACAACGTGTATTTCCACCCAGCTGAATCATGCAATGAACACTCAACAGGTTTATTGACACCTATAGATGAATCATTTTAATATACAGTAGTATGGACTTCTCTTACTCGTTATCTTATAAGCCCCTTTAGGACAGTAGCAGCATCCCCAATAGGAAGAGGCACACATACTTGTAACGATGCTCACTCTGTCTCTGTGTAGCTACATGGTGGGAGCCAATCAGACACAGGGTTGGGGTTATTAGTTGACTGGGGCAGCAAAAATAATAAAAAAAAATATGCCTGACTGTCCACTGTATCTAGGTCTCCTGTTAGTCTACATGCTTTATGTTCTGTCCCACTTACTACGGAAGTACAAAGGCCCTCCAGGCCACGCTACACACGCACAGGCAGCTGCGTTTGTTTACCTGCTGATAGGTGAGCTGCGTACACGGTGACTTGGACCCCTGGCCGCAACGTGAACTGGACGAGGTTTTGATTTAAGGCGCTGAGCAAGACTTCAGAGAGCTGTTGGGACACAGAGGGAAACACGATCTTTAGTTTTATTTCATACAAGAAAAACACAACAATTGAAAAGATCATCCAGCCGCAGACTCATCCGTCTCAGGTTTTCACACGTCAATTATTAGCCCCTGTTCTGACATTTCACTGCAAATGCGATTGTTGTGCTGATCAATCCTTTCTCGGATTCATCCAATTTTTTTAATGTCAGGCTGGAAAAATAATTGAGTCCAAATATCATTTGCCCTTGACGGAGCTTCTGAAAGGTGTTCAGGTTTAAATGTCTGCCTAGTCAGTTCCTGAATGATTGCAAAGTACGGAGGTTGGGCAAACCATAAAAATAAAAGGGGGCTGCTTAAGTCGAGGTAACAGAAGAAGTTGTTAACCTGTCAACAAATTAAATGATACATCTGAAGGGTCAGGAGATGATTCTAGAGAACGAAGAGGGGAAGAGTATTTCTGCTGCACATATAAAGTTTCTTTTTTGTAAATATTTACGGCCATTTGAAAAACTGTTGGCATTATTTTTGAGTACATAAATTGTTGACTAAATGTGATTTCAGTTGGACTTCAAAGGTCCATTGTGGAGCATTTAGTGACATCTAGTGGTGAAGTTGCAGAGTGCAGCTAACTGAATACCCCTCACTTCACCGTCTCATTCCAAACGTGGGAGAATCTACAGTGGCTACGTTAAAAAACATGAAAGGTTCTATCAGGAGCTGCTTGGTTTGTCTGTTCTGGGCTACTGTAGAAATAAACATGGTGTGTTGAAAAGATGTAAAAGGCTCATTCTGAGGTGACATACACAAGTCTTATTATGCACCAATGAAAACATACTAAAAAATGTTATACTCCGTTTCAGTCAGTAGATTGTCCTAAAGATTACACACTGGACCTTTACAGACCCTCACAGATGGTCACTATAAAAACTGCAGCAGGAGTAAAAGGAGCAGTTCAGCTCTAACTCGTCTGATAACATTACTGCCTGAGACAGACAAAATGAAAAGACTGAGGCATGTACAGTAGATCTAAATCAACACTGACTGAAGGACATCAAAAGGACATTATATTATAAAAAAAAAAGACCACAGAATTGAAATGACACCATCATGATGTACTTTCAACACTCAACATTACTGTATCTGTAAGCGCCGTGACCTAAAGAATCCTCCCTGTCTCCACCAACATGCCCATGTGAGCCTTTCCTGTTTATGTAAGAGTCTTTGTCTGCGGGACCTTTCCACCGCGATGCATAATGCATAGGATGCAGCCTCACTTGATCTCTGCTTTCCAGACTGGCAAGTAACCTTCTGCACAGAGAACATCTAACTTTGATATAAATCAGGCAGATTACCCTGACCCGAAGGTAAACTATAGAAAGCCAGAGTCCAATCTCATTCGCTCTCAATCTATCCTCATCCACAGATCCTTTCATTCACGCAATTATAAATCTCTATCCCCGGGCTCTGATCCTTACACACAACCTAAAAAATGAAATGTGGATCTTTTTTTAAATTATATTCCAATACCATGAAACAGATTCTCTCTCTATCTGTATGGAGCCAAATGGAGAAGACACAAAGCCCAACAAAATCCTCAACTTTCCCTCTGCAGATCCCGTTTTTCCCTCTGCGGAAGCGTCATCTATCTTATCTGCCTCATTTGCCAAATTAATTGTGATATGAGTAATTTCTGTAGTGCTTCATCCTCCCCTTTATATTTCTTAGCAGTTTAAATTTAGACTATGCTGTGACTAATTTCTTTTTTCCCACTGTATACCAGGGTCAGTAAATCTATTATACTTTCTAATAAGCAGAGCACGCTCCTACACTTTTAAGATGCCAGCCTTGAATGAAGATTTATCGCTGGCTTGTATAGGGGGCAGAGGATCTTTCCAGGCGATCAAGGTGCGAGCGAGGAAGGAAGAAGGAAAATCAAATTGACTTCCTTCCACAGACGCCCGTGGAATTCTTCCCGCAGATCCGACACTCTTATCAGTCATTATCTGTTACATGCGGCTCAGAGCTAATTTGGTCCATCTTGATACGCCGGTGATTTAGTGAACTGATCAACCGCGACGATTTCTTTGTCTGGCTTTTAGGCTCTTTCGAGACCTCCCCCCTCCCACCTCAACACCCCACAGGATGTGACTCGAGGGAGTTTAAAAGTCATTCCCCCTGATAACTTGTTAATACTTGTCAGGCTTATTGATGAGTCTATTGCAGAGATTCCTCAGGCGTGTTCTCGAATTAGACTGAAAAGACCTGGACATGCTTCAGTGGATCAATACTGGCATCTGGTGGAGGAAGGAGGAACTTAAATTTGATTTTTACAGGGAGCAATTAGCGGACAGAAAAAAGCATGACTCACAAAGAAAAAGGAAAATGTTTCAAGCTGCGTGGGGTTATGGTAGAATTCTAATGAGGATAACAAGGTGAAATCCATCCGCCGACACAGACACTGTCTGGAGCTGTGAAAAGGAATGACCCTGTCGCCGGACGCCAGGTGAAAACAGAGAGGCGCATGCTGTCTCACCTCATCTAAATGAGCAGCGCTCTTCTCTGGTTTCCCCTCAGTTAACTGTTTGTCGGGCAGAAGGAAAAACTCTGCCGCCGTGGGTAAACCGGGGAGGACGGTGACCAGGAGCTGATCCTCTCTCACCCCTGTGGCCTGAAAGGAGAACAAGAGGGGAAAGAAGTCATGCCCGAGTATGAAAAACACGCACAGAAAGCTGCCATTAAAGAGTTAGATTCATCTTTTTACTTACTCATCCATCAGATAGTTCCTTTTTTCAAACATCTACCCAATTTCAGACATGATTGATCAATACAGAGAAAGAGGAGGTTTGCCGTAAAACATGAAAATATTCTCTCAAGTCAGGTAGTGAAGTGTAGTTTTGTAATCGTGGCTGAAGCTCTTGGACATGGATGTATTGCCAAAAGTCTGACAGACAAAGGCATGATACTGATCTGAGTTCTTTAATTGAGAGCATAAATTCCCCTGCAGATGAAAGTTCACTTTGATTCACACAGCAAAATATTTCCTGACTGTCTACCGCCCGAAATCCAGATGAGAAAAAAAGTTGTGTTGGATCAAAATGTTGATACTCTCGCCTTAAACTCAAAGTCAATCAGACGGTGCTCGGCAAACTTTTTTTGCCCCGAGTTTCACCTCTCTGGCATCATACAGGCTGTCCTCCTTTATCGGGGATAGGTTGTGCTGCCTTCAAGTAAGACTGCAGGCAATTATGAATTTTAGTATCATAATTATTCTCATACGTGTTTTAGTTTTTTTTTAAAAAGGTGCTACCTTATGAAGCGTGCATTCACACAGAATCAGGCACTGCGGTGAAATGCCGTAGCGGCGGGGGCCTGAGGTGGGCTGCTGGGGGTGTGTCTGTTTGTGTTGACCGTGAAACAATCAGAAAATAACTTTTTATTTCAGCGGCTTTATCGAGGCCAAGCTCTCAGATGAAAGTTCTTTGTGTCACTATCTGGCAGCGTAAATTGCGAGTCAGACTCACATTTAGAAGCCGGTACATGAAATAAACAAAGTCAGAACACACACACCATTCAAATGAATGGAAAAAACCTGCAACAAAAAGCTTGCAACATTGCCTGCAACACAATTGCAACACAGTTTACCGTCCTGCTATTAGATAGCTTTTATAATTATGGCATGATTTTAGTTCATTTTAATCTGTTAAATTGTAATTGTGTATAAATGCAGGCAGTCCGTGGTGGGATTATCATGCATGTATAGACTAGAAGCACACAATTTCAAATCATCCCCAGCTCTCGTCAGACACTTTATTATGAGCATCATGTCGGTGGATTGTGATGCCTGTATGTTGCTGTTCCGCTCAGTCTGGCAGGAAGGTACAAAACAAACAAAGAGCATGTAATTTACTGAATGTTTTCTCTGATTCCTGCAGCAGCCTCTCTTCTCGTCCCCACTCTTGCATGGATTTGCTGCAGTGAGTCTTGTGAATGTTTTATGCTATCATGTCATATTTTCATCTGAATGTTTCTGTTTTTTCTGGTGTTCTGCCTTCCAGGCTGGGGTTGTCATGAAGGAGAAGAAAAAAAAAAAAACTGATGTCAGTAACAAATAAAACAGACATGTTCACTGAAGACTGAAGAGCCGAGTTTATTTTCAGCATCAATTTTGATTTTGCAGGATCAAAATGTGTGAAAATATGATGCAAGGTGCAGATTGCATTCTTCCTAGGGACCGGAAAAAAAGTATTGACGTACCAAGGATGTTGTAAAAATAAAAAAAGCAGAAAGCTAATGAGGCAAAATCTGTACCTGACATGTCGTGTGGGTTTAAATCATGTCTTACACTTGACAGGTCGCAAAGCACTTCACTCCAAACGTCCCTTCTGGTCACTGCAGAACACACATTTGGCGCATACTGACATTTATTCTTAGGCTTCATCCACAACCTCGTCACCGGCTGGCCGTGAACTCTAAGGGTGCTCACGAGCCGCCGCCACCATCAGCGTGCTCTTGAACTGTATTTTTACTCCCCTCCTCCCTCTTGCCTTGTCATTTATCATCATAAAAGTCAGATTCACGTCTCAAAGCCTCAGGGAGGTCACGCTGCTCTTATAGACTGTCAGAGGTCCAGTCAAGCGCTGACAGTATTTACCCGAGTAAAGCAAGGGTTTCCCGTGAAAAGACCTGAGAGAGCTTTACCTGGATCAAAGAGTTCTTGATGACTCGGCTCACGTCCAGCCTCCATTCTGCCACATCGGGGTTGTGGTCATCCAGGTTTGATGAAAAAGCGAGCAGATGAGATCGGAAATATTCTGCGGGGAGAATAGTAAATGTGTGTGAGAAGCTTTCCTTTTTCATCTGTCATAAAACTCAGCCTTTAGATTCAGCTTCTTTAGGGGATAATTCCACTTTATTACAACCTGTGTCTTGTTTTCATCGCTCAATAGTTTATGGTTTATCATTTCAAACCTCATCACACTAATGGCACTGACAATGGCCTTGTCCAATATTACAAAAACCATGAGAGGAATGTTAGTACCTTCGAAGATCGGAGTCTCTCAATAAAAATACAAAAACCAAAAAAAGATCAAAACGTGAACATGCAGAGTTGAAGGTACCCTGTGGAGTTCTGAGTGTTTTTAATGAGGTGGTCCGTGTTTCATTTGTGTCACAACACACGCGTGAGCACGGAAGCAACGAGATGCGCACCACCTGTTTCACAGCATTCAGGTTATAGAAACGTAGCAGTGACTGCAAAATAACAAAGATGAATGCACAATACAGATTTCAAATATTTAAGAAATGGTCTGCATGCATGTGCACAACTTCACTTATTTATAAGAAGGCTCCACAGGGCTCCTTTAAAACAGGTGAGTAAGAATAGCAGGGATCCACTGCTTCAGCTCTTTCTCTCCCAGTATTGATTCTAACACTCCAACCTCTGCTGAGAACCAGTCCCACATTGGAGCAGAGTACTAAATAAGGCAATACAGAAACCCTACTGATAATAAGAAACACTGAGTTTCGTAGTGACATTAATAATGAAGTTGTAATTAAGGTGAATCAGTCAAATCTGTTTGATAACCACTAAAGTACATCTCTCTATTAAAGTCATGAAATCAAAATAAAGAGAAACTAAATGTAGGTGAGGATAAACAGGTGTGTTTTTAAAGATGTCTGCAGGACACACATCTTAAAGCCAAACAGAGTTTCAAAGTTTAAGAGCAACAATTTCCAAAGCACAGTTGCCTTCAGCTTCAGGGTTGAAGAGCTGTAAACGAGTTGTGAAAAGGAGTTATGAATAATACTTTATTACACAAGAACACTGTGTGTGTTTGTGCAGGGAAGTATGCTCAACATCGCATCAGTCAGATCAGTCCGTGGATATGGGTTTACTCGAAAAAGAAGAAGTTTGGGTAACTTGGTGGTCAAAACCTGTCTGACAAACTCTTTTTAGAGTCACCATGTTCCGAGTTTCAGCGATTAACTGGATGCCACTTATTCAATCCAATGAAATATCAATTCCTCATTAAATAACAATCATAGGATTCAGGATTTCTATGATTCCAATGAAGGATTCAAGGAGGAGAGACAGTAAGGATACAACAAAAAAATGTGAGTAAATAAGTAAAAGTAATCTTTGTGGAATAACAACAACAAAAATGATATATACTGATTCACATTCACATTAAATACAACTTCATATATTGTATATATAAACAGTAATAAGGAGTAGAATAAGCAGCTGTATAAAAGTCCCTTAAAAAAATGAATAATAAGTTGTAACTAATGGCTTTATTGACTGTTGCTGTTGTTGTTTCTCAATGAAGAAATACCTATTTAGTAAAACAGAATACACAGTAAGGGTTATAAGCCATTCATAAACAAACATTTATCATAAGAAAAAACCTTTTGAGAAGCTAAAAGTAACTGAAAAATGAGAAGTTGTAATTAGCAGACTTTAATAACAGTTATGATAACGTGTATCTGTGTTGTATGAATTGTTGTTGGTGTGTTTCCCAGTGGAAATGGAGTGACAGAGTCGGCTCACCGTGGACAGCAATGTTTTTTCTGTCCTGCAGAATGGTATTCCCTGCAGACACCTGCACAGTGACTGTACTGATGCCTTCCCGGGAGAACGTGCATGCCACACTTCCCTCCAGGGTGATTACCGGCTGCTGGGGGGAAGACAGAGAGATAGAGAAGGTAAGGGAGATGGAGATGGAGAGAGCCGGAGTGCGGGGGTTCCGGTGAGAGACCCTTATCAACGGCTGGTCTCACACTGCTGTTATTTACACTACAGAGGTGTCAGCCTGCTGCACACGCACACACACAAACACACACGTTCATGAGTATACTCTGAGAGTTGCAACAATCTGTGCCGTGCTGTGTACAGTGTCAGGGGCCTGCAGAGAGTTCCCTGTGTGAACACCGGCAGCTCCTTCCTGTCATTACTCACGTCTCCATTTCTTCTTCAAATAGCTACGAGATGCTAATACTGCTGCGCTTTATTACCAACTGACATAACTGCCTGTCCTCGTGGAAGGCCTCTGTTGGTGCCGAACAAACACATTTATACAACCGCAATTATGAAGACGGACTGAGAGTGGAGCTACATACGTCGCCTTCAGAATTTCACAATTCAAAAGATTTTCCGTGACAAACATTCAGGTACTTGAGGCAGATCAATCTAGTGCAGAGACACAGGATGCCTCTTCGGCCAGTAAGCACCTGCGCGTGTGTGTGTGTGTCACAGCAGCAACTGGCATTATTATGGTTGATTTTATAAAACAGTGGTCAGAGTTGTATTAGACTCGCAGGCAGTAGCTTTTCCATTACATGATTTCTGCATTCATTTGCGAGGTTTTCTTAATTAATCTCTCAACTGCTGCCGCTCTGTGGCGCAGCTGCAACTGACCTGCCACGACAACTACTGCTGCTTTAATCATGTTTTTTATTTTTTATTTTATAAAACAGTCATTGTTGTATTAGACTGGATGGAAGTAACATTTCCATCATGTGATTTCTGCATTTTTGTATTGATATAATTAATTTCTCAACATCTGTCTCAACTGCCACCGGTATCTGCGGCAGCTGCCACTGCCAATCACACCTATAGACCCCAAATCCCAAATGTGTATAAAGCCTGCTAGTCTACATTTCTCAGTGCCTCACGGGATTCTAATTCAAAATCCTGCACTAAGGGCTTTCTACCATTGAATATAATTGGGAAATATGTTGTTCAGTTATGCAATCATGATACACTCTATAGGAAAAAGATCACAGTAAATTATTATTTAGTAAAAAAGTAAAAGTAAAAAATAAAAACACCATTTTGACCATTTGATTTTATTAGTTGCCACAGCAGGTCAGTTAGAGCTGCGCCACACAGCGGCAGCGGTTGAGAGATTAATTAATAACACTGCATTTAGCACCATGCCTATTACAGGCAAGGTATATACTCCTGTTTATGTTTATATTGTATATTTCTATGTTTTATATGTTTTCACTGTTGCACTGTTATTGGAGCTGGCTTTTAATCTCATTGGACATACGCAAATTGACAGTAATAAAAGGCATAAAAGGCTATTCTATTCTATTCATTCTAAATCACGTAATGCCAACGAGTGTAATACAACTCTGAGGACTGTTATATATAATAAGTTATATAATAAGTTAGGTTGGGTTTTAGAGGGAGCACTGACATGAGCATAATGTGAGCAACTTCCATCAAAATGATTGGACATTACTGGTCAGCTGCTGAACCATGAGTGGAGCAAACACAAGCTTCTCTTTGGATTCAGCGGGTCTAGTCTGGGTCATGTTAGCTTGGCATGGAACTTGAGGTGTGGGGAAGAGGTTAGCTTGGAGTCACCACAAGGCATATGCCTCAACGTTTAGCTATCATGTTTACATTTTTAGTCTCGGTACATGGCTCGCTACATTCAAGGATGAGCTGGGTTTTTGATGCTGCATGCACTGATGATAAATAGAGGTGCACACCATGCACTGGCTGCTTGTTAAACCACAATGTCTGATGCAGTGTGGCGGCCTTAGAGCTTGTGTTGGCTGGCTGAGTAACAGAAAGTAATCTAAAGGTGAATTCAGACAGAAAGCAAAGTGGAAGATGCAGCACCAATGCATACAAAGCAGGAAGCAGGAATTGATACGCAAACTGTGTCAAAGACGTTAGAGTGCATACATATAGAGATACGTTGAATAAAGACAGAATGGAGTAAAATGAGTTCCTGGTGAGACCCGAGATGAGCTGACACACAAAGGCACCTTTCACACACACCGATTGTAGCTAGCATACAGCTAATGTCAGCAGTTTAATTTGTTTGAGCAGCTTAGGTGAAGTTTTGCCTTTTGTCTGAACGCGTGATAATCCTATGTAACTTGCTGTAATTATTATTTTTTTAATGACTGATAATGACTAAGTGATTATTTTTTAACTGTGTAACTGTGGCAATGCTTTGTCTTGGGATCTCGACAACTGTGCTTGACCAAGGCTCGGTGGAAAAATTGCTTCAGCTGTGGCAGTTTTGCACCGTGGAGGAGTTTTGAACACGAATAAATGATGGACACACTTCACCGACCATCAGTAATTAAGCTGATTTGTGTCTCCGATACGTCGGCGTGCTCTGCAATTTTTATCGGAGCTCATTAACAAGGCCGCAATTTTTCGCAACCTGGAAGCACAAAAATAGCTTAACAAAATAATGATTCTCACAGTTTGGAGCAGAGGAGTCAGCAACCTACTTAATTGCAAATGGGCAAAGGCGTAACACAAAGTAAAAGCTCAGAGAGAAGTAGCAGAAGTCTTGAGCGTACAGTACCTCGGTGTTATTTCCGATCCACCAGATGTAGGTGACCGTTCCCACTTGGCTGGGCCACAGAACAGCAGTCAAGTTCACTTCCTTATTCCTCACCGCCACAAAGGGAGCTGAGAGATGGATATACTCCAGCTGACCTACTCAGGCACACATATACATCACAGAGTGAACTCGATGCACTGCGCTGTAATGTGCAAAAAGAAGAAGAAACAACAACTTTATTGCTTCAAATGAGGGAAAAAAGGGGTGGAGAGTGGGTTTATAGGTGGGTTGGGGGGGTGAGTGTGCTCAGAATTCTCTCCTGCGCTGGGACCGTCGGATGCCATCTGTGTGTTATTTTTCATCCGTGGCACTCCTGAGCCTGCGGTGGCTCTATTTGTTCGGCTGGCACATAGGATTGACAGATCGGTGGGAGCAACGGCACTCCCTGATCAATAAGTCAGCTAGGTTACATCTGTCACCCCCCGAATGCAGCGGGGGTGGTCAACCCTGACACATATGAGGCTGCTGTGGATTTCACAGGCTGAAATTCTGTGAAGTGGACTTGAGTGGAAGTGTAGTGAGATTTGTTCTATGTGGCTTGTTGTTTGGTTATGGGCGGGGAGCGAGTTGTGTGAAGGAGATAAAGCACACAACGCGCCATACTGTGTACAAGCTATTCCACTGAATGTGATAAAAAGCACAAAGCATGAGGACTCCTGACTCTTCAGAGGCTCACATGTTACATGCAGGTAGAGCACGACGGTCTCCGAGCCGAGGCTGTTCTCCCCAGTGGCGGTCACGCGGTAGATCCCCACGGCTTTGTAGATGTGTTTGATCCCCTCCTCGATGGAGCTCACATTAGAGTAGGTCAGAGCGTGGCCGTCTCCGAAGTCCAGCGTGATGCTTGTTTTCGCCCCGTCGCCCTGCATGGGACAAACACCTTCAGGGAACCTGCAAGTCTCTTCCACAGATTGACTCACAGATTGACTCACATTTCATATATCTTCCTACCTGAAACCTGGAGATAGATTTGCTTATTTGAATTCAGGAGTCCTGTGGCAGGACACAGTTGTAAAATGCTATTTGCCTTAACGTCATTTAATCTTGCTTTTTTTTGACTGATTGAGACAGCAGTCCACCTTACTAATCAGAGAACATAAGTTCTTGAGCACAGACCATTCCTAGACCCAGTGCTAACTTTAGTAGATATTTAGAGTCTTAGTTTAAATATTTTAGTCTGTTTTATTCGTGGTTTGAACGTTTTTGTCCATGTGTTCTCTTTTTTCTCTTCAGTATTTATGTCTGTGGTTACTTGTTTTGTTTCAACAATAAAGAACATGTTTGGAACAATTCTGTTTCGTCTGTTAATTTCACGGAGGTCTTTGTCTGTGCGGGGGAGAAAAGAAAAGACAATAGTCTGGAGAGTTTCTAGCTGCTCCCAGCAGCAGGATCAGCCCCTTGGCGCTCGGTCCTGACAGTTGTGCTACCATAATGCATAAAAGTTGGCGGTTTGCAGGTCGGGTCAGGTTTGGGTTGTTGGTTAACGGATATTTTTGGTTGGGTTGTGCGGATTGGCTCTTGTAATGGGGTCGAGTGCTTGTGGGTCTTAAAGAAAACAAATCTGGGATTGACTATAGCTCCATTTTCTCTTACTTATTGTATGAAAATATTATATTTTTTTGTCTTATCGCCCAATAATTATCGGGCAGTCTCATGTCATCTCATCAAGAACACAAAAAATAGTTACCATCATCATACCATCATGGAAAAGTATACTCATCCTATTGTTTGATACTTTAGATACCAAGTGGTGCCCCAGGTCATAACCTCTTTATTGTTATGCTATATTTTATATAGCATATTTATATTGTATCAGACAAAATTCATGGGTACTGGATTACTGGTGCCCTCCTTTCTTTGGGCTGTGACAACTATTTGTAAATGTATTTGTGAACAGCTGTGTGTAAAGTTCTTCTTGTTTTCTCAGTAACACTAGCTAGTTTCAAACTAATCATTTACAAAATTATTTTGCAAATTGAAGAAATATCATAGCTAATAAAATCCTTGCTGAATGCTTTGGCATGTCCGACAAAACCAAGATGGTGCCGTGGATGGTCACCATGGTGCGTTGGTGCGTGTAGTTTTGTTCCCCCCCTGACTCTCTCCCTCTCCCCATCCAGACCAACACCAAGCATCTTCAGACTTACTACGTTCCATCAACGCACAGCCTTTATTTATTCTGGACTACTTCATTCTGTTGTGTATCTGCAAATTTATAATATTCTCTGAATATACATTGACCAGTCTTATTTCCAGTCATATACAGGCATGTGAGAAAATTAGGACACCCCATTAAATAATCAGCTCTTTATTTAGAAATGGTTCACATACCAATATCCAGTCATGTTTATATGTATTTTTCAAAAAGAAAGTGATTTGATTGCAATTTAACAACAAAAATGAACATTGTTTGACAAATCCAAAAAAAGAAAAAAAATAAAGTATGTATTTTAATGGAGGAAAAAGTTAGGACACCCTACCCCCTAATAGCTAGTGTTGCCCCCTTTGGCTGATATAACTTCAACGAGACACTTTTTGTAGCCTTTTACCAGTCTCTGACATCGATCAGGAGAAAGTTTGGCCCACTCCTCAATGCAGAATTCTTTTAGCTGTGAGATGTTTGAGGGGTGTCTTGCATGTACAGCCCGTTTCAAGTCACCCCACAGCATTTCGATGGGATTAAGATCAGGGCTTTGACTTGGCCATTCCAGGACTCTCCACTTCTTCTTTTTTAGCCAGTCCTTGGTGGATTTGCTGGTATGCTTTGGGTCATTGTCTTGTTGCAGTATCCAGTTACGCTTCAGCTTTAATTTTTTGACAGATGGTTTCACATTTTCTTCAAGCACCCTCTGATACACAGTAGAATTCATGGTAGATTCTATGATGGTGAGCTGGCCAGGTCCTGCTGCAGCAAAGCAACCCCAAACCATGACACTGCCCCCTCCATGCTTTACAGTTGGTATGAGGTTCTTTTCTTGGAAGGCTGTATTTGGTTTACGCCAAACATGTCTTCTGTTCTGGTGTCCAAATAATTCAATTTAGACTCATCTGTCCAAAGAACCTTATTCCAGAAGTCGTGGTCTTTGTCTATGTTCTCTCTGGCAAACTTCAGTCTGGCCTTGATGTTTTTTTTAGAGAGCAAAGGTTTCTTCCTTGCACACCTCCCATGCAAGTCACACTTGTGCAGTCTCTTTCTGATCGTAGAGTCATGCACTTTCACATCGACAGTTGCCAGAACCTGCTGTAATTCCCTTGATGACACTTTAGGATTTTTCAGGACCTCTTTGAGCATCTTGCGTTCTGCTCTGGGGGTAAACTTGCCCGGACGGCCAGATCTTGGCATGGTGGCAGTTGTTTTAAATGTCCTCCACTTGTAAATAATTTTGCGAATGGTGGAATGGCTGATGTTAAATTCTTTGAAATCTTTTTAAATCCTTTACCAGACTCGTAAGCGGCCACAATCTTCTTTCTGAGGGCATCAGGAAGCTCTTTAGACCTCACCATGGCGCTCACCTCAACATCTCAACTGTCAGGGCCACACCAAACTAAATCTAAGGTTTAAATAGGGCAAGGCTCCATTCAAATGCTGGGTAACGATGTACTAATCATGTGCACCTGACGTGATGCACCTGTTTGGGATTTTCAACATTTTAAGAGGGATAATATAGGGGGTGTCCTAATTTATTCCTCACCAGAAATTGCATTATTTTTTAATTAAATTTTACAGAAAGTTTTAAAAAGGCTTTTCTTATTTTTTTATTGTTTAGTTATATTACTTGGATCCCTGAGTTTAATTAAAATTGACATTAACTACCCATATGTCCAAATATATTTTAAAATACACAGGATTTCATAAGATGTCCTAATTTTTTCACATGCCTGTACTTGCAGATTTCTGCACAACAGCTCTTTCATTTCAGAAGATATTTGATACATATTTATATTGTTTAATACATTTTTTTTAATCTTTATATTTTCACTGAATGTTTATTCTGCACCAACTACACCAAGTCAAATTCCTTGTAAGTGCAAACCTACTTGGCAATAAATCTGATTCTAATCACTGTAGCACGTCACAAGCCCTGTATTTATGTTTTTCATTTTATGTATTTTTTTAAATGCTTTAATTGAGTCATTTCTGTAGTTTTACCAGTGCAAAGTAACTATTGCACTGGTACTTTGCTTTACTTTTTCAGTACCTACAAGTGATGGTCTGGAGCTGTGTGCATGGATGTATTATGAGAACTCAACAGACTCCCATTGACTTCAATGAAAACTGCTCAAAAGCCAAAAAAAGTTTTCTAGCTCCCTTCTTGTGCAGCACACTGCACATGCACTTCACTGCTTCTCCCACTGGCCCATGGACTTTTCGGGATGATGCCCAGCACTTCAAATACACATCTATTTTTTTCTAATGGTGGTCTGTGGGGAGAAAGCTTTTTGGGCCACAGGGTATTTTTTTTTTTATTGCAGTACTGTCAATGGCTCCTGGCACAAATTGGCAGCAAAGATGAGTGTTGGCCCATACCCAGCTCTCTTATTACATCTATGCTTCTGTGGGAATGTTGCTGTCGCTGTGTCAAAGTCAGAGCAGGTCATTAGGACACTTAGTGAAGATTTTACACTCTTAAACTGTGCCCTAGATCAGTGGTTCACAACCTCTCTCCTTCAGGGCCCGCTTTACTATCATTGAGTTAACTGATGACCCCTGACTGAGGGACAAAGTTCGTGGATATTTCATATTATATTCAATCCATAGCAATAACAGATCAACCTATAAAGTGTATGATTTACCCAAATGCAGTAACTGCAGGATGTTTTCTCAGCAAGGACAAGGCTTTTTTAGCAGAGGCTGAAGGCTCTGTGAATACAGCTTGTGTTCACATTTTTAAGTGTATATGTGAAATAATAATCTAAACTTTAGTAGAATAAGATATAGGCCAACTGTATATTTCAAAAAAGAAGAAGAAGAATCCTCTTAAAATCAAGAAATTCTCCTGCTCCCTGTGAAGCTTTGTTAATCCCCAGTGGTCGCATTAAACATTTTGTTCTGTGTTAATATGCAAATACTGTGAATAACTGGTATGATTATAAATATAACATGGTCGGGGCCTTTTTTTTGTCTCCATAGAAACAATTCAGTCAGGGGACATTTTCTAAAGTGTGATGAAGCAGGAGGCACAGCTGCCAACATCAGCCAGCCACTCCATACTCCACATTTTCAACCATTTACCTATGAAACCTGTTTTTGTGTTGGCAGGAGAGCCAAACAGGAGAGTGATGAAGTGCTTCTGGTGTCAGAATGTGTCACTTCTGCTTCGATGTGACAGTCTGAATGCTGTGTTCTAAAAATATGAACTTACACTATGTAATAAATTCACGTTTGCTTACATTCTGTATGTAACAACATGTCCTCGTTGTGACAGGTTGTTTTTATTTTTAAGAGTACAGGTAGCAGCTCACCTCCTCCAGAAAAACAAGGAAGGTGACATTGGTGCCCAGTGTGGCTGTCAGCGTGCCCTCGCTGGTGACCAGGTGGAGACCTCTGGGTGCTTGGATGGGACACTGCTGCCTCCTGGCTGTGTACTCCACACTGACCCCGGCTGTACAGTTATTAGAGACCACTTTTCTGTAGCTGGGATGGAAAAACACAGATATGACTGATGGAGGAGAGCACAACCTCTGTCACCCTGGCATGGATAAAATACAGTAATTGTTAACGGGACAAAACAACCTTTTGACAATATGTTCTAGGACAGCAGGGCAGCTGTGTTTTTGAAAAGAGACATTGCTGATTACATTTTTGAATGTGATTTGTCAAAGGTGTGTGTATCATTTCCACTGTACCGGGGTGGCAGTAGAAATGAGATCAGACGGGAGGTGAGGATCTCAAAGGTTGAACAAATAAAACCAGAACAATCTGCATGGTTACAAATCACCACAGGGAAATGAGAAACTGGCTGGATGAATCAGACTTTTACTTTAGCTCCATGACTACTCTGTCTGGAGTCTTGTTTATGTGGTGAGATGAATTCATCCTTCTTTTCTCCACCTATATAGGCCTGAAATACCATCCATAGACATAATGCGGTAAGATGTGGAGTGATGGGCAGTGATCCTCCGCAGTGCCCAGGAGGTGAACTGGCACCTCTCTGGCTACCAGTCCATGCTTCATAATGTGGCCCATGCTGAACTTGAACTAGCCACCCTACAGTTCGCCAAGCCAAGCCTCTTTGGACTGAGCTTTGACAAGTAATCTAAAATATCAGCCATTTTGTTTGAGTGTCCAAATCAGAGTGTCCACAAAAACGACATAACTGAAGGGACAAAGGAAGTCCATCATTACCAGAAAGTGTTCAGTCATGACTTTGTATGCATTAGAAGATGGTGTGCGCCTGGGACAGTTGGACTTGTGATATCACAGGATCACATGGGAATCCACTGTGACAGTCATAGCAACTAGATAAACACTGTACATTGTAGAGCTGTGATTGGCTGTAGTCATAGCAACTAGATCAATGCTGTTCAGCAGGGAGTTGAGTTTTTTTCCTAAAAAATAGTGTTTACCACAGCTTGGACATCACTAGAGAGCAAAAAGGCAGTGATTCGGAAGGCAGTTTGTCCGAGTGGCCTTGCCGTAGATAGTATATTGTGTGATGTAAGATTGCCGATCTGGAAGCTGAGCACATTTGGTATCTACAATGGCATGAGATACTGCCATGGTTTGAGTGACCACTGAGGGCTTTTCTCCGTCTTCCATTGCTGATATGATTGGATGAAATCTGCTCATTATAGACACAGAGACAGACAGTTCTTCCAATCACCTGCCACCTTTCAAAGTACCTGCCCTTTTCCAGTATCCAACAACAAGTTTCTATGTGGTTTGCTACACAGAAGTGCAGTCTGCAGAGTTTTCCATGCTCTCCGGGATCCTTGAGATGAGGTTGTTGTGTCAGAGAGAGAACATTCTGGAGAAGCCACAGTATTACACACTCTTACACTGAGCAGTATATTGAATCTTTCATTCATACTCTCAAACACATGACATGACTTTCAAACAGTGTTTCTCCAGCAGTAGATCACATCGGTGCCAGAGCTTTATACTTGCTGCTTCATGATTATTTTTAAAGCGAATGTTTGATCATTCAACCCACATTTTCCCCGGCATGTCCTTGTTGTCCCTCAGAAACTAATTAATGCACCCCGAGCTATTCAATTCAAATGCACCGCTCCCTTTACCCAATGCCTGCAAAAGACTATTGAGAAACGCGTGTCAGCCTGTGCTTACCCAGTGCTGTTAAGGAACGTCATCCCTGTGGTGCAACTTCTGGACATCGATGATGGATGGAACCAAAAGGCGGGGGCACACTTGCCATTGGTCCGTCTCTCATAGCCATAATCACTGTAATGATCCGGTTAGACAAAACCAGAAACAGTTATCCAATCAGGAACCACAGAGGAAACACTGACAGGCAAGACAGATGCAGATATTCCTCAGGCCCTGTTTAGAAAATTCAATTCCGCAATGAGGCACAGACTATTTGTAGCATGACACACACTTAGAAAATGACTGATATCCCTCATAGACCAATCAATCAAAAAAAAAAAAATTCTGAAAAAAGGATCACCTGCTCTGAGTTTTAGACAAATTGGATATTGGAAATTGTGTTGGAAACAGCGTGCAAACTTCATGTCATTTCAGTATCAACTTCAAAGTAGTTACAGGAACTGTTCTGTGCCTCGTTGGTGCTTTTTAACACAGCCCACGAGTTGTTTGTCCTACAAATTAAAAGGCAGAGCAGAGCTGTGTCCCCAAAATGATAGGGACAAATTGGCCCAATTAGTGCGACATGCACACAGATGCAAAAGTGTTGTGATTGTTAATGAAAGCTATTAGGCCTGGTGATTTATGGTTTTGATGGTGCTTATTCCAAGAGCTGCCTCACTCAAGAGACCTGCAGGTTTGGGACCAAAGCGAGAAAAAAAAAAAGAAGAAGAGAAGCAACATTAATACTGCTGATAATCCAAAGAAAGGGAGTTTTGGTACTGAAAATCTATAAAAGAACATTTACTCAATGCATGCAGCTATGTGTACCAAAGGTATCAATGTTTTTAAAAAAGGAACAAAACTATTTTTTTTACTCATGTGTGTTACTTTTAATCCATTACTACCCACCCCTGAATATCACCTGCAGCAGCTACAAAAGCGACTGTAAATTATCATCTTTCCCCTGAACACTTCAAGCGGTGAACACACACACATTCAGGTGAAATCAATTGAATAACTCGTAATGAATACACACACTTATCCCACCTCCCCTTCTCCCCAGACAGAGGCACATGTTTGACTGGTTTCCATTAAGCAGCAGCAGCCTCCATGAGGATCTGCCAGAGCTGCAATTGTAATCTGGAGGTTATCCATGACAGTCATCTCTTATCTTTTAATCCCTCACTTAAACCCACTTTTCTTAAACCCCGGGACATATGGCACATGTATTTCCACTTTCCATTCATGAGGCTGAGGCTCAGTGTATGAGAAAAACCTTGGTTATTACTATGCGTCTGCCATTTGTTCTCACGTTTGTTATCCGTCATGCCAAATGATTGTGTTTTCTGTGTAATCCAGAGATTCTGCATTGTGCGGACACACAGATTAAACATATTTATTTTTTTTATTATTATTCGTTTTTTTAGCCCAGATTTTAAAAAGCTATTACAACTTCACACATCTTTTCTCAAGTGTTTACAGGACTTCCCTCCACCAACAATGTTTTCTCACATGATGACACGCAGCAAAAGGTTGGAATCAAACTGCAGCTGCTGGAGCATCAACGTTTTGCCTTGGTACACACAGCATGGCAACGCTTTGAGTTTTTATTCAAGGATTGGCGACAAGCTCTGTCATCTCTATGCACTGAGTCAGACAAACACGCAAGTGTCAGGTGACCATCAACCCGAATACTGCTGATACGGATGGCTCACCAACTGAGGTGGACAGAAACAGGAGAATCGAGGCTCGGAGCCACCTGCATGTCGCTAGAACCATCAACGAATGTCCACTTTCACTAACCATCCACATAAATCCATTTCAAATATTAAAGCATTCACTGATGTCTCATCACAGCATTTAGAATGGTTTTGTGAGGCAATTTATGAGAAAAGAGACTGCTGAACATGAAAACAGGAAGTACATGACACCGGTTGCTAAAAAAACTTGTGTGGGACAAACTCATTCATAATAAATAAAATAAAATAATATAAAATACTCAAAACTGCTACTTGTGCTATTGTTGCCTGTTGAAACACGCAGCCTTGAGACTGTTAATTTTCAGGTTTTACAGTACGTCAGGAAGCACCAGGTTCAGGGCTGGGTGCCACGGACAGGAGCTTCATCCATCTATGAGAAAGAATGAAATGAGCTCCAAGAATATCAAACCATTTCAACCATTTCACTTTCTCTCTGTTCGCTTGTTTCAATCACAGCAACACTCCAAATTCAGGTCATGGTATGAAAACCCTGGATTAGTAGAGCCTTTTTATTAGAGCCTTGCTGGTCAACACCCACATAATTCAAACTCTGCACCTGATGACTCCATTGGGTTTATTTATTCTCAGATTGATGTCCTCCAGAGGCTGAACACCGGCTGCTACGTAAACTTTGACTTTAAAAATTGTTGAAATTCTCCTTTAAGCACGGTACAGATGAAACATAAATGGGACTGTTGGGACTCACCACTCAAAGTCGGCCTCCGTACAGTCGCAGGGTCCCGATGTCATCGAAACAGAGTATGTCTTCCCCATAACGCACCTGGACGTGGGCTTCAGCTTCCGGTAGATTCGCTTCACTCCCATGAGGCATGGCTCACCCTGCAGGCCCAATTCCAAGAAGAAAAAAAAAAGAGGAGAGGAGAGGAGAGGAGAGGAAAGTCACACTGGGAGAGTTTAAAAAATGAGCTGCATTTATAAACTTGCCACCATAAATAATTTACACAACGCAACCAACCTTCACGCTGTGTGTGAAAAGCAGCGTTGCCTTTACTTCGGCTTGTTGTGCATTCCTGTTCAGCGAATATTTACGGGGCCTTGCTGTGTGGTGTGCTAAACTCAACAACTGTTCCGCCGTCGCAAGTGTCACACTGGTGAATGTGCTGCTTGAGTTGTTTTTTTTTTTTTTTGGGGGGGGGGGGGTATTGAGATGAGCAAATAAAAAGAAGCTTTAGCTGCAAAAAATAAACTAAATAAATAAAAAAAAAAGCTGCCAGCACCCAAATCCATTTTTAGCCATGTATCTATGCGTGGGAAGTGAATATGAAATCAGAGTACAAAAAAAGATGAGATGATAACACCAGCTTGTTTCACTGCATCCTTCCAATGTCTGCTGCTGCTCCGTTTATATCACCAGAACCTTCCGTCTCTGTGCATTAGGTGTCAGTAGTGAGATGCTTTAAAAATCTGCCTGTATCCACAAATAGATTTCCAGCTCCTGAAAATGTCCTCAGCTTTCCCAGTGGTCTTAAACACAAACACTGTTTTCTGTTTTTGCCGTTTTGAAACAGACTATAGGACCAACAGTACGACAACATGTCGGCAGGTTAGTCCTGTAATTGGCTTGGACTCGGTCGTCTTTCATGCTATATGTTTTGATCATTAGCCTGCTCTGAGCATATGGACGTCTCAACCAATTACAGAAGTGGGCCCATGAATAAAGGCACGCTCTAACTCTTTGGCTCAGCTTCAGGCCTGGACAGGTTGAGAGGGGTTTAGGGGGGCAGGTTTAATGTATGCGGGGAGAGAGTGGAGAGGGGGTGTGTGGGGGTCGGGTGTTCACTCAGAGCCAGCTTGAGTCCACTCACAACCAGCCAGGCTGACAGTATAGATGGTCAGGCAGTGATCACACGTTGCCCCTGACGATGGAGCTGGGCGTTTGATCAAGGGCTTCCACTTAAACTGACCTGCGTGTCAATGGAATCTTAACAGGCGCTGCTACAAGCTCACACACAGATGATTTCATCTCCTATCAAGAAAAAGAACAGATTTTGTGATAATAGGCCATTAAAAGGAGAAGTGTGTAGGATTTATTGGCTTTTAGCAGTGTGGTTGCTGATTGCAACCCCCTTGCCTCAACCTCTCTAGCGTGAAGGAGAGACTACAGTCTTCAATATCTTCCCTATATATATGTCCAGTGTTTAGTTTGTCTTCAAGAGAGGCAGGGGAGGTAGCGCCTCACCTGTCACCATGCAAAAATTAAATATATAATAATAATAAATAAATGAAGTGGTTATATTTATCAAATGGTTTGAACTATAAACTAATTTTCCATTTAACTTGAACAATTCTGATTGTTTTTTATTAAAAATGGCTGAAGTTTTGCATTTCCCGTTCAAATACAGGGAAGAGACGCACGGTGCAGCAGCAGCAAGCTGAGCCTCACCCTGGATTGCGCAATCCCTCACAAACAGTGCTCTGCCATGCAGTGAGAGCAAGTCACTGTCTCTCTGTATGTCACCAATCAAATAATATTCATTTAATATATGCCCCCTGACTTTTCATAGTTTAGCTGATGTATATAATATATGTGTGTAACCTGTTTTGTGTGGTCAGTGATCTTACAGCGGCAGTGAGGAGGCACTAGGTGAGGCAGGCAGTTCTCCACTGAGACAGAGAGACTTTTAAAAGTAAAAGACATTTTTGTCCAGAAGGATCAGCACATGGACTTCATTTATAAGTAAGGGCAAGACCATAATAACATTTTTAAATGGATGAAATGTGCGTCACGTGGGCTACAGTTTGTATGTGTAAAGAATGCTGATGTAAGATATGAAACATAACACGTTAACTGCTGCCAATCAAATGGTGAATGGTCTACTCTGTTGGCTTCATATATTTGTAAATCTGATTCTGATGGAGTCAGTACCTCAGCAACCATGACACATCACTGCTGTAGAAATATGGCGGTTCAACATAGTGGACTATATTGGTAGTAGGGTTAGGGTCTGGTTCATGAGTTAGGGTTAGGTTAGGGTTAACCCTGACCACTAAAAGTTGGAAAGTCAGAGAGTCAAAGGTAGGCATGTCCTTTGGTCTCTCCTCTGAGCTAGGTTTAGGGTAAAGGTTAGGGTTAGGGTAAATTGTGCAGTTTGATCATATTTTTGTCTATTTTTTGAAAATATAAGTGCATTGTCCAGCAATATTCTGCACGTTTCTTTGCAAGCAGAAGAGTCAGCAGAGATCTGTTGTGGACTGAAGCTCTCCATTCCACTGCAGCGTGAACAAAATACTTGAGTTCGAGTGCAATTTTCAACCAAGTGCTGCACTTAACAGCGTTAACCTGCAAAATGTCACTGAAACAGATGTGAAACGGCTGCTAGCCTTGCGGGCTTTCTGCCGCTACATATGAGCATTTCACCCTAACAGCCTATGTAACAATCCATTGACCATCAGAGAGATATCACAACTCCAGGCAGCCCAAGTCCCTGGCTTAGAACAAAATAGTAGTTATATAACCTGTTGGTGATGGTGCACGATGATAATGAGGAAATCCAGATTTATGTAGGATTAAAATGAATGAGTGATCAAGACACTTCAACAGCACCGCTTTTAAAATGGAAATCACCACACAAAAAATGATAATGATAAAAATGTTTTTACAGTAATTTGCTCATATGTCATATTACCTGAAAGCTATGCTAATTGCTAACCTTCTAAAATGAAATAAGTCAAGTGAATCTAGTTGGGGATTTTCTACCACGTGAGCTTTAGATGGAGGTTGTGTGGAATGTGTGGAAAACATTTTTCAGGAAGTGAGATAAACAAGTCTGGTCTTTATTTCGGTGCTGGCATGTGGAGCATACCTGGTTGTGGAGGTGCCACGTCTGATAATCCGCCTCTGTGCACCTCCTGTTGAAGATGGACCTGAAGTCTATTTTCACCAGCTGCCACTCCGAGCGATGACTGACGTGGCCGAATATCCTGGAAAATAGACACGCATGCCGCTGCTTGTTACATCCACAACGTGCTGCTGATAATGATGAGTAGAACTGTGAGGATTCTCTGTGTATTGTTGCCAACAGTAACATATACCTAATTCCGATATGCTACACACCTCCATTGTTGTTGAACTATTAAAAACATACAGTATGAGTGAAGCATGCTGTTGCACTGAGTAACATGTTGCCTCATTATTATGCCCACACACACGTTTATACTACTCCACACCTTATGTATATTGATCCACAGCTGAAATAATCCCCACTGAGTGCATTATTAACTGCTCTCTGCTCAAAGTTTGCTATAAACTATGGTGTCCAACTGTTTTTAGGGAATTGTTGAAATGAAAAACTCAATCAGCTGAGAAAGGGCACATGAGAGGAAGCTCAAAGTTCCAGAAAAAGCTACAACGTGGATCTTGATTCAAGATTTAATCGGGCAAGCTATGATAACTGTTTTTAAAGATTTACATCTTTAGAAGGAACAAATCTGGGCTGAGTCCCACAGACAGGTAGCTGTGAAGTATCCAGAGATGCACTAAGGTTCAAGTTATGCTAGAAAATAACAAGTTTGTTTGACGTGTTTCAGAGCAGCCACAGAGGAAGATTTGAAGATTTCTCTCTGCTGGAAGGCATTCAAAGTGTTGCACTTTGTACTTGTGTATACAAGAGTAGTGACAGCAAACGTGGAAGTAAAAGAAAACCCATGCTTTCTTTCTCATCTCCACACAGGTGGCTAATCACTGTGTGGAGTAAGTCTGAATGTGAACGACAGAAACTTGTTGAAATTGTAGGATGCAGCCCAACATGGGATTTGATGGAGTGTGGTGGTGCCAGAAGCCCTCATTTGTGAAATTGCGATGTCTATTTGAAACCGTCTACTAGTGCTTATTCTTGACTGAATGTAGACAAACACTACATATCCCAACTGAACTCTATCATAGCAGCATTTTTGGCAGGAAAAAATTAATATTGTGAGACAAACCACAAGTTCAATCAACGTGGCTGTCTCCCAACGACCCTCCAGCTCTCTCTTTTTGGACCAATTTCAACCATTTCCAAGCGAATATTTGTCTATGTTCTGAGGATGTTTCCTGATAGAAAACTTTAAGGATTTAAAAAGAAAGTATATTACACATGATTTGGAGGGATGCTTTGCAAAAATGCAACACTGGGTTTCAAAAGACATCACTCAAAAGGCCCCACCACTACATCAAAAATAGTTATGACGTTCAAGCAAAGCTCAACATGTGAACATGAAGAAAACTATAGAAGATGGAATGTAACAAACCTTCAGTTTTAGGAGGTCAGGAGTTTTTTTGTAAAATCACGGAGCAATGAATTGCAGCACAGATTACATGGATGATCTATAGACTTAAAGATCAAATTACAGCGGTGATACCACCAAGACCCATGGCCGCAATTTTCGCAAAACATCGAGAAACCAAATATATCATTATTTTTTTTTTATCACAGGCTAAATTCAAAGTTTTTCTTTAATACATAAAAAATTAGGGAGTTTAATCCAAGCAGCAACCTCTGTGAAGTGGAGCCAATGCAAAGTAGTAGTTCTTCAAACATCCACTAGAGGGCGGCTACAGAACGAGTCGGTCTCCATAAGTCCCCATGTTAAAATGTCCAACTTCACAATAATCATGTTTACAGCCTGGTACAAACAGTTTTCATTATAGCTAACAGAATGGCTGCTTTGATTGACAGTTTGGTTCTGTTACAGGTGGCTTGTTTGTGTTAGCAACCAGGCTTCATTTAGCCTGCCTCAGCTCCACCCACAATCCACATCTTTTCCCAGTGTTAGATTAGCCAAGACTGCCAACAAGGCAGTGGCCAGAGTCACCACACTGAGCTTCAGTACGGCTCTTTAGAAACCTGTCACACATACAACATCCAAGCTTGGTACTTCCTATGACTGATGTTTCGTCATTGTCGTTTTTATTTATTATTATATATAGTGGAGCGATACAAGTAACCGTGGTAAGGACACATCTGAAATAGTACCATACGAGAAAGCGACCTAGACCTACAGTGGCAACAACAACAACAATGGCGAAGGATGCAAAGAGGATAAGGGAAAGGGCATAATGTCTAGTCTGGATTATTTTATTGGCTGTTATGTGTGGAGGTGGGGGGATTTCTGTGTAAAAGTCAGAGAGGGGAAGCAAAAGGTGAGTGTATTGTTATTACCAAAGGAAAAAGGGAAGAATAAAATAGTTTTAACACTCATTGAGAGCCTCTCTGGTTGGAACCTTGAAGACAAAGGGGCACCGTGGTGGATCCAGTCTTAATCTTAAGATTTTTTGTTGTTCTTGTTTAGTTCTTTTGTGCAACTTTGAAATGAATATGCTGTTTATTTCTTTTGAAAGCTTAATCATAATGAAGATTCAGATTTTTTTTTTAATGGTTACAAAAAACAGAATCCAAGGTTATGAGTCTAACCAGATAAATATTCCATCTCCGACTAAATGGAGTGGGTGTGTTTCTCTGCAGTGACCCCCCTCACCATTCATACCACAACAAATTTATCACAATCAATCTGTCAATTAGCTCTGGAGGCACCCGACCATGACAGGCACTTACTGTAAAAATGAGTACAAATTGATAAGAAAACAGTGCATGATGGTCTTAGGGAAACTAATTGTGCATCTGCTAGCTGAGAGGGCTTGTGCTCCAGAACTTATTCTCAATGCAAAGCTGCCAGTCTTTACAAATGCTCGCTTTTCTTCTCGTTCAGACTATAGCTGTGCGTTTTCCTCTCCCCCCCTCTCCCTTCTCTGTCTCTCCAGCTGTGCCCTTTCACTCTCCTGTAGAGCTGACTACAGAGCCGACTGTCAGTCTGTCATTTATGGCAGGTGTCATGAAACATTGATGTAATGGCTGTGGAAACCCTTTGGTAACACATCCCAAAGTCCTAAATCTCTGCTGCTATAAGGGGGTAGTGCTGTGTCATACCATGTGCACACACTCCAAGCTCTGGGCTATTCTAATAATAAATGTGAAAGAGCACAAAAGGAAATCTTCATAAATCTGGTTTCTGAGGACACGCTGAATCATACTCACTGCGCTTCCTAATTTTCAATGCCGTTAAAACTTTTTTTAAAGCAAAGTTTCTTGTCTGTTTTCTTCTCTCTTTTTTTCATCATTTTGATCATTTTTCCTTCATGTTCTTCAAATGGACAGTCGTGCTGTCGCTGGCTGCTAAAGCAACTGATCTCCTGTGATCATAATCCTGGAGACAGCTAGTTTTGATGTTGGGTAGACCTTGAGAGGAATCTTTTTTATTCATGAAAAAGGAAAACAGGCAGTCAGGAATGCTGAACTGAGCAGGCTTGGATGTGGATGCAAGCAGCACTGGCTTGAGTTAAGGTAGAGAGGAGAGGATCCTCACAGCCGCGCACACAAACACAAAGGTTAACTGCCTTTTCTTTGATTTATTGCCGTGAGTGATCGACTTTTCTGTTGACGAATCTCCGCCACTCACGTCATGATGAGAGTCTCCTCCCCAGGTTCGCCCAGCACCCCGTCCACAAACAGAGGTGTGTTGGTGAAGCTGTACTTGTTCCACTGGCGTCCTTCGTCGAAGCTCAACCTGGGAACACGAACACAAGAAGGTTGAACAAGAATCCGACCCTCTCCACCCTTCACTGTGTGCACGAGCTAATAAGAGTTTGTCTAACGACTTTATTTCATATTCCACACAGAGGCCGAGCTGCGCTGTGCAGCGAGCGCCGATCGGAGGCTTGACTCATTACGGCTTCAGACGCAGAAAGGTGAAATTGAATGACAATTGTCAAAGCAGAATTCTCCATGGCTGGTGGCTCCTGTACGCAGAATAATATCGTCCCCCTGCTTCGAAGACAAACTCATTTGCCTTTGTTTGACTAACTTAAGACTTGGAGCTTCCTCTGAGGGAATTAGTCATGCTGTGACAAATGGCGTCTCTGTCATAATGACTCACCACAGGTGTCGGATGGGAAGCGGAGTGTGTCTTATTGCGACTAAGGCTCCTCCTTGGTCGAGATACAGCACCGCATATTCCTCGTCGAAGATCTGCAGGGACGAAAAAAACAAAAAACAGAGTGTTCACTCTGCAGGCTTGTTACCCATGTGCATGTCCAACACACACGCACACACACACACACACGCACACACATACATCACAGGCAAAACCTGCTGCATCAGCTTCTGAATAATTATTTTTCATTGCTGTGTTTAATTAGAAAGAGGGGCCCATAAACTGAACACACCAGGATCAAGTGAGGTAAGGGCCAGCCACTGAAAGGGACTGAATCAAATAACCCTTCAGATTAGATTATGGATGTTAACAATCACTGGATAATGTATGCGGATTAAAAGCCTCTATGATAAAATCAGGCAGGGTGAGTGAGGAGGAGGAAGATGAGGAGGATATTTTTAGTGAGAGGATGGCAGGTCAGTCAATTCATGGTGCTCCATGTGGCAAGTGGCTGTGATTCCATTGGGCACATCATTGGAAAAATGAATTATCAGGTGCGAGTCAGTATTATAAATAATATAACATGTTTGCTGCAGTGTGAATATTTACAGGAACATTCACACATGGTGAACATGGTGAATATATATATATATATATATGCAAAGCGGTAGTCCTTATATATATATATATATATATATATATATATATATATATATATATATATATATATATATATATATATATATATATATATATAGTACTTACACAGGAGGACTACCGCTTTGCACACAGACAGAACAACAATACATTTGATTAAATTAACAGCAGCTTCTGCTTCAGGCCTAAAAGTGGAACTGTATAAAAACTGTATAAATAAAGCTGCTTCCTCTCATTCCACACTGCTTGCCTAAATGCATTAACTTTTTTTCATTATTATTATTCTCCACAAACTATCAAACTATTTGCTGATCTTGGGGTTGCTGACGCAACAAGTGAGTGGCAAAGGAAGCTGAAGCGGTAAAAACAACAAAGCAAAAAACATGCAAATCAGACATTTGTGTTTGTTTCATGGTAGACTGTTTTATCAGTCTTTTATCTCTTTATTATTATTCAAAGTTCAGGTCAACTTCAACAGTTATAACTATAAATGAATTCCTCTTACCTGTCTCCATGTGTTTCCTGCGTCCGAGGTGATAAACACACTGACGTTGCTGTTTGTCAGCTCTGCACCAATGGAACCTGGACGTGAGTAGGCCAATCACAGAACAAACAGAAAACCGACTACAGTTAGTGTTTGGCATGGCAAAGTGCATTATGCACACACAGGAAATGAAGTCTATTTGAATTCACATAAACCCAGACCTTATAAAAAAAAAAAAAAAAACAAAAAAACTCTTTAAGACTAGCAGTGGCAATACAGCAGGGGGCCCGAGCCTCCGGCCTCCAGGCTGGGGCTGTAATTACAGTTCTCCAGAAGATCTACTGTTACTGTGCAGTGCAACATTTGCCCATACTCCGAAATTAACCAATAAATCCAGATTACTGTATTCATCTTTCAGCAGTTCTGACCATATTAAGACGAGCTTTCCTAATGCCGTGCAGACTGCTGTAATTGCTTTAATTTAGCCTGTAATTGGTGCCAGGTGGTTAAACACGGAGCTGGAAAGCACTGGAAGTATTTCAGAGGCATGCTTGTGCCCTTGACTTCACCGCTCATTGAGAAACAATTCGCTTTACAATCTCTGCATTAACAGAGAATGTAACACCGGCTGAAGATCTCAGTTTTGCTGGCTGGCTCTCACTCTGCTGCAGTGGCATTGGAGTGTGGCGTGTGCATGCATGTGCAACAAAGCACACACTCAGCAGTAATGCTGGGTTTCAGTCAAACCACTCTCTGAACCCATCGGCTATCGTTTGACACGATTTAGCCTCTGGAGGAACGGCCAATGTTTCATTGTAGCTAGTGGATATCCAGAAACCAAGACCGACCAAGCCAAGACTTCCTTTGCAGTCTGATTAGCAAGCGGACATGTAAGAAAGATGCCAAAGACACATTTCTGATCATCTCTATAAACAGATATGAGTGCAAATAACTTTATAAAAATCTAACTCGTCGTCTGACAATAGCCAGTTGGTTCCGAGATTGCATTTGAGACAATGCTGTGCTCTATCTCTTCCTGTGCTCTCCACACGGATTGTTGACCTGCAAGTCCCAGCTGAATGTGATTGGCCGGTACTACTCGGACAACAGGAATGGAAACCAGAATGCCTCTGGTACCGAAGAGTTGGTCCCCTGGCTACAGGTTCCGCATTCATATGAAGATATCTGCTCATAGAGATAACAAACCTTCAACCGGACAAGGTCAGTAAAACAATGCTTTCCAGGTTGGTGTTAAGGTAAAGAGAAACTTAATAACCTGAACGCAGCCCTTTCACATATTAAAAACAGACACGCAGCTGTGTCAGATTGTTGTTCCAGCATCTTTGTATCTCTGTCCTTGACTGTCTACACCCTTCACATAAACTATATATGGTTGTCATCCAAATGTTAAATAGGATATCTGAATGATTGGTGGGGAGTGTGTAAAAACATGTTTTAAAAAGTTTTTCCTGGCTTTGCTTTCATATTGGCAGAACTGATGATTGTCTCTAGACTGAGACATATTCTGTTTGTGTTCTCTTTTGGACCTTTGTTGTTACTTTTGCTATTCAAGTCAACTTTTTTTAAAGCCAAAAACTTTGGCCATCATTCCTCGTAGTTATAGTAACATCTTAAAGCTCAAGTTCATCCCATCCTTCCATTATCTATTTCAGAGTGGCAGTGGGCTGGAACTGTCAGTTACAATTACTTATTACATAAAAAAAGTGGAATCTGCGGACTCTGCAGTCTATCACAGGGCTGACACAGATATTAACACCCACATTTACACCTTGTGTTTCTGAGTGCTTAATTCAGCAAAGCGGCATGTTTTTGGAGCATGGAAGGAAATTGGAAACCCACGCTGGCACACAGAAACCGTCCTTCAGATTTGAACCCACTGCACAATGAGTGCAATGGAATCGACAATCCCTCATTACAGCCTGTCCATTAAGTCCAACCTGAACACAGAAAGAGGCCTCCAAAATCTATCGGACATTTACAATGAACAGATGGCATAATGTCTCCATACAGTATAGCTGTGCCACAATTTGTCTGGTTGTCCTCTTGACACTGTTAGACTTGCAGTTTTGAAATGTCACCGTGTGCCAAGATGTCACCAATAAATAGCATAGGCGATGGGAATGATGGCCAAAACTTCCAAAAATAGGATTTTCCCTTCAGGCCTGGAGATAAAGCCACTATTAGACAGAGAAGCTAATTACAAAACATTGCCAGATTTCCCTTCTCCGTGTTCATTCCGGCTATTTTGTCTCTTAAATGATGGCAGAGATCAAACAAAATCAGTCGATTGTTCTATTCCCACATCTCTGAAACCTGTTTAATTCACAATGTTTCTCAAAGGTCCAGACACCAATACTCTTAGCGTGAGCCTGGCCTTCTTCAGGCACCCGAGGCATGTGCCGATGTGTTATTGACAGTGGCAGTCCATGCGGGAGTAAATATCACTGAGGTGTGAATTCACCTGGGGGGCTGCTGATCTCATATTCCTCCATTTCTTTGTTTTCTCCCCACTGAGTCAATGAGAGCCTCTGCTTTCTCTCTTGTCTTCTCTGGAAGAGCGATGCTCTGAGGGCTAAACCATGACTATTATATAGTTTTTGGTGCTTTGGCTTTCTGTGCTGTCATTTGGCCCTGTTCAAAAGTGACGTGACACATGCATGTTGTACTGATGCTGAAGAGACGAACAAAAGTGAAGAGCAAAAAAAGAGTCAGTTGCAGTCTGAAAACACTCTACAGCCATATTGAAAACATGAATGCGCTGCACTGAAATGTTGAGTGCCAGATTTTCAACTAACTCAAAGCTAACTTTCTTTTGGCTTCGTTTGTCTAAGTGACTTTTGTGGTCTTTGTCTCCTCAAGTTAGCATAACAGTGTCTAGTGCATCCAGAGATGGAAAACAGAATCTCCAAAGAATAGAGACAGACTCAGTTGTGAATGCCAATAAATAAAAAAAAAGAAAACACTGGATAAGAACTCCAGATGGGTCTTTTCGTTTCTCCTTTGTTAAACAAACCATACAACACAGAATTCATTTCACAATCTCATTGGATGCATTGTCTTAACATTCTCTTTGGTTGGAATTTGGCTTGCTTTCTGCAATGTGCATAGCATCTTTTGAAAGAGTAAAATGCAACCCTGTTTTAATCCAGTGGCTTCAAAAAGTATTTTAAAAAACAACTGTGAGGACCACACAGAGGAATTTATTTATTAATTACTATACAATAGATCAAGCACAGAGGTCATCAGGACTATCAGCGTGGGCTATGCTTTTAAAGAAAACCCCTCATTAACTCCAATAAGAATAAAGTATGAAACACATTGAGCACCTGGTAGCAGTGTCACTGTATGAGGCCAACACATACAAAGCTTTTATTATCAATTACTACAAAAAAAACTAAAAAAGAGTTTCAACAGGGCTTTGTGTATTCAAAGAAAACGCCTCAGAACTCCAAGAAGAAAGAGAAAAGAGACATGTCACTCAGAACAGATTTCACTTCACCCACCTGATGCGACGATGATCCCTGGCGCTGAATCCCTGCTGGCTATGTTTCCAGACGTGTAGGGGTTTGCAGACACGTGAAGGTGGAGATGTAATGAACAGTATGGCTGTGGAAAAGAAATCACAAACTCAACTATCAGACCTATCATTAAGCCAAGCCAACAGTATCACAGGAAAACCTTCAAAAGAGGCTTTTAAATCAAGCGGGCAACGCGTCCACTCGGATGTACAATCCTCCCGAGTCGTAGGTTTGATCACAGGCAGCGTTTCCCCATTGGCCGGTCTCACCATTAATTTTGATTGGGTTAACCTTTACCGACACAATTCTCATTATGACCCAGTAAAATGCCAGTGGTGCAGGCCATGTTGTGATGGGCTGTTTAGAGGTTTATTAAAACTTTGACATTTCCTGACAAATGACTGTATAATACAGGAAGAAGGCAACACTTGCCACAGAATTGCTAATTGGTTTATCAAAGAACAGTGATTATTTTTTATAAACAGTATCTGTCTATCTACATATACATATACAAAGTATGCAGCAATGAAACAAACCATCATATCTACAGCCATCTATCATTCAGGAGGGTAAAGGCTGGTGTCTACAAAATGAATGGACTGTACTTATATATCTCCTTTCTAGTCTTCTGACAGCTCAAAGCTCTTTACAGGACATATCTCATTCACCCATTCACACACATTCATACACTGATGGCATTGGCTGCCATGCAAAGTGCCAACTGCTCATCAATTTGAGGCGCTAATCATTCACACACATTCACACACTGATGGCACAGCCATCAGGAGCAATTTGAGGTTCAGTATCTTGCCCAAGGACACTTCGACATGCAGACTGGAGGGGATCGAACCGTGATCAAACTGTGGATCTTCTGATTAGTGGACAACCTGCTCTACCTCCAAGCCACAGCCGCCTACTACATCGTCAGTAGATGAAAAGATCCACTGTTCAGGCTGATTCTTTACTTTTATCGCTAACTCTGGCTGTTGAGTGAAAACTCGACCAGACCACGAGGAGCACCAAACTATCAGAGGCTTTCAGGAAGAAAGAGAGAAAAAAGAAGGCGAAGCATCTGCCTTCTCTGCCTGACACCTCTTTCTCCCTGTGTTTCTTAAATGGGAGGTCAGTTTATTGGACTGAATCAAAATGGCTGACCTTTCAGCTCAGCAGCCTCAGAGCACTCAGCTTTGACGGGCGCTGCTCTTTCTGAGCTCAGCCTCTCGTTGCTGCTGGGATCAGTCAGCTCCTGTCAAGGCCTCCCTTTGACGAACGCACACACATACAAAAGAACACGTATGAACGCAGCCTCGCTCCTAGACACAGATACTCACTAGCACGCAGTGAATGTTGCCGGCCCTTAGGTCTTTGCTCGGGGCCTGCAGTAACCTCCAGTCTCTGCCTCTGTTGTAGGTGATGTGAGTCTTCACTTGGTTATCCGTCTTTTTGTTGGCGAGGAACATTCCCTTTATTCCCGCTACCTGCAAGATTAGAAAGAGAAAGCTGTGGATGAAAACGGTGGTGCACTTCACACATCCCAAAGATATTTACGAAATCTTTGAGTCACGTTGCAGAAAATGAATGCAATGCACTGCAGAGTGAAGCACATGGCCTGAGGCAAAGCAGCCACGCACGCTTACCTCTTCTGTATTCCCAACAAAAACCAAATACAGCCACAAACATTGAGATGGAAATGATCGACTGGCTGGGGACTTTAGAGTAATCAATGTGTGTCTTAAATGAATCTGACTCCTTGTTGGAGGCCCCCGAGGAATAGCTCAGGGATGCCGTCTCGAGTCAGTGACAGTCGCATCAGGCAATGAAACTCCACTTTAGTAATTGACAGATACTTCAATCTCCCTTGGAGGAGAGATTTAGCATATCCTACGTTTTGGGTGGTGACCCCAATCAAGACAGTGGATTTCATTCTATCACTGAGGCCATGGCAAGACATGAGCAGCATCATCAACAGTCTAATTATTTGATGCAGAGATAAGGTTCTATCCTTGGATTATATGTCTTTAAAAATCATATCTGAGTTCCAGAGCCTCAACATTAGCCCTTAACACACACTTTTTTTTCCCTTTTGGATTAGATGCTTTTTTTTTGTGAGGTAATATCTGCAGTTATTCATCAAAGAAAGAAATAATCTCAGCCGCCCAAAAATCTATATCCCTGGCACAATCCGCTCTTGCCTTTGTTGATGTCAGCACTTTGAGTGCTGCTTCGTATTCACATAATGTGCTCTGAAGACGGTAGGCCTACAGCAGCAGGGTTTCTTTCCAAAATGACAAAAGAAGTACATTTCATCATCTCTGCCTTCTAGCTCTAAAATATTGATCAGCATTCATAATAAACCTGAGCACTCATCAAGCAGGCCTTTATTAGATACCGTTGTTTTATAAGGAGAAATTGGCTCAGATGAATACTGCATACTTGGGGGGTTGTCCTGGGGAGTTGGAGCTGGGCGTAGGCCTCATGTTCAGCATACCAATCCAGAACTAAAGTCATTCTACTCTCAGCACTGCATTACTACTTTAAAGCACAGATTTAATATCATCATCTGGTGTTTGTTTACCTCGTAGAGGTCGACCATGACGTTGCCCTCGGGGCCCATGCTGCTGACCACGTTCTCTAGTGCCAGAGTGTAATAGACCCCCGACGTGTCCGACACATACAGGTTGTAGGTTTCATTCTGGTTCCACTCCTGCACGGCTGCAACCACACGGTTTTCATCTGTGCTGATCACATGCAGGTCCTGGCGGAGAGGGTAACACCAGTGTGGGATTACAAGTCTGTCATGTTCTCTTTCATCCCGTCTATGTGATGCTTCGGGTGACTATTTGTTCTGCCTTGCTTTTATCATAGAAAGTTATATATATATATATAATTAAGGATGTAGTAATAAAATGTATATGTCATTATAACATGAAAAGAAACTTGTTTTACTTATTTAGCAAGTGGAATGTTGCAATAGTGGCAGTAACACACTGCCATACATAGTGTACTTAATGCTATAGTGCAGGGGTCTTCAATCTTTTTCAACCGAAGGACCCCTTGGACAAGAGACAAACAGAACAGGAACCCCCACATGTAATTAATATTTTAAAATGTGTCACTTATTATATTAACCTGCTTATATACTTAGTCTATATGTGTTTATGATTGATACAAAGCTCATGCATAATTATTATTGGTTACTAAATGCCAAGAGCTGTGCATCTTTGGACCATTATTTTGATGAAAATTGTCAGTTATTATGACAAAAAATTGGCGGACCCCAGCAGTTCCTCTGCCGTCCCTCTATGAGTCGCAGACTCCAGGTTGAAGACCCTGCCATAGTGTATTAATATAGTATTTCTTGTTGTTCCTCTGCCTAATTGGCCTATAACAGATATATCTGCATATATGTCATCTGTTATGTTATGTTCTATTATATTTTTTATTGTTTTAAGGGTAAAACGCAGAAAAAGATGCTAAAGAAGATACTGATAAATTATGTTGTATTTGTGTGTCTGTATGTATGTGTGTTTTAAATCAATTATTAAATTAAGTCTGTTTCAGTGCTCTGATATCATTTTGGACAATAACATTTATTCTTAAAATGTAAAAAAAATAAAATAAAAATCCTGCCTCCATTACATGTCTTTCTCACAAAACATAGAAAATATCGGCCAACATGTCAAAGTAGTGTGGGTAACACAGAGAGGGTCACTGTTGCCTCACAGCAACAAGGTTCCTGGTTCAAACCCCAGCTGGTTTGCCTGTTCTCCCCGTGTCTGTGTGGGTTCTTTGGGCTCATGTCCCAGTCCAAAGACATACAGCTTAATTAGCTGTAGGTGTATGACTGTTTGACTCTATGCGTTAGCCAACTTACTGTATCTGGTGCACCACACACATTGCCCAATATCACCTGGAAATAGGGCCCACACTCAGTAATATGAAAAATTGATGGATGGGTATTGATATTGGAATGTTTTACTCCCTAATATTGGCACTGGCTCCAAAGATCCAGTATCTGTCGGACTCTATAAGAAGCACTTTCTTAACCCTCATTCTAACAATGGGACACATAAGCACACTCACACACTGGCTGCCATTTGAGGAAGCTATTACTTACAATCAGAAACACCATGACTCAATGAGAAACAGACAAAGTTTTAGACTGTATACTGATCTTAGACTCCCGCTGGGTTTAATCAGATTCAATAATCAGAGTTTCATCTTCTGTATTCTTGTATTTTAACTAAGAGGATACTACAGCCATTACCACTATGTCAGGCTTATTGGGCAGAGATTATGCAGCTGAGGCCATGCTGTTTGGTTGTGTGCTTCATCTACCTCTGACTGTGCCAATAACACCTTGCAGTGAGCCGACAGCAACCGGGGTGCCTAGGGCTTGATTGAATAAAACATGTTTAATTGTCAATGGGGACATGACAAGTGAGGGCATACGCACTGCCGAGTGGCACGGAATAACAATTCTACAAAGACTGTGAGAGTTACTTTTGGCCTTGATTTGCCCATAAATAACAAAAAGAGTTTCACGCAGAGCCAGCAATGAAACAACGCTTTAGCTGCAACTTTAGCCCTTGTGTGCCTTTGAATGCAAAACACTTCAGTGAGCTGTAGCACAACTAAACGAATTTGTCTAATACACCGTCGCAGACCCACAATGAGATATGGATTCTTTCCAAGGATAAATGAATCATTCGTTAAACAGTAAGATCTCATGAGTGTCTGTTCATGTTCATTTAATTAGACAGTATACTTGTTACCTTGGGCAGGGTGTACTTAGGCAGCTTCATGGGTGTGAAGACATCTCTTTTAGCAGACACGTAGTAGATTGGCCTCCCCGCGGTTGACACCTTAAGGTGATGAAACCGTTGAGTGAAAACAATTTGGAGACACATAAAAAAAAACACAGGTAAAGCATTTCTCACCAGCACGGGGACATAAAACTGCACTAATGGCACCGTTCTAAGAATGACCTTGAAAAAAAATGTCCAACAGAATCCTCACACTTTGTGCGTCACACACTGCTTCAATGCTTTTCACTGAGCGAACTGGACAATTACCTACCTGGACAAACACATACTCATCTTGCACCACCAGAGAATTGGGGTCAATGTAGCCCGGGAATGGTTTGCCCTTGTTGGCATCTGTGCAGTTCTGCAGCTTGCAGGTGACATACAGGGCCTCTGCTCCACCACACACACAAAGACACACACACACACACACATGCACACACGTCAAACCATGGCATCAGCGATGGTATTAGCCAATGAAGAAAGGCAGCCTTCACCCAGAGCCAAGCGTCCTCTTTTGGCTTCCTACATCACTCGTGTCAATAAAGTGGTCCCAGCAAAGGGAGGAGCCGGGCGGAGGGGAAGACAGATGACCAGAGAGGCCAATTGCTTTCCTTGCCTTCAATCGCAGCGCTGGGAGAGAGCCTGTCCCCACATGTTAGCCTCTGCCAAATATGTGTCGGCTTCCTCCGTGCGCACATGATCAATAGTGATAGTCTCTGGCTGTGTGGCCGTAACATCTGACACGACTGATGTTTGCTATGTGTGTTTGTATGATTGGCTCTTCTCTACTGTGTTTGCTTTAAAGACTTTTATTTTATTTTCTGACAGAAACGCGCCACTTTAAAGGCTTTCTGAGGGCGAGTGCGATAGGATGCAATATTTAGTGAGCATTAAAGGGGTACTCACAACAATTTTGTGTTGCACTTCCATAAAGTTCTGGAACTCACAAGAGACCAGAAAAAGAATGGTTGAACTCGAAGCAGCACAGGCTGAGATATCCTGATTCTGAATCCCTCGAATGGGTCAAGCTTCAAAAATGATGGATGCCCAACTTCCCCATAATGTGCCTAATTTTTTTTTTTTTTTGACACACCCAGCCTGGATGAAACCATGCCTTTTAAACTTCATCCATCTTCAGCTTGAATTTTGTAGACTTCTAAATTGAGATAAATCCCTGATGACAACTTAAGAGGACAACATATAACACTAAACATGACAAGAAACTAACCATTATGTGTGAAATCAGTGGACGTACCCTTTAAAATAAATTGAATGCGATATATATAATTTGTTACGACATGGAATACTTTAAAATATAAGTACCGAATTACTCAGACAGATAATTAATTCAAGAAATTTTGAAAAAAAACCAGACTATTTTCCGAGGAATTCTGACATCAGACTCTGTAAGTGAATTAAGTCAAATACTATATGTCAATCCACAATATCCCAATTGTTCATTGTCATTCAGGGGGTGAGTGATATTTCTCTATACTACGAGAGCGCCACTGAGCTAAATCACTTGCTTTTAAAAGCATTCTAATATATGCATTACTTTTCTCTCCATTGTCATTGTGTGTCCCCAGACTCGGCCATTTCTGCTGTCCCTATGCATTACCCTTCAGCCGAATTGTCCACACAACTCCCAGTCCCTCTCTACTTTAACACAATGCTCATGATACAGTACAAAGACACGAGAAAATGGAGCGCTGAACTCAGAATTCAATTACTCACGTCCTTCAGAGATGCTGGTTTCCAGGTGAATTAAGCCCGGCTCTTTGTCCAAACCCATTTTCGACCTGAAAGGCAGACAAATGTGTTTCAGGAACATCACCATTGGTCTTTTGCCTTCAGGCAGATGCCACCTACCGTAGCTGCTGTCTGACCTGAGGAATTGCATGCTGCAAAGTCAGACAAATCTATAACTACACTGAGGTTAAGTCAAGTGCTATGACAGCTGCGGTAAACACCAGCAGGAATTGGCCACAGGAATTACCATGTCTTTGTCTTTAGTGTACATCAGAGTTGTCTAAGTGTAAGAGAAAAGGACCTCAGTTTCACTGAGTGATCTAAATGTTTAGAGCGCCCCACAAGGTCCTTTTCTGCCCAGACGGATGGAGGAAGACGTTTCCTGACATCATTAGGAGAGGAAAAAGCCATTGATTTTCTCCCTACAGTAGGGATGTCCACAGATGGAATAGCATATAATCATTACGGCATTAAATATGTATTAAAAAGACTAGGGGATCAGAGGAGAGGCAAAGGCTGCACACACATGGAGGGAGCGAGGTGGAGAGAGACGAGGGGGAGAGAAAGAGCGAACGTGTCGACAGGTAGCACACACATAAATGGAAGAAAGAAATAAGGGGGTCTGTGTGAGGGGAATGAGAAGCAGACACAGTGAGAGACAGTCATAGACCACCATAGCTTCTAATCATTATACGTATTGGTAGTATTGGTGATTTCCCAGATGAAGCACAACTGTGAATAGGATGGCCTACTTATTCCAGACCGCATTTCCATTTCCACTGAATAATCCATTCAGGTACCAAGAACAGTGTGAGGCAGGCAGAGAATAACTCTCTGAGTTATTGGACTTATGTGGTGTGTTTAAACGTGGATATATTCTGCATTTAGTGATCAGTTTCTGAGCTGCTGGACTACAGTCACGTAATGTATAATGCAGTTTTAGACAGCTGTGTAAGCTATGACGAGTCATGACAGGAATTCAGAGTGCCTGTTACTTCAAGTTTGTGTGTTTCCAGATAACCCAATCACTTCTTGACAATGTAATAACGCCTGAAAAGATTTAGGTCTTAGCTTGATCAGAAATGTAATAAACTGACCAATGATACAATAAAATGTCCTGACTGATGTCGCACTACCAGATGACTGGAGATCTCAGCACCTACCAGTCTTTTGGGGATTTTTAATGAAAAGCAGTTGCTTGAATGGCGGCGTGAATGGCAGCTAACAAATGTACACCCAAACCCCAAACAAAACGTCTGGATGTCGCTGCTCTTAACATTTTTGATTGATTTCACTCAGACATCTCTCTCTATTGTGTTTAGAGAGAGGCCTGTGAGTCTGATATTGTAAGACATTTTTACTGATAATATAATACTTTTCCAGTGGTTCATTTCTTTTGAAGACTGATGATGGTCATCATTTTGGTGGATTAGGCAATAATACGAAGTAGTTAGCTTTCTTCCTTGGAAGTGTAAAGTAGGTAAATATCGACATTTAGGGTAGTGTTAGAGTCATTTTGGAAACGTCTGACAGCAAATGTTATCAGTCAAAGATGCATTATACTAAAGTCCCTATCAATGGGTAATGAACCTGCCCGTACCCATTCTGATTGCTGTTGTGCAAGGATTGTCCATGGAACCAGAGTGGCAGTTTGATTCGACACAATCAGAGATTAAGAAGCAAAAGCTTCAGAAGATGGCTAACATTACACAAGCGAGCATTTAAGGCAGAGCAGTGGATTCATGAAATTATTACTGACAGCAGCCTCCTTCGTCTCGCTTGATCTAATGCAGTGTTTCTCAGCATGTACCACCTCCGAAAATATTCAGCTTTCCAACTACCGCTATCACGACAGACGTTAAAATTCAGTCGACCCTGTTCAGCCACACGGTTCACATAGGAAGCCGGTTTCTAATGTCTGTAGATTATACGGTGAAAAAAACGTTAAAACCGTGACAGTAAAAGTTCTTAACATAGGTCATGAAGTATGACTGTGCTTTCCTGGATACAGTCATATTTCAAAACCTTTTTTATGCCATTTTAAATACAGAACGTAGTATTTTATATTAGAGGCTATTAACAGTAAAACACTGCAATATTTTATGCCATATTTAGTCTCTAGTCATTTTTCATCAGAAAGTCTACAGACATTTTAAAATATGGAATGAAATGCCAATCTGTGAAATCAACAGTATACATATCTTGCATTAATTCTGTAAAGTTTCAAATGCAACTTCATTTGACCTTTAATACACGTAGAAGTAGAAGCATTCTGAGCTTTACAGGCACACTCATGGTAACCAACTGGGAGCCCTGATTGGCTGGCACTCTGGAGCAGTTTTTTCAGTGCCTGTTCTATTTTGTCTGTGAGTCGTGAGGGAATCTGGCAAGAAAACATACTGATAATCTATTACAAGGGACATAAATGCTGTATTAAATGATCTCTGATTCTGATAAATGATGAAATTTGAATTCTATGCTTGCCAACCCACTGTTCAGGTTCAGTTTCGATTCCCCCCTCCTGCATGATTAAATATCTAAATCTGCCTATCCTCTTAGATTTATTAGATCACTACTGTCTGTGATTGTGGGTTTTTTTTGTCAGTTGTGTGTGAACAGAGTGAGGATTATAAAGGAGGGTGGATTCTTAAAGAGGTGCAGGTCCAAAAAAACTTTGAGACTATTGCTTTAACTTGAGTATTTCTGGGTTTAAAAAGTTGTAATTATATCATCTTTTTACAACATTATTGATCAAGTGATCACATCATTGGGTTTCCTGAGAGCAAATTTTGTTGCAGTTTTAGGAAATATTTCCAGGTGCTCATGTAACCGACCCATGCCATGTGGCTGCTCAGGTTGACCATATAAACAAAAACAAGCTTACGACTCTTCACCTCATCTCATGTTTGGTGGCCTCGTGTACAGCAGACATAAGCTCCCTCTGCAGCCTCATTACCTGGGCTACCACCACAACTACCGCACAGTGCGCGTCCCGAAATAGAACTCTGACAGCTTCTGCAGCATCAGCCCTCCAGGCTCCCTTCACTCCTGGCTGCCCAGCTTGTTACTACACTGACAGTTCCACCGCAGTTTGTTGAGGTGAAAGCTTTTTGTTGCGTGTTAGTTACCGTATAGAGGCCGCGCATGGTAGATACCACAGCACCTATGGGTGTCGTGGTGGTGAGAGCATTTAGCTGAGGAACAGGTGGGAGACCGGCAATCACTACTTTTATATGTGAAAGTGAAGGAATTCAAAGGTTTGAAAATCTTCATGTGAAAGGAGTGAAACAACAATTTGGCTTTGAACGCCTCGCCGAGGAGAACCATACAAACATTTCAAACATCTGTTTATTTCATTTCAAAGGTTAACAATACTCAGATTGCACCCGAAATGATTGATGACATGACGTGAACGCCTCCCTCCACGGCCACATAATGTGACTGCCTGCCGTAGATGAAGATCAGCCATGTCAGACACATGAATAATGAAAATCTTAAAAACCTCTCTGGCTCCTGCGCTCCCCACTTTGTGACAAGACAATGACGAAGATCGCCAAGGATGTTCGCAACGTCAAAACTGACCTTTATTTGGCTTCAGCGTAAGCTTGTCTGAGAGTCACTGCAGATTTTTTTTTGTCCTTCACATCTTCACGTTTTTTAAGCTTGTGCAAATAGTAGCTGAATTCATTGAAGGGACCTAAATGCAACATTAGTCAATCAGTCAAAAATCCCAATCAGATATTTCTTTTCATTGAGCAGTGAGATGAAGAAAAACCAGTACTGTACCATGAATGGTTTGAGTTCATACTTTCTGATTGCTAACAACTTTACTAATTTTCATATATCTTTATACTTACCAGTAGAAACGATTGGGAGCCACTCTCTCGTGTACCAGTTGCCACCTCCTCCCAAACTCCACTGAGCTGTAGAGCTGTAAGACAACCAGGAGCCAGTGAGTATTTATTCACACATCTTCTTAACAGCCGATCAAATTTAACATCGCGTACGACACGAGCCTTCCTACTGACAAACGCCGTGTTTGCCCTGGAAAATGATGAGCATTTGCAAAGGATTTTTTTTTTCTTCCAGGTTTGTTTTCACACATTGATTTACTTAGTACCTCTGTGATCCTTTTAGCAGCAGCAGTGTAAAGACAAGTGGGAGATGAGCTCTCTCACACTGTCAAACACACACAAACGCGCTGCACGTACAGGTTCTTTATTTGAATCTGCTAAATTAGATTAGAATTTGCATAAGTTAGGAACACTGCAGAGGAATAACATGGCTTAAGGATATTTGAACACCAAGTTATAACTGGAACCATAAAGAATGGTTTGCAGGGCGCAGGGTTTTTCCTGCAACCAGAGAAATGCGCCTCGCTATAACAAGCCCGAGAATGGGATGGGGAGATGAGAGGAGCTCGAGCATGGCGGGTGGTCTCACTACAGCCATTGTTCAGTAGTCAGTAAATCACTGGATGGCTGAGATTTCACCATACTACATGGAAAGGGTGGAGAACGCATGTGAGATATGTGCATAATGGAACTAACTGTCCATAAAAGAAAGAATCCTCAAGTGTCTTCATTTGTTCCCGTGATTGTTCCATTGAGATCTCAGAGGTCCGCGTCTCAGCTGATTTAATATGCAGTGAATTACGTCAGTGTTAAAGAGTTAATTCACCCCAATCACCAAAAAAATATTGAAATATATTAAATATTTTCTCACCAGAGGTTTTTCACCATGCAGCCAGTTGTGGTTTTAATTGTCCTGCTGAGATATCTGTCTCTGACATTTCTACCTCCATTGAAATAAAACGTGAATGAGGTGAATGGAAGTTTCATTTGTGGTGCTCACAGCGCAGAAAATTATATTTTTAAATATTCAACAGCACAATGTCTCTCTAGAAACCACTTCCTCTGTTTTTTATTGGACCTACTTTAGACCCAGAAATACTCCACATGAAGAATTTCGACATCTCGGGGTTGGTGTGTTGGATTACGTTGACTGTGGATAACATGAAAAGGGTCCAAGAATTATCACCAGACCTCAGCTACACATGGCTTTGGAGCCACTTTTAACTGATTTCTGGCTTGTAAATTTAATTCCATCCACCTTTTCCAGGTGCAGCAGATGTTTTCAATGAGAAAGCTTCTGCTACTACTACCTGCTACTTTCTCAGCAAAGTTAGACACTAGCTGGTGAACACTGTGGAACATTTGGTAGCTCAAGACCTAGTTTTACTTCTAAAGAGTTGGTGGAGGCCACAACAGTGCAACAAGAGAGTGAATGTTTGACTTTCAACTAGCGTTGCTTTCGTCAACGAAAATTATGACTAAATAAAAAAAATTGTGTCTATTCATTTTCTTTGAAAACGAGGTGAGACGAAATGCTGTAACGTTATTCTGCCTCGTTTAGTCACGTTATTATTATTTTGCAGTGCAGGGCTGCATCAGGTCGCACTGCGCAGTCACAGGCAACATTACATTACATTACTTTCTCAATCCCCACTTGCGGCATTACTTAGAACAGGGGTCGGCAACCTATGCAGTATGCAGTCTTGAAAACTGTATTTATTTATTTATTTTAAATGTACATGTGTACTTCTAACGTGTGGTTGGTAAAAAAAAAAAATGTAGTAAATTCAAATCAGAATGTCTTCCGTGTCTGGAATGGATGTATTCTTGAGTCTATAAGGTAACAGTAATATAATAATAAGACAACCTTTTTGAATTGTGAAATGAGTTTGGCTAAAAGAACATGTTGGTTTCATTTATACTATTAGGTAGTTATACTATATTGACTGGGTTATACAAAAAAAGAGACTAAAATACACTTTTCATTGACTAAAACTAGACAATAGTCTTATTTTAGTCATGGATAATTCTGACTAAAATAAGACTAAAATGCTCAGACTAAGACTAAAATTAAAACAGGTCGCCACAAACAGCACTAATGTCAACAGGTCAAACTTATGACTCCTAGTTAGTAACCGTCGCAGTAACCCTACTCCCAACAAACAGAAAGACACAAACTGAATAATGCAGCTTTAAATGTAAATTCCCAATGCATGAGTACCACAAACAAAAGGGTGGGCTGGGGCTACCCATGAAGTCTGATCGAGTTGTGTTTGACAAGTAAACCAAACCAAACTTTTGTTTAGAAAAAAGTTTTCAAACATTATAAAAATGTCCACGATGGTGACAAACGTATCTTGTGTTGCAAGAGGAACGGAGCATCTTTGTGACATTTCACTGGAGCACAGTTTTCGAAGTATCTGAATTGTAGATTTGAAACTTTGTACAATTTTATATATTTTTGTATCAATATTTTGTCGACACAGAGGGATTTATTTGCAACTTTGTTGGTACTTTATGCTGTATATATATCTTTGAATGTGCATTGCACATTTTTTTTTATGTAGCCTACTTTTGGTTGTACAAAATCTTTTTCAGGACTTGACAGAAAAGTGTGGAAACGTCTCTCCGTGTCTCTCCTCTCTGTATCTCTATGTTGAGCTAACGTCTTGTCATGTGGAACTTCTAGTCTGCACAGTACTGTCTGTCACGATGGTTGAACTTCACCAAGTGATTTGGATTTTTGTTATTTCGCTGTGGATCACTGTGGATAGTAACACTTTACTACCCGTGATCGGCAGCAACAGTGGGTACTGAATGTCTGCTCTTGTGGTTATGTTGTGGTGTTATATGTGCATCTATGTACGTATGTTTGTACAGCAAATTGCATTCATCTCCGTTTTTTTGGGGTAGAGAAAAATAAAAAATTAAATTACCAGTACAGTAGAAAGATGACAAGACAGACATGAAGAATGACGTGCAGCAGAGGTCTCCAACCAAACACGAACGGGAGTCGTTGCGGTCATGGTCGGCATCTCGACCCTTCCACCCCAAATAAACAGTAATGAGTTTACATATTCTGTTGGCTGCGCACAAAATCAACAATCTCCCCGATAAACACTCACTAAAGTCCTCTTGTCTCCAAACACACCTGCATTCTGTGACAGGGCACAATGACAAATCCGTTTACTTACAGCTTACAGCTGGAATTTAATGAGCCATAAAACTTATTTCACTGTTTCAAGCTGGACTTTTTCCATTTTAAGCATGAGCAGCCACGCATTATGTGTAAACAATCATTTATTAACGCATAACAAAAACGTGACTGTTTGTTTACATTCATTTATTTTCTAATTATATTTATTTACTCACCCCGAAGGGTGAAGTGTAGGCCTGCATTTTAAAAGCATCTCTGGGGACGGAGTGCCCGCGTTTGTTTTCACCCCATACAGATCATCACTGCTGTCAGATCAATAACTTATTCATATTTTTATATTTTGCTAACAAGAGACTTATTCTTTGAATTCATCACATTTGATTATATTTTAACATTGCAAAAACAATAGACCAGTAGATCATCAGTCAGTGTTTGATACACAAATCAGAGGAGGACTTTCTTTCCCATGACACTGACAGGGGAAAAAAACAGTGACACGGGATGTTAATGCATTTTTTTTCCCCCATCCATTGTGTCCACATCATTCATTGCTCCACAATGGACACATGCAAAAGATTTATTCACTGAGACTATTGCATCTGATGTGTGTATATTCTCATGTCAAACCGGCAGCGACAAACGGCATGGGTGATGAGATTTCCATGACTTCCATGCCAAGCTGTGCTAAGCAGATGCAAGCAGGGGGGGGGGGGGGGGTTGTTTCGGGGAGGGGAGGCGAGGGGAGGGTTTGTGGGAAATCACTTTGACTAATTATCCTCCCACAGCAAGTTAGTATGTAGCCAAGCAAGTGACAGTGAAGAGGCAGAGCGCAGGAGATGGTGGGGGGGGGGAGTGATGGTGGAGGGATTGATGCAGCCTTTACAACCTCCAAAGGTCTCTCAATCAACAAATGCGACAGCGCTGCCAAAAGGAGGTGAGGAAATTGAAAGAGAAGCAGTTTTGAGGGTGGAGGCGATGCGTGTGAGTTAGGGCGATGGTGAGGGAGCGGGTGGGTGGGTGAGTGAGTCGGTTACCTGACATGTACAGTAGGGAGTGAAGACACGGCACAAATACAAGTCAGTGAACCAGAGCCTGTTTCACTGAAACTTTCACTATAGCCCCAAAACATGTCAAAAAATATGTCACATCGTGTCCCACAGCTGGTACAACACTTATTTTAGTCCAAATAAACATGTAACTATTGTTAGATTTACTTTACTTTACAAAACTTTATCTGCAGTGTTTACTTCCAAAACTTGTCCATATTTTCGCCTTCCTACGGTCAGCATTTAAATCTTACTGACCAATGAAAAGATGCTTTGTTCCCATCATGTATGTAGAATAGATAGTCAGGGTTTTGAGTTTTGATTCAAGGATAGACAACAAGCTCGGTAGAAACATGCAGGACAGCCTTACTGTCGGTGGTTTACCAACTGAGATGGACAGAAACAGTCGACAGGAAGAGTCGAGTGCCATCTCAGATAATTAACAGCTAACTAATGACAAACATAGATTTTCATTTCTGGTGCTACATGTGTCTCTATCGGCGTTTTCCGGTTGATTTTGTGAGCTAGTTTCTGAAAAGTTTTTTTTTTTATTTTTTATCATCATCATGATATCATGATCATGTGATGATTGACTGGATGGAAAAGGAGAAAAACATGCTGATACCCAAAATGGTGTTTTACTTTCTGACATTAACAGAAAGTTTTACCTCTAAAATGATTCAAATTAAGAAGGACAAAAAAATCTAATTACATGTAAGTAAGTACAGACGGTCTGAAGGAGAAATGCTTCATTTTAAGGGGTCACAAAAGGAAACCACTGATGTTGGGGTTAATCATCACATTCAAATTTCTTCTCCAGAGGAGAATTTCTCTCTCTATGAATGCAATTTGTTTAACAGTAATTGTAAATGTACTACTGCATTACACATACTGAGCAATACAGTTCTTGTGGGATGACTTAGAGCTCTGCACAAAACTGAAGTATGTAGAATATGTGAATATAATAGCATTTTTATTGATGCAGTATAATAAAAGTCTGAATATTTTAGGAATCCTGAAAAGGCCTGCCCTGAATTTAGCCTCTCAAATATCTCCAGGCTATGTACGTGCTCCACCAGTGTGAGGCTTATGTGTAGGTGGTTAAGGTTATCCTAAAGGCATTGTTGCTGGTTATATTCAGCCAATCCGTGCCAGATTAGTGTATGCAGCCAGTAAGAAGGAGCTGCCTGAGATTGTAAACTCAGGGCATCATGTACCTTCCTTTAATACCTATAATAAAAGAGATATGTGTGTCCTTGTGTGTCCAAGTTAGACAAAGAAAACAAAAAGTGAAAAAAAAGCAGCATCCTTCAATTTTTTATGAAAGAGGACAATTCAGCTGTTAAATAGTACTATTCACATGTGATGTCTCTTTTCCCAAAACTGAGGTCACGAGGTTCAAATTTAACATTGACAGAAACAGAAGAAGGCTTCTGTGTTTCACAAGGTCTGTGAGGTGTTTTGTAAAGAGCTGATTTTAGAGTACAGACATGCTACTGAATTCTCTGTGAACTCGTACTCTAAAGATACAACATACACAGTAAAGTGACTCATGTCCAAGAGAGGTATATGGAAAGAGACAAAACAAATCCTCCACAGTGATATCACCTGTGTAACTCTCCTATGTGCAAACCAAATGGTCACATATTGTGGAAAAGCCACCACAGTCTCTTGCATTTTATGATTTGTTGACTTACGACTTCTTGTTTTGACCTTCTCCTGATTAATGCTGGGAGGTCTGAATGTTGTGTAGCCTCTGTTAACCCGGGTCCAGACCACTGTATACGTCAAACTGTGAGTATTTTGAGTTTTTGTGCTGTACTCAATTTAGGCCACAAGAGTGCAGGGCACGCTAACATGATCGAGTGGTAATAAAGCAATTTATGCTTCCAAATTTGTTTGTGTTTTTCTGTATGATGAGCTAGGTGTGTGGTTCCCATTCCTGATTGGCCCCCAGCAGATCACCGTGGATTGGAGGGTTGCAGCAGGTGCTGTTCTACTTGGGATTCTGCAAGTCTTCAGGAAGCGATGACAATGATGGCCACGCCACACTGGCTGCAGCCAGTCAGGATCAGGGAGCCACACATCTAGCTCAGCACACACAAACACTACAGTGCTATTTATACATAGAAGTTACTACAGCTATAATACGTATAAGTGCTAACAAGCACCAGTCTGCTGTTGACTGTCTGACTCTGATACATGGATGAATCTGGTAGCTTCGGAAGCTCCTGAGCTGTTTCTTCTGGATTCTGTGGCACTCAGGCACTCGTAGTAGCAAGTCAGGTTACAGGAACAGTTTGTGCACATAAAGCTATGGTAACACAGAGGGGAAAACGTGCATCAGTACGTCACCTGCACAACTTTCACCTGGTAACATATAAAAGCCAAAGGGACAGGAGTTTAGCATGGTACACATTGAACTAGTCCACTAAATCCCTTTAATTCTTTCAATAAATGAAATTCTGCAGAAACTGCATGATGTCTCTTGATGCCTTAAACCCATTAACAACGTCAAATTATTGGTTTGCGATTATCATTTGGGAGTGATTTAAAATCCCAGGACCTTATTAACATTCATTTAAATCAGTCAGAGTCGTTTGTATCCTGCAAGTCGGAGTCACAGCTGAATTTTAAAACAGGTGAACTGAAATGAAAAATGGCTGAAAACACAACTTGAAAATAATAAATAAAAAAATCTGATGGTGTTTGTGGGTTCCAGGCATCTCAGTAATCATCACACAGAAAAAATTTGTAGGGCTGCGTGCTAAAGGTGTGTGTGTGTGTGTACAGTATGAGGGATTATACTCTCTGCACAATGAAAGTGTGATGTTCGTTCCAAAGGACTCACACACACACACACTCTCTCTCTCTACATCCACACCTTCTCAGCAGAAGAGAATGCCTTCATTATTCATCATAACTGAAACATTAAACCCAAATGGGTTACCCTGCAAGAAAAGCATTTTATTAATGCAAACGGTAATTTTTCTATGAGTGACCTCTGTCTTCTAGTTCACGTGTCATCCCTTTCTCCTCACTCTGCCTCTTATATGAGATCTTTATTTCTAACTGGACAGATATGTGATGTTTCAGTAAATTTAAGTTTAATAAATAAAAATTAAGTTTTAAATGTTCAGCGGGGCAGGACACAGTTTGGTCAGCAGCACACGCTCTCAGTAAATTTGTTTATCTGAAAAGTGTGTATGCTAGTTTAGCCTCTTGTGTAAGATGTTACGAATACAAAGAATATTTGAGTTTTGGGAAATAAAACACATCTTTTGTGTGAGGAGTAGATCTGAATTACCGATTCACCGTAATTCAGTTTTCATGTTTATATGAATATTCATATTCTTTTCCTTCAAAGTAAAAAAAAACAGACATAAAAGACACAATTTTGACTTAAAAACTCTGAACTCAATGATTAAAATGAGTTAGTGACTTCATACTAATACATGCTGACTTCCTGTCCTCTACTGTTGGTTTAAAAATCGTCATCTGGACATTGATGCTATCAAAGTGAAACTGATTTTGTCTTTAAGATGTCATAACTTATCATTCTTTCTTTGATTTAACTGGTTAAAATACACATAACATAATATTTCATATTAATGAATTTGGAGCCACTTAAATTATACAATCCATGCTTATCTCGTGTCTCCCAAATGAACTTGATGAATTCCGACTGTGTGCTCTGAGCCAAACTCTTGTGTAACAGGATCTTACATTTATGCTCTGAGGCACTGCGACACTAGACTGTTGTTCCTAATCCGACTCAACGCTCGGTTCCTTTTGATACCTTTGAACGAGCGGGGCCCGCTAAACTCGCCTTGGCCGCTCTCTAACCTTTTGGTCGTGGCTGTAGGCCAGAATCCAGTCCTCCTGCTCGGGGTGGAAGAGAAGGCTTAGGATGTAGAAGGTCAGCCGGTACTTCTGGTAGGTAGCTCCTTCGTCGGAGCTGATCAGCAGACTGCTCTCCACCTCTGGATCAGTCAGCAGCATGATCTGAAGATGACAGAAGAGTGAGAGATTAGGGACAATGACTGAAGGTTTTGCTACACTGTAAAAAAGACATCGACAATCTATTCACCAGAGTGTGTATACTAAATGGTTTGAACATGAAAATTAAAATATTTATATCTAACTAAAAAATAAATGTTAAAGCAATAATGTGCACCTCGATTATGACAAAATTTGAAATAACCCATATTGCAGCTCTGACATTGGCCACTGGGTGGCGATGGCAAGTATGGTCTGTCTGTTAGCACCCAGTCTGTAGTAGCACTGCACCGAAGAAGAAAAGTTCAAGGAGAATGCCAACTGTGGACAAAGCAAGATGCCGATTTGAATCCGGTATAATCTTCCGTCAAATGTGAATGTAAGTATTCTGTCTAAAATGGGTTGATAACATATAGATGAATATCGAATGTGTAAACTGGCTACTTTCTCAGTTTATCTATCATTACTGGCCTGCATGCTAGAAAGTTAGCCCTGCTTTCAGTTCCCTCACGACCTGTTTTACAGTCGCGCTTTTAGTCACCCATGCAAATTCTCAGCGGTGCCTCCCTCCTCTACCGGCCTCGTTTCGCCTGCCCGCCGCCTGTGTTGCGCCCGCCAGCACGTCATATCACTTGCGGTGGCATGGCATGATGTCGGCCATTTTCAAAACGGGGGTCCGCGCGCAATTGTCCGAGGTCAATTTGCGGTCAGCAAATTAGGTAGCAATAAGCCATGAACTTCGCCGACTTTTGCGAAAGCATGCTTCTTCCTCGGTATGAGGAGCATCCGGATCCCATTTCCAGATCTATTACGACAATTGACCACACAACAACTTCTTGTCATGTTTGCCACCAACATCTGTCAACAAAAACGTCCAAAAATCGTCCTGCATGAATGCCCCCAAGAATGTAGTTTATTGATATTTTGTGACTGAGCTAGGGAGATAAGCATCCTTGATAACTTTTGTTCAGCACATCCTCCTCTGTCATATACTAAATGAGCACACACGCATGAATGAAGTAAATGCGTGTGTGTTCAGTTTTTGTTGTACAAGTCAAGTGTGACATCCATAGCACCTCCATATTTTTACACCTTTTTAAACATTCATAAAACATCATAGAAAAATCAAAGGGGTTTTGCAGCTTTCATTTGTTTGTGTCAGTGTCATCAGATGCTCATATTCTGACATAGTAAAATGTGAAGTTTTAATTCATGGGTCACCAATCCTGGTCCAGAAGGGCCGGTGTGGATGCAGGTTTTTGTTCCAAGCAAGCAGTAACACACCTGATTCTACTAATGAAGGGCCGTAGCAATGGCTCTAGTGGTTGGTTAGTAGAATCAGGTGTGTTCCTGGTTAGTTGGAACAAAAGCCTGCACCCACAGCGGCCCTTCTGGACCAGGATTGGTGACCCCTGTTTTAATTACTCACCCCGGTGAAGATGGGCAGTCCTTTGACAGATTTGTCTTTGCTTTCCGAGCCTTGTAATGTAAGCATGTAGTTTGTACTGTAGTGAAATATTTGACTTAAAATCTTATGTAAATACTGTTCTTGTTTTACAGGAGTGTGATCCCGAAGAGGAGGCAACCACTGGAGTGGCTGTGGGCTTACTACTTGTTCGGGAGGAAGGCGTTGCACCAACTTCATCAGCAATGGTGCGGAGCATTGCTGTGATTTTGGAGGACACCATCGTCCTGAATGAAATACCAGACCTTCCCTCTGCACTTGCATACCTTTTTGGACTTCTGTATGCTCTTAATATGTCATATCCAAAGACTCTCAAGTACACTTTTGATGCATTTCAACACATCTTCATGGAGGTTGGCTCTGATTGCACCCAGCGTGTGCGATCATTGAAGAACAAATTACTTCTTTAAACCAATGTCATCCATTCACAAGGACACTTGGTCTGGTCTTGCTCTTTAAGGCACGTGTTACAATGTTGAACTGTTTTGTTGTTGAACAGCATATTTTATATTGGTAGCATATTTATATTGGCGTACCCTACCTGTGGGCAGATGTGCCATTTTTGACCATAACCTTGGCACATATTTTTTCTTTTGTGTGGTTGAGTGTTATATTGTCACTGTTATTGTATAGTGAGATTGAACAACTTACATGTGCCATTCTTCACCAAATTTGCGCATCTTTTTCTTCTAAATGTTTTTATAATATGCATGCCTACCTGTAGCGAGATGTGCCAATCTTGACTCTTACATTGGCACATATTTTTCTTTTTTCTGTTTGAAATACAGTTAGAATACAGCGAGTTACATTGTGTATGATTGAGCGTGAACAGTTTGCATGTGCCATTCTACACTGTTACATTGGCACATATAGTTTTTATAGTATGGATGCATACATCTGGGCAGATGTGCCATTCTTGATTCTAATTGACACTGTTATTGTGCAATGAGTGAGTTAGTGTCTGAAGCTTTCATGTGCAATTTTTGAAAGATAAGTGAAATAAAAGAGTTGACTCCATTTAGAATTGTGTATTTATTCAAATACAGGTACAAAAATGACTGCAGTTAATCAACTTTTGCTAATTATATCAATTATGAGTAAATGAGCAAATAAAAATCTTTATATTCACAAAATGAAAATTTAATAGTAGTGACAATTCACATAACAGCATAAATATAATTAGTACAATGATGAAATGTCACTTGTACTAATTGCACTTACGCTGTTATGTGAATTGTGTCAAGGAATTTGCTGTCATTGTCCCAACGATAAAAGTTGAGTTTGGACAATGAAAGCAAATTGCTGATACAACTCAAAAGTCTTCCTGCAAAAGGTTGCCTTGAAATTTTGAGTTTTCTCCATTATTCTTTTTTTACAGTGTACTTAGAAAACCAGAAAACAGCAAATTTGAACGTGATATTCCAGCTGGTTTGTGTTCACACATCAGGCAGCACAAAGAAAAGTGTGCTGCACTGTGCCGAAATGTTTAATAGACTCAACTCAATAAAAATATGAAGTGCGTCTATTTTTATTCTATTGTGCCGAATTCTTTGTATTCTTTTCATTTTTTTTCAGCTCACACACTCCTCTGTGTGTGTGTGTGTTTGTGTGTGTGTCTGCAGTATTGAAAAGACAGACCACAGAGAGACAAGTCAATCAGGACCGATTACCATATGGGAGCTGTAAAGTGCACAAGTGTGGCCGCAGATTAGCATGTTAAAAACTCGTCATCCGCAGTCAGTTTTCCACTGATGATGCCATATCTCAAATAATCATTTGCATCTGGACGATATAATCAGTATGATGCATCTTGCAGCACACGCGTGTGTGTGTGTGTGTGTGTGTGTGTTTTCCCTGTGAGCGGAGTGGCTGTGTGTGCTTCATCATTCAGATTCCTGCTGTTTGTCTCTCTCTTCATTCTCGCCGCCTATGCTCAGTCAGGCCTTGGAAGAACTAATTTCCCATGAGCTTCCTTCTTTTCTTAAAGGTCCAACTGTTTTTTTTTGTTGTTGTTGTTTTTTTTTTTTTTTAACTAAATTCTGGCACAGTCCCCAGAAAAATCACAAAAAAATCCCCCAGATAATAGCCGATGCAAATATAATTGAATCAGCGGACCTCGAGACACACAGGCGCTCTCCGTCATTAGGAGAGCGTACAGCAGCGGTGGTGGGTTGGTGGATGTGTGGGCGTGTGCATGTACATCTATGTTTTTCTGCAAGTCTGTGAGTGATGCTGCGTGCTCAGGAGTAAAGTCTATAACCTGTGGTGTAGCGGTGCCTGGAAGTGGCTATACTCCGAATTTATGCCTCTCTTTTTTAAGCAGCAGCTCCAGTGAAGGATAAACTCCCTTTGACATGTAAAACCACTCGTGAATATTTAGCTTACCTAAAAATGTGCTGCTGGCATTTGCACATTGTTACTTAACTTCTGCTGCTTGACTTCAGAGAGCAATGATTATTATGATATCGACATCAACCACAAAAGAGGTGCAGAACAAGTACAGCTGCACCACACTGCCGATGCTGGCACCGGCGTAGCCCTCATTAAAATTGACAAACATCGACTTTAGGTACAGCATCTATATGTTCAGCAGAGACTCACAGCAGGACAAAAAAAGAGTTTGACCCGGGTTTCACCTCCCAGGTTCCGTACAGGCTGATGGGGTCTGTCAAACTGGAGAGAGATAATTGATTGTCAAATACCGACAAATGCGGGAAACGGAGGAGGCTCAGCGCGAGCCACGCAGCACAACAGGTGGCGCTCCATACATATTTTACCTATGATATCAAAGTAGAAATTTAATGTGTTTGCAGGCAACACCATTAGCAAATATCAGTATTCTCACAGCAAGTTCATGTCAGTTTGCTTAATGGCATCTCCGCCAGATCCTACAAAAATAAGAAGTAAATAACTTCACTGAGACTTGCAAAACACTTAAAGTCCTATAAATCCATCAGGATTGAAAGAAATGAGGTGGCCAGCTGCCAGTGGAAAGACTCTGACGCAGATAATGGAGGACAGCGAATGAGGAGTCAGATGAAAGCCCTACAAGAGTCCAGCCAGCAGTGTCATCGCCTGATCACAAAACCCCAATTTTGTCAACATGTGCATGTAAAATGATCTTAACTCATACTAAAGTATTTGTTTGTTTTTTTGGCTTTTTCTAACTTTATTAGATAGAGACAGCTGAAGAGTATGGGGAGAGAGAGATGGTGAATGACATACAGCAAAGATCCACTCGAACCCAGGCTGGCCGCAGCGAGCCTTCACATGTGGGGTGGCCACTCTACCGACTGAGCTAAGCGCTGCCCCTTTTCTACTTTTTAAAATCTAATAATAATACGTTTTTACTTGTGGGTTTGGCTCGTTTTGCTCGCCTCCCTAAGAAGAGCCAGCTCTCAAATGCCTCTTAGTATAAACTTGTAGCCTTCTAATGCTTATTTTTATGTATTTTTATGTTTGTCATTGACACTGCTCTGACGGATATTTTAATTTTCTTTCACTTCCTGCCTCTCTTTCAGTTTTCACTCATGTCTTCACTTTTTCTTCCCCGCCTCTCTCTTGCTAAGTGTGTACCAGGCCTGTACCACTACACTCGGCGTCTTTTTGGAGTGCCCCACATAACAGTATGATTCTAGCTTGATTGGCCCCCATGGTGTGCCCATCATGAAAATACAGTCCTGTCCCAGCCTGTATGATTTCTGGGCAGGAGTGGCTGAAGATTCAGCTGACAGTTGTCTGAAGGGTTACTGTTAAATATGAGCATAATCAGGTAGAAACACACGGATGTGACATAACAATCTTGTTAGATTCCATGTTAAGTGCTGCTTTATTTTTTGCCAGACAAGTGCCAGAGCCCTGTCCAAGTTCTCACAAAGTGTCTGTCGCCACCAGGTCAATAAAAGTTGTTACATAAGCGCAGCAGAAAGTACAGTCCCCATGTCGCAGGCGGGGGCTCACATCACGTTTCGATGTGGCCTTTGGCATGACAATCTCTGTGTGCCCATTATGTCGTCAGGCAGCGCGAGTGCAAGAGAGTGCACACTGCTCTCACAGTCAGGATCCTTCTCGGTATGGCACTGTAGAGCAGTGCACTGCCAGTGAGTCATTTGTCAGCAGTCGCTTTGGTAACAGCAGACCATGGTGGACAGACCCTCTCACACCCGTTCATCAGTCACAGAAGGCACATGCCACATACGTGAGGCACATGCTGAACAATCCAATCAAATGCACTCACTCGCTGTCTGAACTACAAATCCCAATTAATGTTTTGCTCACTCCCTGGAACTGCAACTCAGCTGGATTAATGGACAACTTTATAATTGGTTGATGTATTTCTGGTGAATGGGACATTATATAATGCAGAACACTAACAGAACTATGTTCCACTAGTGTACAGCAGAATATGGAGATCAATACACCCCGGTGAGATCTGTAAATACAATATGGAGATTAGCACAGCCCTGATGCAAGAGGCTTTGTTTCTGTTTTATTCTCCTGTATAAAGAACATTCTTTAAGCTTTCAATCATAAGAGAGAACGTGCTGGAAGACAAATGCCACGATACAAAAATGATTTCTGTGGCCTAATGTTATTCAGTTCCAGGAAATGATGGTGTGAAAATATGAGGGCTTTGCCTTGTTTGCATTCAGCACTCATTCCCTCCCTTCAGTGGCTCTGCACGCAAGCCCGTCTGCATGCAGAAGTAGTTCAAAATCAAACTTTCACATGTTGATGCTCACATGAGATCCCGTGAATTTATGTGCGGGCTCCTCCCCGTCCACACAGCGTGCTAATACAAACACATGACAGGCTTGAATATGAATATTGGATTCTGCAAGGTGTCAGAAAAGCCTGAAAAATGCAGTTCATAAAGTTCAGATAAAGCAAAGTCTAGATAGAAAAGGGAAAAAGGTTTGCTGATGAAAAAATGTCATATTCCTCTCTGTCCATATTTTATATCTGAATGTGTTTTAAATTCAATTATTCTGTTTGTTGACTGGCTGTGGTCATGCCCAGGGCAGAAATTTCAGGGACAACAATTATTTGTAGTTGTTCTCATTTATTTCATAAACTCAACTAATCAATATTTGTAATAAAAACAGAGGCTGAAATCCACTTTCCAGTGCGGGATTGTCCAGTATGTAAGATTTAGATTTACAGAAAATGGCAGTAATGGAATACAATATTCATAACTGTGTTTTCATTAGCGTGTAATCACCTGAAAATAAGAACTGTTGTGTTTTTGGTAGAATGACCTAGATAAATATCTAGATGCTGCGGCTTTTATTTCAGTCTGCCATGTACAGTAGCCACTGTGCTTTTATACATTTGAGCTGATTGGTTTGTTTTTACAGGACATTTGCTAGTTTGTTTCACTCACCACTCTAATTTTGTTTCCAGCAGTAGACAACTTTAGCATTAAAGCGCTGATGCACCCTGTTAGCTTCCTGCCTTGCACCAACAAACAAACAAATGGCAACTAGCTGCTAAACGGTGTAATTGCTGATAAACTGTGTAATTGCTGCTAAACTGTGTAATTGTTTAATCCATCATCAGTGATACCCATGAGACAAAGTCCATGGTGATGTTTATCCTCCCTCATGCCATCCTCAGTCTCGACTCCTGCTCTCTTGGCTCTTTTTCTTCTAAATAATAAGTGTGTTCCTTAATTTGTCTGAATAAATCTCAAACTACTAACAAAACACGACAGTTAGCCGCTAGCAACTAATAAACACATCTTCCTCCTCTACACCACGTCTGCCTTTTTCTTCTTCTTCTTCTTCTACTATTTCTTTTCCTGCTACCAAAGTAATGGCGAATCACGTTTGCGCCCCCATTTGTCCGTTCTAGGCCACTGTTATCAAGATGGCAGCCTCTGTGTAGGGTGACCCGTGGTACATGTATATAAAAGGGCTAAATTTAAGGTAATAAAAACATAACGATTCATTTCATAAGGTGACTATATACCACTAACAACATGGTTATATATATTGTATTCCATTTCTGCAAATAAATCATCTTAAATATTACACACTGGACCTTTAACAAAGTTAAAAGAGGTGCACATTTTTTGAGTTACAACCCTCAGGTGGTCAGACACAGACTTGAAATAAATGCTAATGTTGCTCTGTTGAATGGGTAGTTCTATGCTAACACATTAGCTATAAACTTTAAGGCTTATTTTGGACTCCGTCCTCCCCAAGTGGCTAAAAGAGATAACTGCAGCCAGTACTGAGTTTAAGAGGAGAACAGAAAACCATAATTACGTGTTTTGATTACTAAATAGTAATTTTGACAAAACAAAAGTAATTAAGTTAATTTATTAGCTTTTTTAAAAAAAAAATGATATCATTTATTTTTCCAGATGTCTTAACTCTATTCCCGTACAAAGAGACAACCGAAGAGTCATGTCAGTTGACCATGATTCATCACAGATGTATTTAAGTGCTATTCAAGCTTAAATTTTTTTTCTTCTCTGTTTCACCAACTTTCTTTTGAATGAAACTGCACTATTCAAATTGTGTGCTAACCCTCAGTGTAGTGTCACATCTCTAAAATGATCACAGCGTTAATTTCAACTTTAGTTTTGTAAAGCTCTCGTATGGTGCTAACCAATCATATCAATGGCACATTCAAAATAATATTATAGTCATAATGGAGTGGAGATGAATCTGAATCTTGAGTCCAAATGACTTTTGGTCCAACAAAACACTTGAACGGCCTGGAAAGCATCTTTAGAAACTTAGCTAGCCATCAAACTTTTCCTATCAGCACTGGATGACTAAAGATTCCACATTTTCCACACTTACAAAGAGCGAGTCTGTGGAACAGTAGACAGTGTGTGTGTGTGAGTGTGTGCACGTCTGTGCGCGAGAGACTGTAAATTATGAAGCCAAAAAGGTTGAAAATGACAAAGGTTAATGAAGCGTATATGTGCCGGCTGGAAGACATTTAAGATATGTGTAAGGAATACTTGAGTTAATTCCACCAGCGCAGCACCGTAAATACTCAGAGATAGAATATTAATGAAATTAGCTTCATATTTCCCATTTCACACAGTCACCCAGTAATTGGATTGTGACTCCTCTCTATAAATCTATGCCTAATTTCCTGCAATACCCTGCAATAAATAGATTTTTTTTGTTGCTGTCAGACTTTAAGCGGGTTCAGATTGGAAAAGCATTCAAAAGGGGGAACAAAGAAAAGAGCCTTGAGATTTATTCTCTCTGGGGAAAGTCAATTTTAGAGCTTCACAGTGGCAGCAACGTGGTTAGGAGTGATTTAATACAAGTTAATGAACTGGTTTCACTCAATTCCTGTTTATTTGGATTTCTCAGCCAAAAAAATAAAAAATAAAATAAACAACTCATAAAGAAAGAACGCTCCGCCTGCAGATCGAGGAGGAGGAGGTTAAGGCCAGTTCATATTAATCACATTATCCAAAAAGTGCTTTCATCATGTTTGTCACCTTCTGAGCTCCTGTATGTCTGCAGACTCCTGTTGAAGCACACTGTGCTGCAGAGTATTTTTTTTTTCCACCAAGTGTCCTTTAACATTTCTTTTTGTTGTCATTATGATTGTTTTAAATGTTCCGTCTCTTCTGATTCATTATGTTTCAAAATGTACATGTTTGAAAGCAAAGTAAATAAAGGACAGATCACCTTGTAAAAATGAATCATTCATTGATTCTCTGAGCGTGATGAAGCACAGCACTGTAAAATGGACAGGACTCTCTAGGACATGTTGTACAGATGCTCCTTCAAGCCATGGAAGCAAACTGTGGGTTTCACATCCGTGTCGAGCACGGCATTGAGGGAAAAAGGAAATGTTAGCTGCTGGTTGTACTTAAGCCAGAGGTAGCGAGACTCATAATTGAAGCCAAAGGGCAGCGAAAGGGGAGCAGGTCTAGCCAGGAGAGAGTAAAGTATTCACAAGAGGTTGATAAATGTCAGTCGTAAAGATGTGCTGGAGCGGCTAAAGGTCTCAGCGTCTCCTGTCGTCACTGCCAACCCCCTTGGCCAAAAAATGTAACAAGGCGAGAACCCAGAAAACCTTAAAGGATCAGTTCACTCAGAATTGTATTTTTCTTCACTTACCTCTTGTGGTGTCTAGCCGTGCAAATAGTTCCATTTTTATATGCAGAGGTTTTGATATTCTTGTCTCTGAGTCTTGAGTTTTTCATTCATTGCAATGGATGGTGGAAAATTAGCCTCTTCTCAGTACTAAATAGAAAACTAAGTGGCATTTGTCCTATTTAAAGTGTGTTCGACAGCAGTGATTGCAATGAAAAAGTTATTTCATTATCCTCCGACAGTGTCCAGCAGAATCTAAAACTTGCAGTAACAGCCCACCAATCGTGAGGTCTTGCTGTAACCCGGACAGGCAGGCAGGCTCTCAAACTCTACTGAAACCCCTCGACACAGAGCTATAACTATAACTGTCTGATCAGACCGGGCACAGCTGCAGCGCTGGGCTGCCGGAGCTGATCGTGGACGTTCTAGACAATACTTTGTGAGACCAGCAGAAGCAGTTCTGTGCTCTGATACACAGAGAACACGCACTTGGTCGATTTGTGATGGAAGCCATGACCAGCTGTGTCGAGCAGCACAGAGCAGATTGAGCTGGTAGGAAGACAGACATATTTACAGCATAGAGAGCATGCCAAATTGTCAAAAAAAAGCATCCTGTGTAAATTGTCCCCCAGCAATTTAACTAGCCCACTTTTTCATTATCTCATAAATCAAGGGAAATGATCAAATCTGAGCAGGTTAAACAAAATGTGGTGGGATATGAAACCACGTGGAGAACAGACCAGTGTTGTGTATGTGATGTCACAGTGGAACTGAGGTGTAACTCCAGCTTTAACCATGGCAACTGCAGATCAGAAAATTTTACCATGAATCTAATTTAATAACATCTAAATATTATTGGTGCCGTATTTGATGATATCACGCTCAAAATAGTTTTTCAGGTTGTATGCACATTGTGTGCTTTCACATTCGGTGTTATTATAATGGACGAACGTAACGCCTACGTCTTGTATTTTCCTCAGCCGCATCTTGTCAAAACATCTTAACAGGTTAGTTGTGGTAATTACCTATTCATATCCATGCACGGCATGTGAGCAGAGGTTAGTGCCAGGTCGTGGTGAACTTTCTCTTGTAAATGTGCTGTGTGTGTGCAGCTTGGATAACTGAGACCATCGCCACAGTCAGTAAGAATAAAGTGACCGTTTTAACACCTTGACATGTGTGCGTTGATGCCCACGTGTCTCAGCAGCACATCGCCCGTAGATCGTTGCTCAGCTGTCACTTGCTGAAATAATAAACAATTACAGAGCTAAAGTTAACAGACGTACAGTAAGAAAGGACTCGGAGTGTTACTAATGAGTTAACCATACCCTTCAAGTACAAGACAGGCCTTTGTGTGTCCATGTGGAACCATGTTAGCTGTCTGCACTGATAGCGCGTAGAGAATCAAATCACTTCTTTTCATGAATATTCATGACAAACAGTGGCTATCAAACTCCATCGGGAGACGTGGCTCGATCTGACATGAAAGCAGAATGACTTTGATACACATATTCATAATTATTACTTCTCTTTTCCCTGCTGGCCCATCCACTGCATCGACCAGGTGCTTTCAACTGTTTGATCCGTCTTATTAAGCGCAACTCCTGTCTCTTGATGTGAGGCATTTAAACCGGAGCTAATTGAACACTGCCTTGACATTTTAGCTCACACCAGACCCCTGCCAGACCTGACAAACAGTAACTTATCAGCTTCCGCCTTTCAGTATAATTGGGTTTCCAATCTGGGGCCTAAGCAGAGCTAGCTGCCCCTTATGGCGGAATGTAACATGAGGCGTGCAAGCTGTGTGTGTGAAAACACAGAGCAACAGATTCATTACATATGAATGAATGGAGACAAGACAAACAAGATAAGTTTGGATAATTAAGCAGCAGCATTCCCACTTTAGACATCTTTATCCATCTTGAGCTGCTAAAATAATGAATTCTTCACAGCGATCATTAATAAATAACACAGGAGCATATGCCGTTTGGTGTACGCTTAGCAGGAGTTAATGTTTTTAGAGGGAAATTCAGGTTCCTTATCTTGGCAGTGTCAGGTGCATTGAATTGTATAGCTTCCGCTCTCACGCTGGGCAACCCCGCAAAGGAAAGTAAAACAATATTGATGGATGGACCGCAACTCACCTAGATTTACCCATCCTATCTTCTTTACTTAACTCCACTTCTCTCCCTCTCTCTGTTCTATCTCTTTGTCTCACACTCTGTCAACCTGTCTCCATCTCCCTCCACCTCTCCATCCATCTGCGTTTGTATCTTTCAGCCCGTCTCTCCTCCTCTGTCGCTGTGTCTTCTCATGGGCTCCAGGGCGCTTGCCTCTCTACTCGTCGCAGCCATTTGGAGATTGTGCCTCGGGGCTGACAGATGTTGCATCTCCCCCTCACCCCCTCCCAGCACCAACCAACCCCCCCTCCCACCACCACCACCACCACACCAGTGCAAACGAAGCCATCACCCGTTAGCTTGTCCTCAATTGCGTTAGCACCGCTGCGTGCACTGCGTTTCAGCCAGCAAAGCATGGCTGATTTGCAGTGATTCATTTGGCATCGTTGTGTCCTTAAAAAGTGTGCACCTTCCTTTCCCCTGCTCTGTCCCGATGCAATGTGCAGTTAAAGCATGTGTTGATATCAGTATGCTGTTCTTGCACCAGGTGGTATTGCTCCAGGTATGTCTGGCATAAGCAAGCATGTGTCGTAATGACACTTGACCTATTTAAACAGGAACAGCTAAATAATTCCACTGAAGAATTTTGCTGTTGGCAAGTTTATGCAATGCTTTATGTTTTAAGTATGTGCAAAGTTAAAGACTGCTTTGCATTCTTCCTACATTTTTATGTAACTTTTTGACCTTAAAATAACAGCTTCACTATCATTTTGATGCCACACTGACTTTGTTTGCACACTGACATTTGGTGAATGGCACTTCTGTCATTCCAACTCAGCGACCCGCTTATAACAAAACGCTTATAACACACGCTTATATTTCCATTGTTCTTATATTATCTTAAGACAACGTAGCACTTTAAAATCTGAATTGTTGTCAGCATCCCCTTGATTCAATGCAATTTGGCTTTAAAACAAATTATTTAACAGAAACTTTGACAAGCTTTCTATTTAGATTTTGACACACTACAGCACTACAATAAACAGTCAGCAGTCCACCTTTCTAGACTGCACTGTTTGGGTTGGGAACAAGTTACTGCTCTAAGGAAGGAGTTCAAGTATCTTGGCGTCCTTCGGCGTTCATGAGTGGCGGGAAAATGGACCATTTGGGGAAGAGTGAGCTGAGCTGGAAGACGAGGCTCTCAATTTTCCAGTCCATCTGCATGCCAACCCTGAACTATGGTCATGAGCTTTGGGCAGTGAACAAAACAATCAGACCCCAGATACAAGTGGACGAAATGAGTTTCTTCACTGGGTTGCTGGGCTTAGCCTTAGAGATAGGATGAGGAGCTCGGACATCCGGAGGGAGCTCAAGTAGAGCCACTGCTTCTTCCATTGAAAGGAGCCAGTGGGTGTCTGATTAGGATGCCCCCCTGGGCGCCTTGCTTTGGAGGTGTTCCGGGCTTGGAAACGCCTCAGGATCCCCCAGGAGGAGCTGGAACGTTTTGCTGGGGTGAAGGATGTCTGGAGTGCCCTGCTAAACCTGCTGCCACCGTGACCCGACATCAGAAAAGCGGAAAAAATGTATGGTTGGATGGATGGACTGTTGGAGTGCCTCAAGGGTGCATTGTAGGACCTCTGCTGCTCAGTATGTGTGCTCCATTTGGCCTAATACATTCATTGATCATGTTCCTGCTTTAAATAATCCAATGAATTAAATATAATGAAATGTAACTGAGTAGTGCAGAACACTTTATAGCATTAAGTCATACATTTCACAGATTTTGGAGAAACTGGGTGATATTTTATGAAGAAAATCTGCTTTTTTTCTGTATTCCCAACGATGTTCTCCAGCTGCTTCTTCTCAACTCTTTAGTATTTACAGAGTTTCCTGATGGACAGAAACTCTACCTGTTGCTAAAGTGCTCACTGCTAAACTACTTAGCTCAGTTGGTGCTGAGCCCGCTGGGAGCACAAGGCAGTGAGAGAGTGTTGGTATATTTTTATTGCAAAAGGGCAGTCAAAAGCAAAAGAGCTTTGTGGAAGAGATGGTTTTAAGGTGTTCTAAGGGTTGTTGGGGATCCGGTGGTGAATGCTCACAGAGAGCGGCATCGATGTTGTGCCAGTCGAACAAGTAGCTATAGGCTCAGCCGCCTCTGTGAATATATGTCATGAGGCCACCAGACAAGATTGGATTTTAGTCTTTGGCGAAATCTTGGTGAAATAAAAGGCTGAAAGACAGACACCGAGCTGGGCTTCTTCCTATTGGACTAGTAAGAAATATTAGCTGGCTACTATGTCTTGTGTTGCTGACCTTGCTTGATGTTTGGCTGATGGCAAAATTGTCAACTCCCAAGTTTTTGATCATAAGTAATGTAATCAGAACAAAAGAGGATGTGCAGCTGTTTACCAGTGGCGTGAAACTGGTCTTAAATCAGAATGTGGATTTACAGAACTGATTATGACCTCTACATGAATGTCTCTGTCCTCGTCACTCCTTACACCTGGACAATGAAGATGTCTCCAAAAATGATACAAATCTCATATTTACTACCCTTAAAAGCATTTGAAGAGCACTGCCAAAATTCATCAGACATATTTATCAGCAGCATGAGGCTGCCAAGCTTTAACCTACATTCCAAAGACACAATCAAGGTTTCATATTGTTCCTCTTGAGCCCTTTAAGTGTACTGTACCTGCATTCTCTATGCAGCTATATTTAAAACATTATTTTAATTTATTCAGTCTCGGTTAAGGTCATAGAATTCATTATGTACTGTGCGTGGCTTGTTATCATCCTAATGTCAAAATTATGCATGCTAATTACTGAAAATCTGATCATGTGACAATAATAATTAAAAATAAATAACTTGTTTGATTTATGAATGTGCTTTTTTCTACAGTGTTGGGCACATTTTAATTTTCAGAACAGAAAGGTTTAGTACAGTTACAGAAAGTACCTGTCAACATCAGTGAATGGATTAAAAACAACACTCATTCTGCTGTCTGTCCAATTCTTCCATTGTAATATTGATACTAATATACGTTTTTTAACAGCAGTAGATCTGTTTGTGCCAAAGATGTACTTTTCACCAGATGTAAAACAAAGTTACTTTAGTGTTCTCTGCGGCGTTCTACAGTTAATGCTAAAGAAAATGCCTGTCTGTCAGCAAAGTAAAGCAGTGAAAATATTCTTAACATCGCGTACATTTAAATGGATATTGATTTCTTTTAGGTGGGTCTTTTTTTACGTGGCAAAAATATGTTTTTCTGCTGACCGTGTCCAAAGCAGTGTATAACTCTGCTGATGTCTGTCTGCTTCTCCAGACTGGGGCCGTATTGACCACAGTCTACTGTAGCTAATACACTGACTATGGATTACCTCATACAACCCAGCTTCACAGCAGCAAGTTTACTTGTCATATGTGGAAACAGCATATGTTAGACATTCTATTGAAATGTCTAAGTGTGCAATGTCAGCACTCTGAATGCAGTTATGAATAAAGTTATGAGCAATAAGATATTCACAAAATATATAATGTAAAAAAGTGTCTTCACACATGTTTTCAGCAACTCTTTTCCAACATATTTATTGTGTTTCAGAAGAAAACATGGAATTGGCTTTACATGGACTTTAAAGTCAACTTTTCATTTTCTAGGGGGCTTTAATGTCACTGTGTGTTTATCCACTGACCGCAGATTAGTGTGTCAATCAACAACCTAAGCTGCGGGAGGAGTGGTGGTGCACAGGTCTTGACTAATGGCAGTATCTTGACCTGTGTACCAGTGCATTGTGGGATTTGTACCGGCGAGCCATTAATAATAGACTGATGACATTACGTCGCTAAGGTATGAAATTAGCCTTGAGTTTGACATGGCTGCTATAATGCATTCACATTCAAGAATGATCTCCCAGGATAGCAGCTTTTGTTGGTAGTGGCAGAGTCTTCAGTTAATCATCAGGGATTTACAGGAAATGGCCAATGGAATCCATCTTAAAGTTGAGGGGCCTCATACTGAACAAACTGGACTGACGTTGACTGGTAAACAAACAAAAGTGGATCACTGCAAGCTCACAGCACAAAAAACCCATTTACGTCTGGGAATGAGACCCAACAATCAGCCATGTTTCTCCACTATGACTTACCTCGCCTTTATTGTTATCTCATCAATACCAGTCTCACTGTTTACTCTCCTGATGCTCTATCACAGCTGTATGGAGTTAAATGCCAACAGGACACCCCGCTGCTGTTCTGCATTAAAAGTGTTCAGCTGACGAAACATTAGTTGGCTTTTTGTTATAAAGAGTCCACAGGAAATGCAGTGTATTTGTCACTAATTGCGACTGTTCAAAATGCGTCTAGAAAAATGACAACAGTCAGTTTTGGCTTCTTGTTTTCAGAGTAAATCACTTTAAAAGATGTCAGGGAGGAATGGAACAAAAGGAGCTGTTAGCTGAAGAGCTGCGGCCTCCATCTCCTCGGCAAGGTAGCATATTCTGCTCTGCTGTTGTGTAAAAAAAACTACTACTAGTACTATTACCATACGCAGCGTGAAATTAGATAGCGTTTGCTCAAAGCATTATGGAAAATGGCCAATTATTGACTGACTTCTTTATTAAAACAGCCTGCGTCAGTTGCTCCTCTGTTGTATAAGTAGCCGCTCAATTAGTGTTGAGCTGCCTCCAGAATTTCAATATTAAACTGCATTTGCCGTTACTCGTGCACAGTAACCACGGGGGCTGCCAAATCATCGAGGAGTGAAATCTTAAAAAAATGCAATTCTGAGAACAAAGTCCGCGAGAAGCGCAGATGAAGACGACCCCGTTCAACTGCAACAAACTTGAGATTTGCTTCATGCAGTCAGATCAGCCTCTGCTCTGCAACATCTGCTCTGCAACAGCACCCGGCACACCTGAGGAAAGAGAAGACTTTTCTGCATGCGCGCTTCACAGACTGATTTAGGAAGTAGCTGTGCCCTACTTAACGGACTAGTCCAGCTTCAGAGAGCTGCACGAAAAAACTTTTAGCTTTTAGCATCCAGCGCCAAGAAATCAGCTTCAGTGCAGAACAAAGGAAAAGTAACAGAAAATGAATCTGACTTTAATGTTGTGTTTGTTTTCTAATTTGTTTTTTCTTTTTTTGCTTCATTGTCTTGTTGTTGGTCTTATTATTTTACGCCTACAATCCAAGACCATTAAAACAACTAAACAACAACACACTCATCTACTCATCCATGACCCTTTGAGCCAGGACTAACTGGCTCAAAGGCTGCTCTACGTGTTGATAAGTTTCAATCATTATCAGTGTTTGTGTAAACGAACGTGTCCACGCAAAGTTTTACCATTTTTAAGCCTGTGAAAAATTCAATTAAAAAGCACAAAGTGAGCAGAGAGATGTCCTGGTGATGCTATCATAAGGTTGTTGCTGTGCCGCTTCATGAATATATATGGAGCCTAACCTTCCCATAAGGTGACTGCAGAGAGAAAAGGCATCAATATTCTATAATGTTGAGTATTTATGTATGACATTCCTCTAAGTTGCATCATGCTGTTAGTCTGTGGACCCTCTCTTTTTTCTCTGATAGCTTATGGATTCTGTTTGCTTCTCTGCTAGACTTTTTTTTTGTTGCCATTGCCATTTTGAGGACAGTTTTTTGGAGATATGAAATATTAAAGTTCACTTTTAAGTCTGAGCTTGTATCCAAAAGTGAGACAATAAACAAAAGTCTTTGAAGCTCGACAGTGGGAGAGGTCTCATCTGAGGTGGATTCGTATTCCACCCACCTGCCTGTTGTCGCCGCCTGAGCCGCACAAGGCCGTAATTGTTTTTGAATGCTATGCATGCAAACACAAACGTGCGCGCGCGCACACACACACACACATAAAGAAAGACAGTCGCACTCAAACACAATTGAGGCCTTTGCTGTGAAAACAGTGGAGCAACCCAGCGATTGTTTTAGTCAATACATTCATGAGAGAGAGAAAAAACAGTTATGTATTCCTTAAAGACAACTCAGACTGAGTGTAAAGTAGCAGAGACTGAATCCATCTGTCACTCATAACGCTTCCTCTTTGTTTTCAAACCATTAGAGGCATTACCCATTTTTATGAGACCGCAATCTGTCTGTGTATGTGTGTTTTTTATTTTTTATTTTTTTTACTAGCACTCACCATCCATAGCCATTTACTGTAATAATGTGCTCTCACACAAAATCGCAGGCTAAAACAGAAAATCATTTCACATAATGTGTCCTCGAGATGTGTTCTCTCATGTAGAGGCTCAGTGTGTGAAGGCACAATATGAAAATTGATGTAATTGCTGCTGTGTTGTCAGTCTGTTTTCTCCATGGGTCACCCTCTGGGCCACCACTGTGTTTTTTGCACTGTCACTCTTTTTTTCAGGAAGGGTCAGCTCTCTGTTTTTTGCTCTGTCACTTGATTTTTTTTTTTTTGAGGGTCAGCTCCCTCTGTTTTTTTTTGCTCTGTCACTCTTTTTCCCTCCCCTCTCCACTCTTCCACGCTCACTTGCTCTCTGTCACTTCATTTGCTGACCCCCCCCTCCCTTCTCATATCGCCCTGCTCACATTCACTCTGTGGCTCTCTGTGTCGTTTGTCTCTCCCTCCCTCTCTCAGTCCTCCAGTGTACTCCCTCTATCCCCTGCAGCCACAGAGACCTGATTTACTTCCACTACTGGGTGAAAGAGAGGGGCTTTTGTCTGCCACCAGCAGCGGTCACATGGCGCCATGCCGGGGTTGACAGCAAGATTGACGAACCTGCAGTCTCGGCTACCCTCCCTCACAAGCATGCATGTGTGTGCTTGGAATTGACTGCATGTGGGCGGCAGAACAGTTTGTGTGTGTGTGTGTGTATTTCAGTCTGGAAAAGTTCCTCTATGTTTGTTCTTGAGTCTGCTTCTCTGCATTACTTACTTATATATGAGTCATATGGATATGGCAGCATGGATGACAATGCCGGTTCATCTAGATGCTGCAATCCAGGGTGAAATGTTTCAACAGCTATTGGATGGATTCCCATTAGATTTGTTGCACACATTATTATCTGCAGGGGGTGCTATGGATGCTCTTGTCTTTGGTAATCTCCTGATCTTTCATGAAGTTTCAAAAGTTCTTCTTAAGCACAGCAAGACAAGATACTATAGCATGCTCATGTTAATGATAGCATGCTGTAACCATAATAATATGGTAACAGCATGTTAGCATACTGAACCTCAGAGGGTCACAGTATCATGGTTTAACTTAACATAGTTCTGTATGCTAAGCTAAAACTAAAATGCTAAAATCTTTGTATTAGCATGCTTACTGTGAATTTGTGTGAACTGTGTACAAGCGCAGTAGTTCACACTATGCATTACAGTAAACATTATGCCAGGCATCAGCATGCAAAATGTTGTTAATGCTATGCTGTCATATAGGTGTTATATGGGAGTTTGTGAGAGTTCAAAAAATACTTAAATGTAAATACATGTAACACAATTTGGATTAAATCACCTTGAACAACAGGCTAGAGGAATCAAGAAAAAAAGTGCAGTTTTCAGGCAGTTCTGCATTGGAGCTTCTAGAAAAACCTCTCCAGTTCACGCGAACTGCTGAAGTAGAAGCTTGAGTTTGAAACTGGGAATTAGCTCAACATTGCTATGATCAGTCTAACAAAGCAGAGCTGAGCTTGGGACTCTTCAGGAGGACAAATCTTTTCATCCACAAGCCTTTGCTTGTCATTATTAGAACCTCACAGGGCAGCGAGTATAGCTGGTAGATTCTTAGTCTTGTTTATCTTTTCAAAAACATCACAAAAGTCATGCTTATGCAGCATGGGGATACTATAAGTGTGAGTGAGAAATGAGACTCAGAGAGGGTGTGCGAACATGTGTGAGACAAGGATGATTAGAATATGTGCCCGTGTGTGAATGTAAGTGAGGGTGACAGGAGATAGATGCCAGGATAGTTGACAGACAAAGACAGACACTAGGTGTATGTGTGTGTATATCTGAGATCCTGTTAGCGTGCGTGTGTGTATGTGAGAGAGTGTGTCTAAATGTTTCTCTGTGTCCCTGTCTGTGTGAAAAGATATTAACAACCCGTCAAGTTGTTTGCAGGTCTTCACCCGCTCGCTGTACTGTGTGTTTAAACTGAGGCATGGTGTTGTTGAGCTAGCTGGTTTCCCGGACTCAAAGGCCGTTGTGTTTTCCCATTGTCTCCCCAACAGTGCTGCCTCATTAGCAAACTTCAAAATCTCTTCATTGGCTTTGCCAAGGTCGGACAGAACACGCACTGTTAATTTAACCCACAAGCAATAGCAACAAAGGGTAGTGAAGAAGGGAAGCTCTAACTCAGTGTGTTTCTATCTTGTTTAATTCAGTCCAATGGGTGCTATTTAATGGCATGTTAGAGAGGTCTATATTTAGTCAAAATAAAAAATTAACCCTCCAAAGAAGCCTCCAAGGGATACTTACTAATGGGTGATTCATGGCCAATGAAAACTGTAAACAACACACATTTAAGCCCATTGAAAGCACACTGAGTACATGCCAAATAATGCCAGTATAAAAGCCACAAGGGAGGTTTTTGGACCGATGCCTAACAATCATGCCATGTGGAATCCATTGTGGAAGAGAGACTTTTAACTGGAAACCAAACAAGTGTCATCACTACTGTCATTATTGTTGCCCTTTCCAGCTGCATATAGATGCAATGAGTTGTGTCGGGAAGAGATGTTTGCACCCACGATCTTGTATGAACCCGGAATGGACAGGGACAAAGACTATTAAAAAAAATGCCCCAAAGCATAATGGGCCAGAGCCATAACGGAAACAGAGTGAATTCATTCCTAATGGACCTGAGTGCAAGACTCACCTTTTGTTGATGTGGTACCTCCAATTTCTTTCAAGCCTGCATAGAGACTTTGCTAAGAAGACCTCTGATTAATAACTAGTCATTGTGTTCACTTTCATTTGAACACAGTTGGGATACCAACATAGAGGGCTCCAAAAAAAACCCCAAAAACAAACAAACAAGTTAGTCCAGGCTTAATGCAATGCAGTGTCAGTTATGAAGGCACAGCATTGACAAATATAATTATAATATGGAGCTCAAAAATAGCTCTTCTTGGTGGATTACTTTCAACAAGAACACTGCATTTCTGTTGTTTTTTTTATTCAATTGTATTCTTTTATTGTTGCTTTGTGATGATCAATGATCAACACCATGATAACTTTCCAGAGACTCACCAAAAAACAAAAAATATAAGAAGTAATGTAAAATACTTTGAAGAATTCTGACCTCTGATATGCCTTCAGGCCCATAGATGAGTTATTTATGGATCATATTCAAAGCACGCTGTTTTCCCACTAAACACTGAAAAACTCTTGCACAGCTTCTGAAATGCAATTCATGCAAGTCAAATTTCAACATGACCAAACATTTTAGTCGATAACATTATGATTTCTTTACTAAATATGCATTATTAGTTCTTCATTTTTCAGGTCTTGTCAGATCCATTAAACATTTGGGAGAGATTTCAAATGTTACAATTTAAATTAAACCCACTCATCATTTTAACCACACTTGTCCACAATCTCGTTATACCAGCCACTACCCAAAACTCAGAAATGCAGCATTCAAAACTCATGAGCATTGGGGAAGTATGACTGCGGGTGTAGCACCAACGCATCTGTTCACCACATTTTATCTTTTTTTTATGCGAAAGACCCCAAGATACTTCAACTCCTTTACTTGGGGCACCAACTTAGTGAGAGCAACCCTGGCTTCCACATTGGTGGGTATCTGAGCTCACCCAAGGCTGATATCTGGGAAAGCTTGAAGTCTTTACTTCATCAATTCCTTGCTGCTCCTTTGCATAAAAAAGAGCCAAGTCTGGTGGTTTGGGCATCTGATATTGCTATGCCACCTGGTCCCCCCCTTAGAAAGTGCGTCCAACTGAAGGAGACTAAGGGATAGACCCAGAACACATGGGGAGCACTGTATATGTCAGCTGGTGTGGGAATGCCTCAGGATCCCCCAGGAGGAGCTGGAAGATGTCACAGGGGACAGATGGAGCCACCCATCAAGAGGAAGTATTGTGGTGACTATTCAAACATAGCTGAATCAGATGGACAACATGACATAATTCTGGGATGATGATATTCTACTACACACTGTTTACCTTCTATTGCGTATCCTGACACCATCCATGTTTACAGGCTGTATATTTCTCACACAATAACAGTATAATATCTGTCCTGTTGTGGAGCTTCTTATCTTTCCCCTCATAACAACACAGGGACATTCCAGCCTTGACACCTAACTGTCCTCAGGGATGTCCCAATCACTGATACACCATCAAACATGATCAAGGGGGCGGCTGGGATTCTGAACTGAGGTGGGGCTACATTTCATCTTCATTATCAGACAATAATTAACTCGGCGAAAACAACCCTTCCTGATTAGAGTGGTGTAAAGGGAGGAAGGTGAAACTGAACAGAGACAGATGGCTCTAACTATCAATTGACCCAAACCTCTGAAAATGCAGGGGCACCACCTGCAGGAATGGCTGCAAAAATGAAACCATCCTTGTCTTTTACCCTTTTACCCTTTTTGTCTGGCTTAAAATGTATTTATTTCATATAAAGAAAGAGCAAGAACTACAGCCATTCAAAGACATTCATTTTAGAAACTGGAGAATGTTTTCTGTGCTGCCAGCTAACTGTCTTTGTGGGTTCCACATGAACTGCTGTCCCATGCATCGTACTGACATTGTGGAAGGTGACAGGGGGCATCAAGCAGAAAACAATGAGCAATATGACTTTAGACCAACAGTGAAAAGACAATTATGAAACACAAAAGAACTAGAAGACTAACATTACCTTTCTCTTGTTGTTGGGGCTCACGTACAAATAACTGAGGATCGTCTTTGCTCCTACTTTGTCATTCAGCTTCTGGTACGTTGCTCCGTAGTCAGTTGACCTGAAATTTAATCAGAAAGGTCTGATGAACACTTGATGAATTACTTGTTGCAATTAAAACGTTCCCCTTGAGAATTCAGTGTGACAGGGGAAAGAGCACTGACGTAATTAAATTTCTTTTTGTGCTTGATGCGGCAACATGAACCCAGCGGGAAAACCCGGGAGCACTTCGCTACGGTCACTGTGTGGTGAGCAAATGACACATCCTGAAACCACAGCTAGAGCTAAATATTAAATATTTGCCTGTTTTTACCAGCCTGCACTCACTCCAAATATAACGTAATATAACCAACAGTAAGAGTTGTTTGAAAGAAAGAAAGTCTGTACATGGAAGAGGTGGGGTTGAATGGATGGGTCAAAAGCAGGACTTTCACCCAGGAGACCACAAAACAAAAGAAAACTTTGGCTTCTTTTAAGTGTGTTAATTAATATATTTAAGGTACATCGTGAAACTTTGCAATGTACTTAAGTTATTTCACAATGTTAACTTTGTAAGCTTTATTTTGAAAGTCTAAACAGAGATTGCATAATTTCTATTGCTTCCTGGACCAGAAGTAATGACAGAGGGGCACCTAGAGCGTCATATTGGCCGCTGACCAAGAATCAGCATTTGATGAGTAAGGTGTGAGGCCTTGTTGGTTTTGTACCATCTAAAATATGTGACAATAAAGTCTGTGTATAGTTTTTATATATAAATAGACCCAAGTACACGTTTTTCATATTTCATTCCCTTCAGATCTCGTGATGTTCTTTGATCTACTGGTGACAGTACAAAGTTTCATCATCACACAACTGACACTTGATCATGAATACAAAAATGCTTTAACATGTTAAGAAATAAACAGCCTCAGAATTAAGTCCCCGCCTGCCAGATAATTTCTATACAGGGAGATTATATGGTTTGCAAAAATGTAAACAACTTAAATGCCACAGTGCATAGTGTTGGGATCTGCACTCAGAAAGCTTTAAACACAACTAGATGATCAAGAAGACAATAAATGGAACATGAAATTCGTTAGGATTAACCTAAATTTAGTTGAATAAAGTCATGTTTCTGCTGAACAGTCACACGTGGGTGAAGTGTTCAAATGAGTTTACAGTAATGCTGCATGACCACCATTCATCATGTGAAATTGTATAACATCACATGTAGTCTTGCTAAAGAGGTTAGAAAAATAAGTTATATTCACATGTTGCCCCTTGATGCACTTGCTGTTCATCAGTGGGGATGGGAACTGTGGTCCTGAGGATAACAGCTGACGTACAGTTAACCGTGTCCACACAACACAGTCTAGTGATTAGTTTGGTGCCTACACCGTGGTTTGTGTGGTTATTTTTGCAGCAGCCTGGAGCTGAGGATATAATGATGGATAGTTGTGTGTAAACTAAGTTTTTGAAATGAGAGGTTACATATACAAAACACCTATCTGTCAGATCACTAATTTAACGAGCTAAAGAAGTTTCATAGTGATTAAAAGCAGCTGTGGATGACAGCTACTGTTAACAATCACTCATTATTCTGCATGTACTGAATGCTTAGAAAACCAGCTGAAAATGTGGGTGTTGTTTGATGCGGGAGAAGTGTTCTGTGTTTCATGTGATGTAGGAGTTGTGTCTCTGAATTTAAGTTTCAAAGCACTATGGAATGATTACTTGAGAAGAGTCAGCTCAAGCACCTAATTAGACAGTGAAAAAGGTGAAAACACAAAGGATGTCTTTTGGTAAATGATCCAAAAATACCTAAACTCCGAGCAGGCAAGAAAAGATTACTCCTTCTCTCCTAACAAATACACAAGTATTTTTCAGCTTTCGTCTACTGTGACGATTGGCTGTAATTCTGTATTCAGGGTCCACTTCATGCTACCTTCTGGGTTATACTTAGCATGTAACATTCATCTTGGAATGTCTTCTTGAGCATCATTTCCATAGAAAAGAGTGATAACTAACTTTAAATGCTTATTTAAGCACTGAAATATTTAAATGTTGGTTAAAGTGCTAATGTGAAATGTGTGTCTGGTTGAAATGTAGCATTTCAGACAGTCTGGGAAAGTCTGACCAACTTATTTGAGCTGTCAGGTCTAATTTATTTTGAGAGGCCCGAGGCTCAATCAAGGAGCTATTCTAATTTCACATGAAGATAGAGGAAAAAGCCCAGAGCATGCAAATCTTAAAAATGCACCAAAGACCCCGCAGAATGCCTCGTGTGACTTCAAATGAAGCAATCACTCATGCTGACTGAAGTCTTTTTTTTTCTACACCACCTTCTTTCTGTGTGGCTCTTAAATCCAGACTAAAAGTCCTTGTGTGAAGGGAGTTTTCTGAGAGCTTCATGCTTGACGTTTACAAACAGCCGTGAAAATACAGAAATATTCATGGCACACTGGCAATTTTCTCTCATTTACAACCCCCTTTGAGATTTATTATGGGCTGGTTGCCATGGTGAGCAAATACAACTCCGACTTGCGAACTCTCCTGGATGAGTCCGGTGTAATTCATCAGAAAGCATCAACTCCCAGTACCACGGGACAATGACATCATCTGGCTATTGATCGACTCCTCACAGGGCCCCTGTCACAGAATCACTTGATTTAGGGGCCAATGACTTATTTTCACTGTCAACATGAACCAATAAAATGGCCAACCCAGGCAGATCTCACGAAGATGAAGGGTTACACTGAATGGAAAATGATAGTTTCTCAAGGACGATGATTTTGTGTGAAGCCTAGCTGGTGACTTTCGAGAGGCTATTCCCCGGTTATGTGTGGGTGTAAAATGCAACTCTGACCGCGCAGCTGTGATTTCATCTGTTGCAAGGATGTCGGCTCTGCGGGTGCTGTAGGTGAGCCAGTGCTTGAGCCTGTCCGCATGCTGGATTAAACAAGGGGTGGTAGTACATGAAAGATTGTATGAAGACACAAGAATAATGTCAGTCCCATTACAAGGATATGGCTCACTGAGGAAAATGGGCTCTGGATATGCTAGGGAGGATGATTGAGCTATACCATAGTACATCTTGAAACGCACTCTTTCACAGACATACACGCACTTAATCAAAAGCCTAAAACCTCCTTGATTCAAGCCCACTTTCACTCTCTGAAATAGATTAGAATTATACATATGGGCACTTATTAAACAGCTTATTAGATAGAGTTTCAATTATAACTTCTCGAGTCTACTATACATTGATAGGCAGCTACTACACAGCACTTCCATTTTCCACAGGGTTTTTGATTAATCACGGTTTGGAGGATGAGAACTGAATGCCTCTATGGATAGTTAACATGAGGTCATTCACTGCATTAGAGTGCTGAAAACACCAACAGCTTTAGACACTGGACAAATGGCAGCGGGGCTGAGTGTTCCAGGATGAATTTATGAAACCCTCTGCACGCTCAGACAGTATATCTTCTGAGTAGCAGGCTAAATCATACCCTTCCCTCTCTCCCTCCACATCCGCAATCCCTTTCCATCATATTCCTGCCCTTCAGGTTTGGTGGCAAACTTCCACTCTTAAAGCTACATGACACAAGAGTGTGTTTAAAAATGGATGGTTGACGTCCGGTCCGGATATGACTGCTGTATTTGCTGGTGTTTTTTTTGTTGCTTTTTTGACACTGCGTCTTCTTGCTGTCAAAAATTCCTCCAATCAGAGGAGACATGTGGCATACGCATAATGCTGTAATCAGCAGAACTTATTTTTCCTCACCACTGAGGATAAACGTCAATAAATCCTTATAATGTGTCTTGCCTCAAAAGTCAAGTTAAACTTTTTCTTCAGTATCAAAAGTAATTTGGTTGATGGTTTGGTGGTTACAGAACAATCAGGACCAGTTACTAGCTAATGTAGCAGGACTTTTCATGCTTTAATTATTGAATTAATTAAAGGTCCAGTGTATCTGATTGTTTTTGTCACCTTAGAATTTTATATCTACAGGCACCACAGGTTCCACTTGAGTTCCTCTGAGATAGGGCTGGGTGATATGGACCAAAAGTCATATCTCTATATTTTTTAGCTGAATGGTGATACTCGATATATATCGATAATATCATGTCTATTATTAAGAAGCGAACTGGCAGCTCTAGTCATTTTATCCCAAAATAACTTTCTTTTCACTAGGAAGGAGAATGTGAGGCGGGGGGGTGTTGCAACCAGGAACGCACTAGATGCCACTAAATCATGCACGTGTCCTGCAAATTGTTTTGCAATGCTATGGTCTATATCACCAGCTATGTTACAATATTATCATTTTATATCTTTAATGTAACCAGGCTCAGCAGCCTCTGTGGACATGCTGTTAGAAAAGTTGACAACTCACTAGTTTTATTTTTTTTCGATAATGGCATACCGCTTTGTTGCGTGCCTGACAAGCTGAAGGTCAGTAATGTTTTAAACAAACCAAAAATAAAGTCTCTGTTGTTGAGTCAGGTTTGGGTCTCAGATTTGGCAGAATCAGTTTAGATCTGCTGGGCTGGACCAGACTGCAAGCAAATCAGATTTATTTCTAAAATTACACCTACAAGACAGACTGTCAGCACTATTATTTGCAGGTGATTAGAACATATTTGGGTGTCATCGGAAATCGCCAATCTATCTGCATGGGTTGCTGTGGTAATGGCGTAGGTGCCAGTAACTACTTACCCTGGTCATGCAGCTTTCCAACAAACTTTGAAAAACAACTTTGCCTCCCTAGCAGACAATATATTTCAGCACCTGTCCACAGACTGTTGTACTCTGGGCTGTCCTCCATACCGCTTTGCTAGTAGACGCTCTGATGCACTTCCGTCACTCATTGTCAGTTTGTGGGCATTATAAATGACTCAAAAGACAATTTGAAATCTGATATGAGCAGTGCCCAGACTGAGATGCATCTGTATAACTGTGATTGAAATTGCACTGCAAACCACATCCAAATGTGGCTTGGATGCGATTGTATTTCATGTGTTCTTTCACTGTCCAGACTTCCTAGAATCAATCCAGATACAATGAGGATGTTTGCCAAAAAACGCATTTGGGCTGGCCCCATGAATTCAAAATGGATGCTGAAGTCAAGTTAATCATATCTAATCCTATATGTCACCTATACTACAGTATCTGGCCCAAAAATGACAAAAAGTATTTTTTTAGTTATATATTTTTATGGTATTTTAGAGATTGTCATTTCTTGGTAAGCGCTAATGATGTTTTAGTTGTTGATGACTCATCCTGCGCTTGGAGCGTTTATCAATCTTGTGTCCAATGAAGCGCTTTTTCTTTTATGACGCTGCTGCAGCAGAGTGTTTCCTGTTTGATACAGTCTATGAATGATTCTCAACCTATGCATACTGATTACTGTATAAAAGCACAACTTTACAACTTTATTCTTTTTATTTTTTTCTTTATTTTTCTCTCTGGTGTCTTCCAGCTGCTCAGCTTCAACTCTTCCTGATGGACAGATGGCTTTAGCTTTATGAGTTGCTAATGTAGTTTACCATTAATTAACTGCTAACGGCACACTACTGAGATGACTTACAGACTTTCCAAATGGAAAGATATATGTAGTAAACCACTAACTTGTTAGCTTGGTCTGCCATGTAGCTAACAGAACTGATTCAGTCCAAACCCAGCAAGAAAACCACCTCGGTAGCCTACTGTATTCCTAGACCAAAATGGCCACCGCTGGTTTAGAAGGTTGCATTCAGTCCCACACCCTTCCACGTTCACTGGAAGGAAGACGCTGACATTAGATCTGACATTAGATCATAGCTCTACCTGCTGTATAACAGTGGGGGTGTAACGCACACCCAGCACTATTGGCTATTGTAAATTCCAATCAATAACCACGCCGAGTCCCTCCCTACAGGAAACACGTAAAAATGGGAAAGCACATAACATTCTGTCTTCCATTTAATGGAGACTTTAAAGACACAGCTTCAGGTCACTGCAGAACACAGTGTCTGTAACCTGTACTCTATATGTGAGATTGAGAGAAGTCTGTTGTGAAGGCTGTGAGACACCTCAACTCATCCTCTGCTCTCATAGCACTTTATTTTTATGACTTATTATTTATTCATACATTTATATAAGTTTTATTTTGTGAGACTACAAGTTAACATTTTGTTGTACAACCCCCTGATGTAGAATAATGACTAAATGAAAGGGAGTGAAAAGGAGTTGTATCAAAGCTTGGGAATGTGAAATCTTTTGCATTTTTTGGCATTAAGCATTGACAGACAGGTTGACAGGCGTGTGCGTGTTCACATCCAGCCACGTGATTTCAAGGTATTAAAGTTTCAAGCTGTTACCTCATGCTGCTATTTAAGGCCACACAACAGGCAGAGATGCCTACTTTAGCTTCAAACTCTCCCTGAGGAGTTCTGGATTTCTGGCAGACCAATTGGCTATCTTAAATGCAGTTATCTGTTGCTTTGCCTCTCCCCAGGCTGTAAATTGCCCACTAATGTTCTGCAGTGTCATTATCCGCTTTGCTCTCTTAAAATGTATATCATCTGTTCACTCATCTGTCTTCCTGTCAATCTGTCTGCTTATCCACATGCACCTTAATAATCCATCCATTACTTTAGAAGCTCTGTTTTCTCAAGGCATCAGATTTATAGTAATATGAGTCAAATATCAGACGTGGATGCACCATTACGAGGGTAATGTGGTACCATCATCAGACACACAGAGCAATAGCCTCACTTGGACCTCGATGAGGTAAGAGCAGTCATATAACGGTACATTTAGCATAGCTCTAGGTGAGAGTTTAAGCCTTCAGGCAGCCTCTGAGGAAAACTGTGCGTTGTTTGCTCCGTGAACCTGATGCCTTTTTTCTCTGAGAAGAAGAGAGACTCTAAAGAAAACCCACACACTTTCATCAAGCGAGAGCAGTTCTACAGCCATCAATATTCAAGACAACCTGGCAAGACTGTGAAATTACACAAGAGTGGTTCATGGAAGGATTCATTCAGTTTGTTTTGAGAAAAATGGATGAAAGTTGATGAATGTGTTCCAAAATCCAAAAGTGCACGCATTAAGCAGCATTGTCTTTGAAAACAATTTGATGACGCAATACAAGTCCAAGTCTTGCTAAAGATTCTGCTACTAAAGTCACCAGTATAAGTGTGTGTGTGTGTGTTGAATAGGGCAGGTAAGCAGTCAGTGGCAGCAAGTCTAAATACATTTTTTTATATCATCATTCAAATCTCAAAATGTCCCAAATAATCCTAAATGATTGTAAGATTAATATTGAGATTAAGATTGTTAAAATTGTAGATTTTAGTACATTTTCTTAGTCAATTTGCAGCTGCCAATGACTAGTTTAAAAACATGTTTTTAAAGGTCCAGTGCATAGGATTTAGGTATAGGTCTAGTGGTGTGAGCCACATTTGGTGTAATCCCCCCACCCCCTTAAATCTATCACACTGGACCTCAAAGCACTAATAAATGTAAACTGTGTCCAAAGTCTGTCAGGGTGAAAACATACATACAGGATTTCTGTTCTTTTTCTGTCTCTGAGCTTAAAAATTAGCCGTGAAAGCAGGAAATTAAATTGTTCAGTCCTGCACAGGAGCGTGCAGGATCAAATATTAATGTAAAAAGTTAGCTGACAAGTGTAAACCTCGGTACACAGGTACAGCTCGTTGACAGATCTTGTATTTCATACCTCTTGGACTACTTTATTTTTACAACAATCTAGACAACAATTTAATAAAATATCTGTTGGAACTGAGACTCTACACAGTGACAAGAGAAAGTAAACTGAATGCTCGGTTGGGCCTACTGTTAATTGTCTAGACACTGAATTGGACACCGTACATTGTCACATTTAGGCAACATGGATACTCAGGGTTGACTGGTACTAACTTCTGCAACTCTGTAACTCTTGATTTTATCTGTATACGGCCCCTGACTCTACTTTGAATCTATATGCAGGAGGGAAATCAATTTCCACACCCTGTATCATATATACAGCATGAGTACCAGCTCATTTCAAACATTTCATTGAAGCTACATGACGGTTATACCGAGTGAAACACTCAAATCCAAGACACCGTGTTTTTACAGCTGCACCATTACATCAAATGGAAATCATCTAGATTTTCTTTACATGTGTCTACCTCATAATTCTTTCTGACATATCTGGTATTTCTTCAAACTTTAGGATCTCCGCTCGAATTGAACCAATTCTGCTGGCTTGAGTAAAACAGCATTGAGGACAGCACATTAAAGAGGCTTCTATGGAAATATTAGAAGGTCAAAAAGCTGGAGGTGATGATCAGATATATTTCAATGGATCAACGTATGTCATTATACAACGCAGGGTTGCACTGTGAAATGTAAGTTGCAGCCTTTTCGTGCATATAACGTGTTCAAATATCAAAATTTAAAGTTTGTGAATAATGTCACTCAGAAGTCATAAAATACGTCTGCTTTGTCAGTAGCCCTGCTCTTTTAACCATGATGCTGCAGGTGCAGCTCTAGCATAATTTCTGGGAGCTCTATCTGATATAATCTTTTGGTGTGCTGTTAAATGCATTGTGATCTGGTGTGAAGTGTCAGAATGTTAAAGGGGTGGTGCTGGTGGAAGGATGAGTCGCACAAACACAGGACTTTGACCTAGGAGACTGCTGTTTGTGTCTCATGTGCCACCAAAAACATTGATTTCTTACATGAAATTCATCACGTTACATGCTTATTTGAAGACAAACCACAATCTGTTCCTCTATCCAGCCAAGTAGTTTTTGAAATGTGACCATTTAAACTGAGCCCTGCATTGACGCTAGAGGAGTACCTACAGCATAGAGTGCCACTGAACAAGCTGCTATTTTTGACAAGTTGGGAGTGCGAACATCTTGACACAGATACATAATCATCTTATATACATAGAGTATGTTATTTATTGTTATATTAGCATATCTGAATTGTGAAACTGAAAACAGTGGACCAAAATGTTTGTATGTATGCATAAGGTTGAACATATACATACTGTGAGGGGCACAATGTGATCTTGAAGGATCCATGAAACACCTTCAGACTCCAGTTATTAAAATAATATTGTGTATTTGGCCATCTTTTCTGTATCTTCTTCTAAATACTGCTCCTGTGTTGTCAAATTGATGAAGGTGCTTTCTTAATTTGCTCATGTTTTGTCTATTTGGATGTGTTTACTTCAGCTGCAGTGGGTTGAGCTCTCAGGGCCACCACATATGTAAGAACTGTTTCAGTTTCAAATATAGTGAGATTAAAAACCATGAGGCTGATCAGTCCTTTCCTTTCTTTACTTCTTCTACTTTCATACTGTCAGTTCTCATTCATCCTTGTACCTCCCTCTGTGTCAAGATTAGTTTCCAAAAGAGGACATCAATAATAATCATGAAAAATACATTTCATAATGATTACTTTTGCTGATCTTCTTTGGCTATGACTTACTTTTTTTTCACAACATCAATGGAGCCCTGCTCATTTCTAAATGGCATCTACCAAAGTTACATCAGTATCGAGTCAGAAACGAGGTCGACGCTCTGAGCGAGGCTGCTTTCTGTTCAAGGCTGGTCAAGGTAATTTGCTGGATAACACTGCCAGCTCCAGTGGTGTTGATTAGTGACTTTCATGTGAGGGATTTCTGGTGGCTATTCAGGCTTGTCATTTGAGAGATGGTTCTGAGATGGTTTTCCTTTTTCTCCAGCTTTGAATGTTTCATTAATTCACATTATAGGATCCTTGCGAGTATTGGCATTCTTTATTCCTCTGAGCAGTTCTGGTAGCAGTTCAAACCACAAGATTAAAAAGCTGAGAAATATATGGAACTACGCTCAGCAGTCCCTCCTGACCAATTTGTCGTGTCAAACTCGTAGTTTGCTTGAGGTTTTTCTCGAAATGCTCTTGTAGTGTGATATTCTTACCTCCATAATGAACTCTCGGTCACACTGTTGAGGTTGAAGTCGAATAGTTTGGTCAGCATCAAAATCACCTGCGGAACAAGACAAGTATTGCAGTCAATACACATGTCTTTAGATCAAACGTGTCTTCAGCAAGTATCAATGCAAAATTGACAGAAAGGACAACAAACATCGACCGTTTGAGAGGTCCCTCGATCTGTTATGGTAGAAGCAATGTTCCACTCCTCCACAGTCAGTGTCAGAGTAAATCAGTAATAGCTTATTATACGCTCGTATTGTGCTTGAAGTAGAGGTCTTCACACGTTCCTAGTAACTGCGACCCATTCCCCAACATGAGTCAGGCCAGGTCCAAATTAAATTTAGTAAAACTGGCTCCAGGCAGGTTCATGTACCTAGTATTCAACAAGTCTATGTGTGAACCGTCTATGCAAATTTTAGCAGAATTTTTAGTGAGTCTGTAAAAGGAAATGTAAATGTGGTTTCTGTCCACTACTTTCCTGTCCACCACTACTGTATAAATATGAGAAGAAATTGACATCCACAGGTTTTTAAAGAGCCGCTTTGAAGCTCTAGCCATTGCCATCTTAGCAGTCCTGCCTTCGCCACCTCCTGGCTAAATCTAAAAATGGGCAAAGACGCGGAGCATGGGTGGAGCTGAGCTTGGCTGAATGAAGCCTGGTTGCTCCAACAAACCATCTGTGGCAGTGCCCACCTGTCAAAGAAATCAGTCACACTCTTAATCATGGATAACTTCACACCTTAATAAAACTTGAACAGGTGAGTTCAATAAAAATTCACCTTTAATACAGTTTACATGAACAGGCTGTAAACAGTAAACAGGACATTTCAACATGGGGACTTATGGAGACTGACATGTTTTGTAGCCAGCCTCAAGTGGCTGTTCGAGGAACTATATTTTTTACTGCTGCCAGTGTTGATGATCCTTTCTTAAAGTTGATGACTTTAAGAAAGTTTACTAGTCCATTTTACATATTCTTACCTCAGTCTCTGTATTTTAATGTTCCTCTAACTGTCTTTAAAACCACAAAAGTTTGTCTTATATAAGTACCTTGATGAGTTATAACTTTGACACAAATCACTGTGTAATATGAGGCGTTAGTGATCTCTGTCAACACCAGGGATCTACGCCCACACCACCCAGCATGCATACTACGCATTGCTTAACATGATCCTCCTCTAATTGTTTCAGTCTCATTACTTAATCATATCAGATTGATTCTAAACACTGCACTGTAAATATTCCTTATTCCATAGACACCCTCAGGGTGCACGGGTTGAGGGAAAGTGGGTCAGCCAAAGTCTTCCGGGAAAAACACAGGCAGTAACATCACATTTTGCTCCGAGCATAAAAGAAGTAAAGCGGCACGGAAACTCACAATCTATTTACTTTGTGACTGGAGGTGTATTTGAAATGGATAAAATTCCAAAGAAGCAGAAAAGGCAAGAAAGTCTTCACAGGGAGTTTCACTTTAATATATGTCTTTTTTTAACACTTGTGCAGTGTTCTTACTTGTCTTTGCTCATGACTTATATTTCATTTTGATAACGCTGTGCAAATCCTCAGAGATGTTTTGCTTTTCGATTTTGACAGTTATCTGATGACCCTTACGCAGTGTGGGAAACCCACAGCACAGTGGTCAGGTGATACAGTGTGGGTGAAGCGCAGATGCTGCCAATGGAGAACCATCTATTCATATAATGTATTGCTTGTGATGTGCTGGTACATTCTTATCTACGACTTTGCTATCAGGGAAACGGCTGCATGTACAAGTCAGGCGATGTAAGCAGATATTTCCCAGTACATGGGCTAAAATAAACAACTCTGTGCAATTTATATTTGTCACCTTTAAATCTTCTGGCAGGCCGTGCACGGCCGATATCCAGCTGTTTCCCCTTGGCCTGGCTGTCTTTTGATACCTCCGCCTGCCTGTTATCGAGACTGCAGCCGAGCCACTGTATGACTTGTGTGACTTTGTGAAACACTTCCATCAGCATGGGGTTCCTGTGAGTACAAGTGGAACAGATGCACCTTGGGTAGCAGAATTACATTGCGAGGTTGGGGCTCCTGTGATCAAGCTCATTAAGTATGCGCTAACATCTGCAGCCACCGAAACGCTCAAAACGTGCGGTGCACGCAGCCAGCCTGAGGCTGACGGGGATTTGTTGGGAGTGTCGCTGAGGATGTGTTGTGGAAAATAACCACCAGGACAACAAGTAGTAAAAAAAAAAAGGCATTGATTAGGAGCTATTCATGAAGTAGCTGGGCATTTTCAGCACGGAGAGGATTAGTCTGGGGAATGAATAACCTTAAATGTCCGGACTAGACCTTTGCATGCTAATGACTGACCAAGTCCATTTAGCTGCCCAGCTGGAGGCTGAATTCACACTCGCACCACGCAGCTTCTCTCTTTCTCTGTATTCCCTCACTTTCTTAACCCCCCCCCCCCTCCTTATTCCTCTCTCCAGTCACATCTCAACACCATTTTCCACTGCGAGTCTACACGAGTGTATGTGTGTGTGAGAGAGAGGGGTGAAGGCGAGGGTAATGGTACAATTATGTTTCAGCATCTCCCAGTCACTCTGCTCTGCGTTTGCGTGCCTGTATATGCGTGCGGGTCAGTGTATCCATCTGGATGTAGGTGAAGGTGAGGGAGCAGTTATGCTTCTACAACTCCGAGTTGCCCCTTGTGGCGTATGCATACATTTGTGTGTGTAGGTTTGTCTGTGTGCACACGGTGAGAGGTGTTGCTCCGGCTCCAGAGTCTGGATAAAGTCCTCTAAAAGGCTGAGGTACAAGCTGGGTGAGTTGGCTTCATTAGTTGAAGGGCAGTGTGCGTACGGGCCCTTCTGTCTGCCACATATGGAGACTATGTAGGCAGTCATCAGCAAGTGGCCTTGTCAGATGGGCTCCCACTGGAAAGTGCATATGCTCCATCACTGACCATGCCAATTAGGCCCGTGGGCTTCTCCTACTGTAAATACTACGAAGAGGCAAGGTTCCCCTCCGCCGGGGTCTAGCAGAGACAGCCTCTGGACAGACACACACCCACTCCACTCGACAGTTTAGAGATGCACAGAGGAGCATCAGATTCAAGGACGTAGGTGGTAGCTGTGTGTGTGTGCAACAGTTTGAGAGTGGAGATGCAGTTATTAACAGATGTTTTAAAACAGATCCATGCAGTTCGAATGAAGGCATTTCTTTTGCAAAATATTCTCCTGTACCTGTGAGTCACAGTGTTTATATGGAAGCTGCATGGACTGAAACAGAGGAGATGATATCGCAGACGCATGTGCCCCAAACAACAACCGGAGTGAAAGCCACTAATGAAACAGGCTGCCACAGTGTCAAAGGCATCTGACTTGGAACAGTAGCTCCAGGATCACCAGTCATCCCTGCCTGCTACAGTCAAGATAACAACAGAGACAAACAGGAAGAACATTGTTATCTTCCTTCAGAAAAAATAAAGTTAAAGCCGCGGTCCGTAACTTTCTGCACATTCAAACTACAGCGAAGACGACAGAGCATCTCGTGTGGCATCTACACGGTTTGCCTCGTTGTTTGTGTGTGGTTAAAATGTCACTAACAGAGCAGTTAGCATGACATACAGTAGTCTTGAAGTCTGTGTAAAGAAAGAATAAATATGTGTCCTGGGTTGTCAGACCAAAGAATAAGGTGTTATTAAGCACTCAGCCAAATTCCAAAGACTAAAAATATCGACAAGTTTATGAAATTAGGTGTCAAAATCAGGTAAAAATGAATATAATGAATGCTCCAGGACTGTGGGGGCGTGTCCTCTGAATGTGCTGAAGCCACGCCCACTCATGGGAGCAGTCAAGCAGCCATTTTGAAGCGACTAAAATGTGTGAGAGGAGTTCAGAAAATGACATGAATACAACGTGATGTCGTTCAACCTGGCTTTGTGTTCCTATTAGTCAGTTTCTCTTGGAGTTGTTATTTGAAACAATGAAGAAGCACTGAGGCATTCGTCATTTCAGTATATATTACAGTCACTTAGACCATAGTAGCAGTTGCTAGGAGCAGACCAAATAAGATATGAGATATTATTTCTATAGGTCAACTATTTTCCAACATATTTAATGTATTTGGGAAGAAATCTCAGAATTGCCTTATAGAGACTTTAAAATGAAAAAAAGTAAAGATGATTTGCTGAACTGTGGGACTTGCATATTCAAGCCCTTTCCTAACAAGTTCACACAATGCTGATTAAGCCGATCACTGCCAGGTAAATCTCCCTCTCTGCTGCGTTTCAGAGAGGGGTTTAAATCTGGTGTCTGTGGCGACTTTCCCACGCTGGCACTCGGCCTCTGATTGGTTTGCCAGAGCTGAAGGGGGGAGGACCAGCGACAGACTATATTACAATAAGTAGGAGTGTGGCATACATCATAGACACCGACACTGACAATGTTTGTTAAATGTTAATTGCATAATAATCAAGAGCTTCTTTGGTGCTGGTTCTTTTTGGTTTCTTTCTTTTACATCATCAAAATCAGATTCATCCTTGGATGTGATTTTGAAGGCAGTACAGAGAACAGTGTTTCAGAAGGTTTCCAAAGTGTGCAAAGCAAAAAGTGCAGTGATATTAGTCATGCAAAGAGAAGCCTCAGCTCCGGGTAGGGATCAGTAACAACTGTGTCTGTGCAAAGCTTTAGGTGTTTAAAATATCTCCCCATTATTTCTTTTTAATCAAAAGTATGCCTTTGCTGCTAGCAAGCGCTGTTATCTCCTGTACTACTTGGTGATTGTCCTTGGATGGAGGAGAGAAAATATCGCCGTGGATCAAAATACCCAAACATGCATATACAAACAACAATTATCATTTCCTGAGGCACAAGAAGGCAGAATAAACAAATATGAAATGCAGAGTATTAGCACACATTCTGACGCTCCCGAAACAGGGAAATGTGCGAGGTTCATGTTCTGCGGGGCATTATGAACTATTTGTTTTTCCTCACATCTCATTTTTGTAATCACGTGAGAGCAGATTCCTCCGGGGGACAGATCTTTTTGCACTATTTCATTACAGGAGGCTAAAAAAACATATATAAAGAAAGAAAGAAAGGGAAATGATCCGGGCATGAAGACGATGCATATTCAGAGGAACAAAAATAAAGTTTCTTACCACAGAGATGCTTTTAATGAAACTGGAAACTGTTTTGCAGCGTCTTTAATAAATTCATTCAGTAATGAAGATTCAGGGAGGGAAAACAGCAGCACACGCACACACACACACACACACACACACACACAGTAATGATGTAAACAAGGTTTACCTGCCGACATTTCCTCAAACTGTCACACTCACGGGGGATCATTGAGCCAGGAACGCTTCTCTCTGTGGATTAGCCTGTCACATCTTCCTTTGGAAGATTCACCACTTGTGCCTATTGCTAATATAAAAGCGTAACATACCTGGGAAACGGGGTTTTTCAGGTGCTCGACGCATGTCTAAAAATAATGTCTTCATCGGCATCAAGATTGATCAAGACGTGTCAGAGGTGCCTGTATCGGGGAGGTTATATGCCGTGGCATACTAATGATAAACAATCTGCACTGCTTATTAGTCAGCAAATAATCAGTCTTCTGTGGCCTCATTTAGCCTGATATCTTTCAGCCTTCAATGGAAGCTGTAGATAAACAGAATTTAAACGTGCAGTGTGAATTCATACTGATAAATGCTAAAATCTCTATTTTTTCTTGAGATAACAGGAAAAATATACATTTTCTATTTATGATGGCATTGAAGCAGACTATTTTTGGACATGTGTTGTTCAGAGAGACGCTCCTAGAATACTGAGGAAGCTACCTGCAGCTTCACGTAGTGCTGTTTGATCCCCATCACCTTTCTTTGGCTCTTTTGTTTTCCGATGACGATGTGTTTTTTTTTTAGGATTCCAAGCGAGTATTTTCCTTGATCTTTAGCCATTTGCTGCACCTAATTAGTTGTTAACCCACTTTACAACTTGTAGATTTTCTTCTACAGCGTCTTGGAAGGATTCAGTGGATTAAAATTACTGCAATTAAGTCGCAGATCGTTCAAGTGTGGCGCTGTGAATGCATTTCCAGACATGAAAGGCTTAAGGAAGACATTAAGGGGGATACTTACTGGTAATAAGCATTAAGACTAAACGCGGAGAAATGATTTAATGTACATAATGATCACGTATAGCATTAGTTTTCCTGTGATGTGACGCAGCATGGCAGTGCTACAGGCCCTCTTCTTTATTTCACATTTAGTTATGAATTATGTACATGAGAGAAGCCGTTTTATAAACAAATGCTTGGAGTGCATAACTCCACGTGTCTGTGTGCATAAAGAGCTGTGCATTCACCCGAAACACACCTACTCCCACATAAAACAGCCACATATTTTCACTCACACACACTTATATGTTCACATCTCTGTATGCAATACTTTCCTTCCCAGAATTGCATCAGTCTATATATAATGTATTCCATATCTTCATACATAGTTTTACATCTTACACACATCGTCTCTCTATTCACACACCTAATGTATCTGATTTCCTCTTAATAGCAAGATGTGTGCAGGATTAAAGAGATAGCAGTGAGGGTAATAGGATTGAGGTGCTTGTATTGATGTTTTAATTTCTTGCTGACTGCTTTTGAAAGCAGACAAGAGGCCTGCCTGAGAACAGTTCTGTCCTGCTGCCTCCATCTGTCTTGACATCAAGGCAGACCTTCTTACAGTATTTACGATTCCTATAAAACCATTACGACACTTCGGATGCTTGCTGTAGCACTTGCATGCTCCTCCTTCTATACGCTCTAACAGGACCTGCACCACCTTCTTATCCGGTTAAGATGCAGTAAATGACCCTTGCTTCCACTATCCTCTCACACCTGCACTCATGATTGTCTTACATGTATATGTTATATTTATATAGACACTTCCAGTCTGTCAAATACTGAACATGCCCATCTGGCGTAATATTTTGAAGTCAGGTGACATTACAAGGAGAAGTTTGGTGTGAACACCTCAAATAAACACAGACCTGTCACCCAGCAGTCTGCTGTTTGTGTCCAGTCTGAAGCCAGTAGTCAAATTTGACTTGCATGCATGACATCTCACTTAGTTTAACTTCAGTAGTTTTTGTCCCTAAACTTAGCATTTAAACTCATAAACGAAATGTTTGTTAGCAAGCTTGGTTTTGAAAGTCTAACCAGACTCTGTACATTAATAAACTTGCTAACTTGACTGCAAAAGTGATGGTACCTTCACTGTCAAAGTGTAGAGCCCGTGACTGAGCTCAGAGTTTTGACATGTCGGGAAGAGAATGTGTTGACATACTCTTTATGCTGTTTATGCTGTTAAATTTGTGTCTGTGGGTGAAAATAATTATCTCAGATGCAGTACGTGACTGACCCAAAATGTTTCCATGTTAGGGTAAAAATACAGTGTGTGAAGAGGTTTCTCTTATACAGCATGTATTATATTTTCCTTTAAAAAAAAACCTTTACAGCTTCAAAGGGATGATGTGCCTGGACAGAATGTATGTTTAGGTAATAAATCACTGTTTAGCAATTTGTCATAAGGTAGAGATAACACTTGACACAATTATTGAAAAGAAATTCATGGACACTCGTCCTGCTGATAACAGACACATCATCACTCCAAGCGTGTTACGTGCTCCCGCGTCGGATGAAAAGCTAAACAACAACCTTGTTAAACTTCAGAACTGGGTTACTCGTCTGGTACAAGTAAATCATGTTTGAGAGAAACGTCGTCTCCCTATTCTGATCATTTGAACAAAGACTGAATATATGAATTTTAATCACGTGTATCAATTTTGCTGTTACCTAGGGATGTTTTTCACCGTGGTGATAAATAAAAAAGTGTGGATCCGAGTGCCACTTGGTTTGGCAATCCACTTCTGTGAAGTTTGTGAGAAGTGCTGAAAGCACTCCTCGCCCCAGAGATAGATGCGTTTGTCCCCAAGCCATGTTATAAAATAGAATAGGGAGTTTTAAAGTAATGAAGAGAGAGTACATGCTGCGGAGAGGTTGCTAGAGCCTGAAAAATACATTTAGAAAACCAGTAGAAGCGCTGTCATGTCATCATTTTAGCTTAATTTGAAATCTGTTATCACATGCGGGCAGTAGATGGACTGTGATGAATTGAAGCAGAGGAATCTTGCTGGCGATGTGAATTAATTATTCAAATTGGCATCGTCAGGAGCATCACGGGTTAGCTAATTGTTAAATAGGCCTTTAAAGGAATTTACAATAACATCATCTCCAGCCAAGACGCTGTGGTAAAAGAGGAAAAAAAAAAAGATTTTGTCAACTTTCTCAAAGAGAATTAAGCTGCATTGATTTTGCTTAATTTCATCCAGTTCGGACGCTTTAGGGCTGGGTAGCTATTGCCCAAGGCAATGCTAGATTAAAAGAAGTCCCCTTAGGACCAGCCTGGAGAGCAAACTGATGGTGGTAACTAACAAGCTCTTATGTTTCCTCCCATCCCTCCCTTTGTTCACATTATTGTGAATTAAAGATTCCCTATTCTCATCATTTGCATTTGATTGAAGGTGATTAGAGGAGACTAGGATGAAGAAAAAAAAAGGAAGCACTTCTTCAGACGGACTCACCTTGCCTTCACTACAACTTAATCGGCGCAGACAACAATGCAGAAGACACTGACCCTCTTTTGTTATTTGCCTGCTCCGCCTTCCGTATTATCAAAGCGTTGTGTAAATTACTGCCTCAAATGGTGGCATTATACATGCAATTCATATTGAGTGGGATATCCGTGTGAAGAGCACCGACAGTGTTTAAAGTGAAGATAGATGAGGCGAACGGGCTTTTCAAGGAGAGCGTTGACACGTCTGTTAAGATGAGGGCGTCGTACAGGAATGTAAGTTGTGACCACAGTAGTCGTGACCTTGTCTCAACGGCATGGTAATGAGATGATCAAGTCCGTTCCCTTGGGGCTAGGGAAGCAGGCGTTCTCCTACATGTACGCAGACAGCTGTTAAGAGAACTGAATGGGACGACATATGCTGCACACGAACGAACCTATGGATCACTTAATGTATGTGCTGCAGCTGTTGGTTTTAAATACACCATCTCTTAGCGGGGAAAGGTCAAAACCAAACTGTCTGACTTTACTTCAGGTAGCGCTGGCACTCGATCCATCTCCTCATGATACCAGTCCTGACCAAGACTTCAACCCAGCCCACACAGGAAGTCATTCAAGGCCGGGCTGTCGAGCCAGCCGCGGCCTTGGCTTCAGTGTGCCTGTACAAGCTGAGACAGAAGGCATGCTGGCTCCCCTATTAGAGGAATAAATCCAAGGACAAATGAGCAAGCTTGGCAGGACTGAAAGTGAAAGGGAAAACAGGCAAACCAGAGGAATTGAGTCGTTTCTCTCGCTAAGTATTATCTCTAGAAATCTGTGGTGTCTAAGCAAACAATCCATTTACAGAGCGTCCAGTCAGAGCCGCTGATCTCACTGGGCGTCATTACCTGCAGGTTAATATACCCAAAATGAGCAAACATGATGGATGTTAATGGTGTAAATGACCTGAGGAACCTCAATTCAAAACAACTGCTGGCCCTCTAGCATTGCTGTGATTATATGGAGGATACTATATTGTCATCTCATTCCAAAGTTATCATTTTTTGGTATATCAATTATATCAAATATTATTTGTGTTATTCATAGTGTTTATATATAATTACATGCATTGTGCATTTTCAGTAATAGCAGATCAATGTGCATTATTTACTCTCTGTAGTTGTCTTACTATGGTTGTCCTGCTGATGCTGAGACTCTCTTCAAATTACAATAACCATGCGCAAGGAATTGTCAAAAAATGATACATGCATGTACTGGATATAGAATAGAAGACAAAAGCTGGTCCAGGTGTGCAGTGGAAACTACAGTGGTGAAATGTTCTGGGCAGAGAAACATGCTGTCAATATGGAGGACCCTGTAGAAGACAATCCACTTCCTTTGTAGACATGAAAGGCACATTCTAAGGTAAGAAAATAGTTTCACTTAAAGTGGTCATTTTCATGGTTATGGTTGTTTAATTAACAGCCATTGGAAATTTCGAACTGGACCTGTTCCAAGTTAATGCATAAATTAATAAGAGGCTGGCTGGGAGGGGAATGTGGAGTCCATCGCAGAGCGTCGAGTGCGGGAGCAAACTCTAAATACAGCTCTGCCATAGAAAGCAATAAACCGCAGAGTTATTGGTGAACCATAACTTTCCACTCCGTTATCTTCAAGTATATTTATTGCTTACTGTGGCTTCCTATAGCCACAAAACAAAGGCTCAGCTCACCTCTGCTCATGAGGAAAAGAGTGGAGTGAGCCAGTGGGATTCTATGTGGTCAGCTAAAACAAGCAACGGAAAGGAGAGCAGATTATGGAGAGAGGAATTACCGTGTGACAGGTATATAAGTAGCTTCATGTTGTTTTTTAATCATTAACTACCTGCTGACAAAGATCTGTAATAAAACGTAGAGGCTGACCTTGTACCAAAGATTTCATTCTTTCTAACAAAGTGCAGGGATAAATAGATGAGTTTAGACCTGTTTGTTTTCCACAATAACCAAAAATCTGATGGCGACTCAACAGAATGACTGGAAGCTCTGAATAAGACAAAGTGCCTTTGTCTGACTAATGCTTTAGAGTCGAGCTGTCACTTTCAATACGGACTTGATGAAACGAAACTTATCCAGGCTACGATCAAATCAGAGAGTGTCTGTGAAAGGTCATTGCCTAATTTGTCTAATAGTTATGAGCAGATTGATTTGTGGACTTTGACAATCCCCGGTAAATCTGCACATTTCTGAAATGTAAATGACATTTTCAAATGTTCTCCGTGGTCAGGGAGAAAATGAATGGAGGGGCTTTATTGTACTTCAGCTTCGGTGTACTCAGGGAAATGTAATTACTGTTGTGTATCCAGGAGATATAGTGATTAGCAAAGGACGTATGAGCGCCTAAAGGAGCAAAGACCTAACTCAACATTAAAATTCTTTTCCTTCCCTCACTAAATTTGCCTTATCAGCACTCACATGTAATTTGCCTGATCAATTTCACTGTCCTCTATAATTAAAAACTAGTTAAATGCTGGAGGGGATAATTGTAGACCACATAGCAAACAAAGACTTTCAGAATTTTGGAATTCTTCTAGTATCAATAAGAATATTACAATGGTATTTGAGATTTGTCACAAAACCACAAACCTGTAACAAGCCTGACAAGGTGAACGGGCATTTACATTTAGAATCCTCTAGATAATTATAGACAGACAGCGTCCCACAGCAAGTGGAGATAATGTCTTACACACAACTGTCAGAGTCTTGGCATGAACATATCTTGCAGTTACCTTCACCTCAAAGTATAACATTCCTGGACAACTGATCAACCCAGAAAAACCAGAGTTCTTCAGTGATGAACAGTGAATAGGTCTGGTGTTGTGTGTTCGTTGAGCTTTGTTGGCGGGATCAAGAAGAGGTACATCATCATCCTTAACTAAAAAAGTCATCATCACATCATGTTTCTGTCAGCTCTTCTGCATATTTAGGCATTATGCATTTAGAAAACTACAAATACAAATCATATGTTGGACTTAATGATCACTTATTTAGTGTGGAAAAGATTTCTATGTATCACGATTCATAGGCACAAAACTCTTTCTTTATTGGTACTGTATTCATATTCATATTCATGTTAAAAATACCGTGTTAATGTTAATACAGAAATAACTTATTGCATCTGTGTAATATGGAATATGGAGTGTAGCCTGTTTGTTATGGATGGAGAGCTTAGTCTGTTTGAACAGTATGAGATAAATGTAATCAAGTTGTTAAACAGTGCAGTAGACCCTCCACATCATTTAAATACATATTCTCTGTTATGAAATTAAACTTGACTTGGATTGACACATCACCTCATGTATTGCTACTGTGTTAGCAAACATTTGCATATTTACATTAATAATAGTTTTAATATGGAGTCTTGTTTCTGGGCACCTGAGGAATGTAAGTGTATTCAGTTCTCAGCCTTTCAGGTCCGTTTGGTTTTTGCCAACTGAGGGAAATATCTCTTTACCAGCTAAATGCTCCACTGTGTTCACCAGCTAGTAGCTATTAATCATTTATTATTTTTATTTATTAATGAACACACAAGCAAGGTCAGGGAATTTGCTGGTGCAGCATGCTAACTTTATAGGCTGAACTGGAAAACCTGCCTTTTAGTGCCGTGCAGGTAGCATACAGTGGATTTATTCAGGCTTCTTCACTGAAAAGCTGGATACAAGGTCGATGAGAACAATGAAACTGAAGCAGGGAGCTGAGTGGAACTGCAGGCATGGGTGATGGATGTTTGTGGGTTCATCACTGCAAGCGGCACAGTTCACATTACATTTGATTAATTCTTAATATAAACACTTAATTAATGCAAGCTTTAAATTATGTCATTGACTCTGACAGCATGCTAAAAGGCTGCTTTGTGGCTAATTCTACTAGAATAGTAGATGATACTGCAACAAATGTTTGTGTGGGTCTATACAATATTATATCAGCTAAATATTCTTCCATTTAAAGTTAAATGGAAAAACACACACCAAAATCTGTGTATGAGTATTATTATAAGTATAAGTAACAATTCAGGGAATACCCTAAAATGTTTTTTTTTATGCCTAAATCTAAGCAAACCTTAACACATTGGTGTAATATCAAGAATAGTTGATGAATGTCAAATGATGTGCCTGTGAAATGTTACAAATACCTGTGGGCAGACTATCAAAATGAAGTGTTACCAAATTAAATTTGCCGATACTCCCTTGGTAGCCGAATCGTTACCATGCATGCCACATCACGCGCGTTGCAGCCAGTGCGTCTGTTGCATGTCAAACCTCTCTCTCTGCCCTGTTTCCAGTCTCCTTCTTACCTCTGTGGTCTAATAAAAAAGAAAAATGCCCAAAAACTAATCTTAAAAAAAAGGAAATTTGTTGTCCTCTGGCTGTAGATGCTGTCTTTCAGCCCAGTTGGCCATGATATACAGTGAGGCTGTGCAGCAGCACAGTTTGGTTCAGACATAGAGAGTTAATCAGGAGACAAACAACAAAGAGAGGAGGAAGACTCAATGAGGCCCAAACTCATTTCAACAGAATTTTCAGATAGGATGCTTTTTGTTGGATTGCACTACTTTATTATAATAATTATTATAATTATTATGCAGGAGTTCAGTGCGGGAACATTGCTCATTGATGATGTTATCATCCTATCTGTACTGCCAATCCTCTTCCTTCACAGAGAGTCTGCTCCCTGAGACTGAGACCACCATTATTTATTTACTTCTTCTTACTTTTTGCTGTCATGCGTGATTTGCTGCAGATGACTCAAGTTCTTTCGGTGGGCTTCTAGTTAAGTGTCCTCTCAGAAACCATCAATCAGGGATACACTGCAGTGAGTGACTATATTGTGTGGGTATTGCCAAGCTTCCTGTCAGGATGTAGTCTGAAGGAGCAACGGTATCCGAGCATCAATGTGAATATTATATTCATATTAATTCGATTTTTTCCACACACACACACACACACACACACACACACACACACACACACACACATATATATATATATATTGCTAATGAGCTGCTGGCTCATTCCTTCTGACGTGCTGACCTGAGCAATGGGAGAAACATGGCTGCTGGAGAACATATACTGTTACAACCTTAAATGTTTGAACCAGAGTCAGACCCTGAAAACAAAGAGGTCCCAGAGAGACATTTAACTAACAAACTACTGTCATTATGTTAGTCTGCTTCACAGAGCAAATAAAGCTGATATGAGACACAAAATAACTGTTAGCACTGATAAGCACAAGCTAACATTAACTAGCGTTTAGCATCTAATGGCTAACTAGCAGTTAGTGTTAGCTTGTGGTAATTTTTTCTTTTTTAAAGATATTGTTTTGGTCTTTTTGAAGCTATAGAGACAGCTGGAGAGTGACAGGAATGTGGGGAGAGAGAGATGGGGAATGACATGCAGCAAAGGGCTACACATCGGATTCACACCCTGGGCCACTGTGGCAAGGACTGAGCCTTTGTACATCGGGCGGATGCTCTACCAACTGAGCTAACCGACACCCCAACTTGTGGTAATTAGTCCAAATAATTAACATAAATGGACTATTTCTAAATTGGTTCATTATCTTTCTTTCACAGACTGTTTGTGGCTGTGGCAATCTCTTTACCTGTAGAGTGGTTCTGGTTCTGGAACATGTTCATGAGCCTGTTAGTGATGTCACTAAGGGCTCAAAATCTGAACAGGGTGTTTTAAAGAGTCAAAAGAGAGAGTGTGGCTGCAGCAGCAGTAGGTACTTGGTGTTTTTGACACTAAAGGGGTTTGTATGCAGCCTGAATTAAATATATATATAAAAAGTGAAAAAGTGATTTTTTCATAATTGTACTGTAAACAAGGAGTGAATTTGTCAACAGATGTTCTTCAGATTCATGTAATTGCATATTTCTACACTAAATATGCCTTTAAGCTGCAGCACTCTCAGAAGAATCATGAAATTGATCACACAATAAATATTAGAAATAATCATGGTGTTCAGGTAGGAATGATTGATAGATTTCTTTAGTTTTTATGCTACGTTCATAATGTTCAAAATGAAAGCCAGTGGATTAATGTGGATCGCCCGAACACATCCACAGTCCATCTCTCAACAGTACATGAAATGGATAGGCAGTAGATGTTGTAGTGTAAAATCTGTTCATGAAGTAACGATCTGCCCGTGGACTAGGGTTAGAAAAAATGTTGTATGCTTTGAAGAGTTTTGTCATTATTCTCTATTCTACTAAGGGAGATTTAAGGTTTGGGGAGTGAGTAGAGTGGACTCATCAGGTCTGAGGGTTGAACATGTCAGCTCTTCCCTGGATAGTGAGTAGAAGCTTGGGGGGTGTAGGTGGTGAAAGATGGAGAGGATGTCTGTAGTTTTTCTTTTCTTTCTTTTGTGTTCACTGTCTGCCATGTCGAGTCTCTGCAATCTAGAGTCAATCTTCACAGTGTGTTGCACTTCGTTCGCCCTCCATCCAATTTCATTTAAGGTAGCACCTCTCCTAGTTGTGGAGAGGGGGGTTTCTTCCACCATTCCATCCAATCATGCCCATCTCTTTAAGAAGGGATTTGATGGCAGGACAGGCCCATTTTTTACACTGATGCTTGGAATTAGGCAGACTTCTGTGGTGAGCTGGAGGGAAGAGCTAACTGGAGCAAGCAGAGTACAGCCCATCAACATAGCATGGTATGATTGTTCTAAGGACCCCTAGCACTAGTCTCTATGGTGGCTACGTGATGGGGCCAAATGAGAGACCATCCATGTGTCTCTTAAAGCTCGCTCTTTCAACAGTGATTCTGGGTTATTTGAACATCTTTTAGTTAAATCTGTACTTCCTTCAGTATCTAAGTCTTTGCTCCCACAAAGGGTGCATCACTTGAACTGAAATGCCTTGACTTTAAAGCTGCACTAATCAGTAATTTTATATAGAAATTAGTTGAGTCTCTCTGTCATATAAAAGGTGTGAATTGGAAATAAAGGCACGCAGAAAATGAACATTCAACTCTACAGCTTCTCTCAGCTCTACAGATATTTAGCTTTTAGAGATTTATTTTGGTCCAGCATTTTGCTTTCATTAACCGCTGCAGCAGGAAGCAACTGTTTTCACTGAGTAACCTCTGATAAAGCCACTGTATGGTACCTTCACCACAGCAGAAAGCAACAAACAGATAAAGTTAGCAACTAGATATTGGGGAAAGAGCAGTGTTTAGCAACTAAAGCAGACATGTATTGCACTCAGGGGTTGGTGGAGACCAAAAAAGAGCTTGGGTGTGTCCCAGTCTTCTGTGACCAATGCACCCCCTTAGTCATTAAAGCTCTCAAAATATGTAAAAATAGCGAGATTGGTATGCATCTTATGTAAGGTGTCCATGGAGATAGCAAACTCTTATAATTGAACTAAAATCATCATTTTCTCTAGGTGATCGAGGTTATGCTGTAACTTCCCGGCTCATAACAACACTCATACAACAAGCATCATACTATACACTCACCCGTGCTGTGGTGGAGCACACAGTTGGGGTTCTGAAGGCCAGGTGGATGTGCTTTGACACAGCTGGTTGCAAGCTGCTCTGCACCCCAGAGAAGGTATGTCAGATTATTTTAGCATGATGTTTATTGCGTAATATCGCAGTGTATGAAGGCGTCCCATTACAGTATCCAACACCTGCAGAAAACACGCCAGATGTCCCCTGCTTGCACCACACCATGGCATCATGATTAGGCAACAACTAATCACATGGCTTTAGGGTAGAACATCATGCGGTAATTAACTGAAAATAATCATTGCTTGACTTTACTACACAAGAGGTTAGTATTATATTTTTTTAAATGTTTCTTTACATATCAGCTATTCTTGCTAGACTGCCCAACATTTTTTTCTCATGTGGCACACAGTAAGAAGACGTTTCAGCATCTCTTGGTTTTCTGTTTTCTGGTTATCTGGGAGGAAATGCAACATGCTGCAACACCCTTCTATGAAACATGAGCTTAAATTCCAGAAATGCCATGTATTTGACAGTCGTCACACAAGTGACACTGCTTACCGGCACATTGGTTGGGGTTAGGTTGAGGGCAAATATCCTGTTAAGACATCTCCATACAGGCCGGCTGAGCACATTTGTTCTTTAGAAAACATGAATAAAAATGAACGCTGTATAAATATTATTTCATTTATTTAACATCACGACGCATTGTTGCTACCGCTAGCTCTCAGGCTAACCAGTTCCAAATTAAACAACAGTTAAATACATGCATGACTTTTATTCTACATTCTATTCAGACTCAGGTTGATGCTGTAATATCTGTGTAGGACCACAACACACAGGAATCGAGGAAGGAATCGATGACGAATTAGATCAATAAATGCAGAGGTATCTATAAAATTGCATCAATTCTCAACTCTGTGGATGACACACAAACTGGAGGCCTATTAACCATTGAAACATTGGTCCTACAACTGGCCAACAACTCCACAGAGGGCCTTTAATGTGAAATAATGTCAATGGATGATATAAGCAGCAACAGGATGGTTTAGTTATAGTATGAACTCTATAATACAATTACGTGAAGATAAGATGAATTTACTGACTTCAACATGGCTACCTGAGACATATAAATCATGAATGTAGAAGCATTACCATAGTGTACAATTAGAGCAGCAAAATAAATCCAAACAAGATAGTTATGTTGCAATATTTTCACATTCATGTGTAACATATCTAAGGCTTTCTTGTCTTAGCCAGTGAGTATGAATTGATTACTGTTGGATGTATATAAACGATGTATATAAATAAATAAAGGATGTACATAAATATTCTCTTTTTACTTCTTGGTTAAAATTTGTTTGTGACTTCATGTGCTTCTTTATCATAAGCCTACATAAATTATAAACAGGGTTGAAAACATGAGCCACACAGCCACAAACAGCCTGTGAAAGAAAGATAATGAACCAAATTAGTCCATTTAGGTTAATTATTTTGCCTAATTATTCAAATTAAATGATGTCATTGGAAAGGTTTGCAGAAAATGAGCAATTCTACATCTCAAGCTGCTGGACCCTCTGCAACATTCTCCAAACACGAGCTAATCGTTCCAGCGATAACGGCAGACTTAATGACTGGATGTCCAACGTCTGTCTGGTTTGGCAAACGCTCACTTTCATTCAGGACCATTTCCAGCCAAAATAACATGTGAGGAGCACTTAGCAAGTGATTACAAGAGAAAGAGCTGTTGTTCAACTGGAGATTTGCCGTTGCAGGCTTATTCCATTGTAGCCAAGTTGCTCTCAGTGTCCATGAAAAGAGACGGATAATATTAGAAAGTGAAGGAATGAAGGGATTTACCTTCACGGGAAACCTTCACTTAGCTTATTTATTACAACCAACACAAGCTGCTGATGATGGCAGCCGCGCTGAATAACAATTTCAGCCTTGCAGGTGTTCTAAATGATTTACTAGTGAGGAAATAATAATACTGAAAAAAACGGTGACAACACACTGAGAGAGGTGAAAGAAATAGTGCGCAAAGAATCTAAGTGAGGTAAAATATCTTGAATCAAGGCAGAGTATGCATGTATTTCTTCTTCTAGACAGTTTTTATGTTAGAGCATTTTCTCTAAGACAGAGAAAAACAACTATTTTCTCCTTAATTATTTGAAGATATTATAACTTCTGCTTCTGAGTAACTTTATGCTTGAAACTAGAATAATAACCAGATAAACAAATTCAAAACTGTTGTTTTCATCTCATATCTCACATATTAAGAGCAGAACTTCAGTCACAAAGTGGACCTGATAACCTTTAATAAATAGGCGGAGGATTTGTTGTTATAAGAAGGATTAAAGCACCGTCACATCTTGCCAGAGGTCTAACATTTTCAATTTCACCTTGCCACCAATGGCCTTTGTGTTGTTTTTACATCTGTTGGTCACCAATGAAGGACAGTAAGGGTTTTTCCTGAGATTCATGTCGAGGCGAGACACTACGGGCAAAAACATACATTTTTCATGTACTGGTCATGTTTAAGTTTTGGGGCAATGAAATATGAACATTTTTAAGATGTTTTGTAGATGTAGGCGTTCATTTTTCTACACTTTGCCTCTTTGCATGTGTAGATTTATGTAAAACTGCAAATAATATCAAATATATAGATACATTGTACACCACAACAGAGAAGAATGGACAGCCAGAACAGCACATTTCAGCCCACATCCCATATGTATAGCACCCACAAAAGCTTACTGAGGTGTTTTGTTAAGTGATGCTATACAGCAGAGGGGACAAAAATACCTGCCATAGGGTGCCTGTTTTTATTTTATTATTATTATTATTATGCAGCCAGATGGGAGCAGTGAGAAGAATGGGTAAAATGGGTGGCATGGGGTTGATATAAAAGACTCTCTTAGGTAACAGAACCATCATATCTTTTAATTTCAGGTGATAATACACTGATGAAAACACAGTTATGAATATTATATTCCATTTCTGCCATTTTCTGTAAGTAGAGCACCTAAAATCTGACACACTGGACCTTTCAATCATTTCTTTGTATCCAAACAAATGTACTTCGTACTTAGTTTCAGATATGTGTGGGTTCTTTGCGAGAAGATGGACGCTTCTAAATCTGCTGACAGATATTTGGCTTAATTTAAATAATATTTCCCTCATTTATTGCGGTTTTCTTATTTCATAAAAAAGAGAAATAATATAAGTGATTTGGGCAGAGGTTTGCTGCAAGAGAGGCGGCTGGATAACATTTTAAACCATTAAGCCCCTCAGCACATTATACCTTCATGCAAGGTCTATTTATCGCAACACAATGTCATTCCACTTCTCATTCTTCCTCCTTAACCCTTCACTGCTGCTACAGCACAGTTCAAAATATGTGCTAAATCCATTGGCCGTGCTTCGTGAAGTGGCAGACGCTCTCCTCCCAGTATGCTGAAGTCTGGCGGTCTGACAGTGGAGTTGTTTCACTGCATAGATCTCATTACTTAAAATCCTCAGCTCTGAAACAGAAGGTCAGGGATCAGCAAATCCTCACTTCTGGCCAGGCTTATGATTCCGTTCTGATGCAATTTTCCGACTCCAATTCCCTGATTATCACACTCCTGCTCGCCAATTTGATATCTCATCTGTCTAAGTTCAGATACATTCACTCTGCTTCAATTTTCACCGAGCCCTGGTCCTGACAAAGCATTCCACGGGCTGCCTTTTCCAAAACTATTCATAGCTTGATTTTCTCTTTTTCGCTGTTGGCATGCAGACGTCGACACACTCTGAACAAGGATTGTGCATCTGAGAAGCTGACCCATTAAGCATTTCTTCTTTTGTTTGCTGCATAAGAAAAACTGTTACAAACGTCTTGGCCAAAAATATTTGGAAATCAGAAGATTACTGAATTATCTGTTCTCTGTGTAATTGCTCACTGCTTTAAATCAGTCCATGAATACATTTGTACTTGTACCTGTTTATAATGAAATGTAATAATCACTTGAGCCTGTGTGTGTAATTTAATTTGAGGTTTGCCGTGTTGTGTCAACAGACATCTGTTAAAGGACCTATGTGTAGTTTTTTTTGACAACTTGTGGTATAGTTGCTAATTGCAACCCCATCTCCTCACCCTCTCATTCCTAGAACTGAAAGAAAACCTATGTTGGCTGCAACAGCATAACCTTAAATGTCCGTATCTAAAGACAGGGCTACTGTAGGAACACGACAGAACCCTGACAGACATACAGGACCATGTACAGAAGATATAAAAGGTTCATTCTAAAGTAAAAATATAACAATTCTTATTTTCGGGTGATTATACGTGAATGGAGATGGTTTTGCTTTTTTCTGAATCTCTGGATTTGAATAAAATGGTGGCTTTAACACAGTGCAGTTACAACTTTAAAGTGCTATGATAGACATAGAAAAGATCAATAAAGGGTTAAAACAGCCCCAGTAGAAGTTTCCAACCCCGTGAGCAATATAGCTGTCAATTTCACCTGAAAGAGAGTGAATTACTCTCTCTCTGCACACGGGCAAACGATAAACAAGCACACATGGTATCCCCACCGAAATCGAATGCAAACGTCGGAAGCCTTTCCAAATTCTATAATGTTATCACAAAAATAGCATCAGATGACACATAATTAATGTCCCAGCAGCTAGACAAACAGGTGGCAAATCTGATTACAGCAGTGTCAAGGTGGAGGGGATCTGTCGCAGCTTTGAGTCATTCTTGGAGGCACTGCAGATGTGATTTATGGTGGACGAGATGAGGAGTGTTCACATGATACAAATGAATCCCGCACCAATAAGAACCTCTGGCATCTTACCACGTCTCGGGCTGGGTGGCGTGACATATTTATAACAGTATAATTCAAAGCACGGAGCAATATTTCTTAAAATGTCAATAGAATGCTTTCAAAGTAAAACTTTGGTATGAAAACTTTACTACTTTACTACTTTTGACTGTTTCTAGGATAAATTTGACTCGACGTACCAACGTATTTTAAGAACATTTATTGTGAAAAAAAAAACAAAACACAAAACTTTTTCTCAAGTAAAATCCATCTCTGAAAAATACTTTCATAAGATACAATCAAATCAAGCTGCATGAAATCAAACAAAAACATTTCTTCAAATCCAGCAGAACAGAAGGCTTCTACGCCCAGCACACTTTAAAATGCAAAATTAGTCCAAAGTAAGTCACTCTTCTTCAGTTACAATATTGCAGGAATTGGCAGGATTGCATCTGCCTTAAATAAATAACTTAAATAAAAACCTAAATAACATAATAATGACAAGAACGGCAGCATCACTCTGTGCACGTTTACTTTGTCTCATTGCTTTTACCCTTAAATACAAAAAAAAATATCTAGCAACTTCAAAATCAAATTGTAAAGAAAATTCAGGTACAGTAGGACAGGAACAGAGACAATAAAACACTCATAATCCAGAATTACAAAATAAACAGCTGCTTTTTGGTTAGAATATTACAGGAACAGGCCCGCAGAGTGCACAGCAAACAAGCCTCTCCTTGCAGCAGCTCAGTGTACGTCTTTACTTGTTCTCTAAGTGCAAAAACAAATACTGTCAACATTCCTGTTCGTGCCGGTTAACTTAGCCCGCCTCATTACTCATAACAGCTGCTTCAGGTTATTAGCCAGGAAAACAAGTTTGCAACTGTCTTTATCTTCTTCTCAGACTTCAGAGCAGATCTGTGCAGGTTATAATGTTGCCACATGTGCCGAATACTAGTGGCAGGAACAGGTACTTCCTGGTTGAGATCGGCACTGTTGGGAGTTTGTGTGAATCTTCTCACCTCCAGTCCCTAAATGTATGGCTCTTGAGCTCAACTTCAGTTGCATCTCTGTCGGAGAGGGCAGCTGAGCCAGTTTGTTCAACATTTGTCTTGTTGAAAAAGCTACTCGAACTCGGACGCTTATTTTCCCCTTTGGTTCCACCATTCCTGTAATTTCTTCTGCAGCTCCTCCTTCTACAGTCAAACTTGTCTGCCCTTCTAGCTGTGATAGAGTCTCTGCAGCGGCTTTGGTATTGATGTATCTTTTCCTGTCATCCGTTATGTCTGTATGTGCTTTGAAACATGGATCTAGGGGTGAGGCCATGTCTAGCGAGGTCAGAGTATTTTCTCGTTTAAATACGGAAGGATGGCCCTCTTCGCATCCTTTGTCAGGTATGTGGCATCTTGAGCTGGAGTCAGGACGGTGTTATTGAAAAGACAGAGCGCGGTTTCGAGGTATGACACATTGACGGGTTCTTCCCCCAGACACTTCATCCGTGAACTCAATCAGGGGGGTTGAGGGTGTTGCTCACTGATTCCAAAACATCCATCTCTTGCCATGTTAGTGCCAGGTGTTGGGTTTTCTTATCAGCTTTAAAGACCTCAGATATGACCTTCTCCTGTTCAATCACCCTCTGGATCACTTTTTGTGGAGGTGAAGTTGCAGTTTCACTCTTTCTTTTCAATCTGTAGGAAAAAGTAATCACAGTTTTCCACTGTGCCAACTGCACGTTCAACATTCTGACACTTCGCTCACAAAAAACATACATCTATGAAATGTTTTGACAGTTGTATTATAAATACTCACAGCTGAATAAGTGAATAAGTTCTGCTACCAACAAAACACCTAATTAAATTGTTGGAATGCCATGAAATAAAATAGAATATTTCTTGTACTGCATGTGTGTGTAAAGCCTAAATTTAACAAAACAGCCCCACTGCTACATCTGAAACGCAAGCCGGTTGTACAAGCACATTAAAAAGCACTGGAGTGCCACTGATCTGAGCACGTCCGCAGCATCGTCAGTGGTTATGCGTCCTCTGCAGACTCTCCTTTAAGCCCCATGAGGCCAGCACGTCCCTCAAGCCGTGGGCTATTAATTCTTCACTGTGATCATCTGTAAACATTTGTCGCACAACTCCCAGTCGTCGTACAGGAAGTGGATGGTCAGACTACACTTAATGCTCTGTGGACATGACCACAGGTCCATGCCGCACAGGTTTGGCATTTTAATTTGTGCTTCACAGCTGGGTGTCACGTATCTTGGACTATGTCTTTAAAACCCTTTCTATCAATAGTATTGTTGCATTTTGATTGGTTATGTCATTCCACCGCTGACTTTTGGCAAAGACAAGGACAGCCTTTGGTAAATTCCAGAGAAAAGTGACATCTTCCAACAGCCGCTCAATGCACACTTGACGTTTGCGGCAGACAGTCTATATTAGAGATTGATTTGATGGTAAATGCCATTTGCAACCGCTGTCATCCGACATAATTTGAAGATAATAGTTTTCTGCTCATTGTGTGATCAGTAAACCAGAACCGTGTCCATATAATTTGCCCCAGCATTTTTTTCATCAACCTCTTACAAACAAAGCAACATGTGCTCCAATGTTCTCCATACAATTTACACCGTCCACCTCGTAACCAGGACAGGATGTAATTTCGGGTATAGCTTCAAGCATCGTTAAGTTAAAGTTGAAAGCTGCTCTAAATATATATTTCAACACAACTTTTTTTTTTTCCATTCCTGCTTCCACTCCCACTCCACATGTAGGAGGTCGGCCGTACGAGAGAATCGAAGTGATAAACAATAAGCATCACAAATAGGGTTATACATACAATTAGGGATTACATCTCAAACATATATGAGTTTAAGCTGCAGTTTATCATCAATGCACACCAAGAATTGAACCATGCATAAATGCAACTTTAATGTTGCCTATTATTCCACAACCTTATTCTATGTGATGCAGCCTTTCACATGGACCTTTAAGGAAAGCTGCTTAGTGAGAGCCGTAAAGATTCAGGGGTGAATAATGTTCTGACTTTTCTTATCGGGGTCTGACACACTAGCTGACAAAGTATTACCATAACAAGCTGCAGTGCATTTTCATGAGTTTGCATGACATGTTGGTGTCAGCAAAACAAAATACGGGAGTAACAACATGCACACGGCTGATCCTAAGCCATTAAAGGGGAGGGATAAAGAAAAGGGAGGAGTGTACAAGAGCACGCAGCCTTTGAAATTGCATTCATTATGTATGTGATGCTAATATGTATCGCTAACACCTCAGCCATAGGGCCGCAGACAAACACGCTCCGGGATCCAAATTTAGGAGAAAAACACATTTTGCGAGTGTGCTGGATGTTTCCATTACTGTGTTGGGCAAACAATGTCTAATTGCCTTCACGAGCCACGTTTGGGGGAAAAGTAGGGCATTAACAGATGCACATCCCCACCAGTTTAGGGGGCGTCCAAAAATGAAATAAAAGGAAGCCTTTTCCCCCTGTGCGTGCGTGTGTGTGTGTGTGTGTTCGCGCTGGGTAAGACATGACTAGGAGTCGTGCCAGGCACTTGCAAATGCGGTCTGAGCCCCCTCAATAGCCGATCCTTTAAGCTGCTATCAGCACAAATAGAATAGAAAGCCACTGCTTTACATTTTCATTGATTGAGGATTAACTTTTCTTGTGATTAAAAAAAAATGCTCTTTCAAAGAAGGATGCGGCCATTAGGCTGGATCTTGCCTTTTGCTCCCCACCACTAACCACCACCACCTCCCACAGCCCCCATTACTGTCAGCAAATCTATGATATCCACGAGCAGTGCTTCACGGCAGGGCTCTGCTTCTACTGATGGTAGCGAGTGGACAGGCGCTGCCAATACACCAGCTGATACTTCAAGTCCTCTGAAAGGATTCAGTCTCATATTCTCAAGGGTGTTACACATTAGCAGCCTTAACCTATTTCTGTAAAGACATCATGTAACTAATCATGTTGGTTCTTTACAGTTTGAAGGAGTTGGACTGTGTTTATTAGCTCCCAAAGTGCACAAACGGCTCGCACAAGCAGCTGCTTGGAGAGGAACGAGAACGTGTCCTCACACAGAGGGAGCATTTAATACACAGCATATGTAATACACTGTATGCAGAACATTTTATAGGAAGCTGGGGATGTTATGTGATACCTTGGACCAGAAACTGCGGGTGTAAGCAGAACATGCACAAAATTAACACGGCCGAGCTGGTCTTTAGTCTTATATTAATCGGCCAAGATCAGAGATTTTTTTTTTTTTTGTTTTTGTTTCTAAGTTCATGAACTTAAAGGAAATGGATTTAATGTAACAAACACATTCAAATGCAGAATATGTGAGATTTTTTTGGTTTCCAAACAAATACTTTATTTTAACAGAGGTCACACCTTAAAATATTTTGTGACACGTGACAATAATCTGCAAACAATCTGTAAAACAACTGAAATAATCTTTAAAGTCAGGCAGCATTGTGTTGCAGAAAGTTTGGGCCCTTTTCTCTTATATTCAGATTCATTACTTGCATATTATTGCTCATGAATTAAACATTGCAGTACATTTGGAGGCAATTTTATCAATTTAGGGATTATGGCTTGGTTAAAATTCTCTAACTGATCTCATAAAACAGCCACTTTAGAGGCTTTGTATAGACGAAGGAGAGACTACAGACGCGGCCTTTCTGTCACTACCCGCAATCTCCAGGTAAATTAATAATAAAGATTAATGGCTTGCATAAAAGAAAAGCATGGAAGTTAAACTGCGGTTTTAGAATAGCAGCATATCAAAATGACACAAGTGTTTCAACAGTCTGAACACACAGACCTGAGACCGCACTGCAGCACTGCTCAGTAATGCCTCATCATGACTCTCCAACAATCAAAAACCAGGAACCAAAGAGGTGATTAATGATGAGGACGTCCACTTGTGCTTTGTGTAATCCTTCCAGAGGGAGAAGAAATCACAAAGACAGTGTTTAGTCCCATATGCTCCAAATAGTGGAATTACAGCAATTAGCAAAGAGCAAGGGACTTGTGAGGAACAAATAGTAAATAAAAAAGAAATAGCAAACAGTTAACCTAAAAGCAAAGCACTGAGCATGTTACAGGCCGACATAACTCCTCCCCTATGTAATCAATTTAAAGAGAAACGTCTCATTAGGGGGCCAGAAACGCAGCCACTGATCTCCATACAACAGCTGGCAAGGGCGCTATAAAGGGGCCACCGTGGCTGATGCTCCTCACATTAACTTTCAACTTATGGATAGTGTGGCTCTTCTCCAGCTATATCTTCAGCCCCGCCATTATGACTGCCAAGGTCATATCTGATGAAAACATGATGAAGCAGCAGTTTATCTTTCCACCCTTTTCCTTCTTTCCTTCACTCTCTCTCTCACTTTATATCTACCTCACTCTCAATCTCCCTCCCCACCTTTCTCTCTCTCCTGGCACGGAGTTATTGAACAGTGGGGGACCGCCGAGTTTTAATTACAAGAAGATCCGTGGAGTTAATTGAACATAGCGCAGGCCCTAATTTCACTTTACGCAAATCAAGATGTTAGTTATGTAAATTCTGTCCCGTCCCACTGGGGGACTGGGGACTTCTGCCAGACACCAAAGTCATTTTCTCCCCACTGGCACCAAGCTGCTGTCTCTGCAACTTACCTGAAGGACTTTTTTTTATTAGAATACTCCCTTAAAGATACTTCATATACTCATGATTTCCACCAGGGAAGCATATATCTATATATTATACAACCTTTATTAAAATGAGTCAGCGCTAAGATGACACACCTCCACCAAGACTGCACAGATTTGTTATTCCAATCATGGAAAATGTTTAAAAAGATTGAATATGCAGCTAAATTTGGATCAGTATCAAAATACAGAGAGTGATTGACTGACAGCAGACATGATTTTGGAGACCGACTCCTCTCTGGTTGGTCAGGCTCATCTGCAGACTCTGCATAAAACATGGATGTAGTCCGTGACGACACACGCACAGCGGAGGCTCCGTTCATCTCCATCTAATAAGTATTTCGTACTTGTTCAGTTGTCTGTGTACAACTATATTGTGAATTCCACTGACAGCCTGTCACTCTGCTGAGGAACAGGCTGTGTGGGAGCAAAGTGAGAAACTTTGGGTCGCCTCACGCATCCTTAATCCTTCATATAACCGATCATACAGCACAGCTGGCGTCACATTTGTGTTCATTTAGAAATAATGATTGGGTCATCTGGGTCGTCTGTCCCTCTGTGATGCAGTTATGCTGTTTGCCAACTGTAGAGAGGGCAAAGAAGTAAAGACGTGTTGGTTTTTATGTTGCTCTGGGGTTTCACCATGGACACTGATCGACCTGGAAACAATAACGTGGACGCAATTTGCTTCCACACCGAACCAGCACTGGAAAAAGTCAGTGGCTTAATATGCATACACAGTCTTAGACCTAAAAGACACGCACAGTGTGTTCTGGTGAGAACCAGTGATTGTTAGAATTTTTTCAAACCTTTATCTAATAGTCATTTGAGGAGACACAGGATGTTCATGTCAATACAGGACATGAACATATAGATACAGCCTGTGCAAGAAACTCAAATTAAAACAAATATAAAGGGATACACAGACAAACAACCTAATTAGGGCCTCATTCATCTCTAACGCAGGGGTCCACGGGGGTTCACAGAGGTACTGCAAAGGTTTGTCTGGATCAAGGCAATCGTACTTCTGCACCTGATGTTTGCTCTACTGCCAGAGATCTGTACCAAAAGTGAACCGCTTGTTCTTTGGCCAACAATTGCGACCACAAAATAAATATTGTCTACCTCCCTGGCAGAAGAAATAATAGATGGGTATCCTCTTTTTGTTTGAGAAAGATGGCATGCACATGCTGTAACTACATTTTGAAGACTGACAGCTGTTGAGAGGCGTACAATGACTGCATGCGATGGAGCATTTTAATGAGATCAAATAGATTAGAAGGAATCCTTTACTGCTGACAAGGTGTTAACTGTAGCCTGTGTCTTCAAGCCCTTTCCAATATGCCAAGGACTTATGGGAGCACGGTGAAGACTGAAATCTCTGATCCAATTTGGAAACGATGTGGTGCCATTATATTCATTAGTACATAAACCTGAACACAACCAGGGATTAGGTTTGTTGGGTTGATTTGATTTGAAAGCAATGATGAGGTCTAAAGGCATTCTTACATTCTGGATGCAACACTAGTGAGTTATAAAAGAGGGAGGAAGGTCTGCACGTATCCATGGAACTGAGCTCTCTGAAGGGATGATTGGCTGGTGACATCCGGACAGGTTTTTGTCTAAAGTCCCACGATACCAAGCGCAAGCCGCCCTACCATTTCTGCAGGAGGTTCATTCACTCAGATCCACCCTATAAGGTGTGTTTACACGCCGGGCCTCATGGGAAATCCCATACAGCCACAGGCATGGTTGATAACAAAAGAAAATGTTCTGTTGGCCTCTCTCCCCGCCTCTCCACCTGGGCCTTATCTAAAATACCTTGAAGTGGATGGAGGCACCGGTTTGTTGGAGGCTGTCAGAAGCACTCCAATGAGAGGATCCTCCCTGGGGTTGATAGGACTGTGGTTATCCACATTCAACACACCATGAGGCTGGATTATACTTTTCTTTTTTTTACAAAAAGAAAGAAGAGCTCATATTCTATAAATATGGAAAGATGCCTAAAGAAATGATGAGGGCACAGAAAAAGTAAAGCCCTTTAATCTCTCCTGTGTTGTTGAAACATCTTGAAAGATCTCGAGAGAAATAAAGATCTAAAATGTTAACAAGCTTCTTATTTGAGGTGTAAAAAAATAAATGTAATTCGTTCCAGCCTCCCGATTTTGTTCAATCCTCTGTGACCTGATCACAAATTGTGCAGATGGCTTTCAACTCAGCAGGATCCTCCTAAAAGCCCCAAGAACTCAATGAGACAGCGTGAGTCCTTGTGATTTGCCACAAGAAGCGCCTTTACAAATACTACCAACAGACATGACGACCTCCCTTCCACACTGGGCTACAGACTGCAAGCTATTCTGCCACTCCAGTGTCTCAGCATAAAGTGAATGATACATAGTGTTCCCCTCTGCGGGATCCACTGCCAAAACCCTCATGGTGAGGACTGCTTGCATCAGTTTCCAAGATAAGACAGCGAGTGAGGGCAAAGTTAAAGGCGAAGGCATGGCACTTACTTAAATGTCATACTGTCTATTTCATTTGCATGTGGGAAGCATCAGGACCAGAGAGACTGCCAAGTCGCAGACAGCAGCGTTCTCTGGCTTGAGCGTGATGGGAGGTGAATACGGATCACTGGGTAGACAGCAAGTTGGATCGGCTATTGAATGTAAACATCACCATTTCCTTGAAGGAAGCGGAGTCTTTAATGCTGCAGATTATCATTAAAAGCATATTCTACACTTCTTATTCATTGTCAGGAACGAGGATGGTTGCTTTGCAGCTTGATGTAGCTGAACCGTTTATTTCCTCTGCTTTCCCAGGTCTTACATTTTTCCGTAGCATGTAACACATCATCCTGAAGAACATTTCACAGTGGATACGTTATTGAAAATCAAGTTAGTGTTGTTTTTGTCATTCATGTTTGAGTCAGCACAGAAAAGGTTTACAACGAGAGACAGTGAATCTCAGTTTCTCCTGTGGTCAGAGGAAACAGAGCCAAATATCAGGTAACAGAAACAAAATGACGTCTGTGTTCTCTGGGAATGAAGAAAAAAAAAAAAGGTTTGGCACAGAATAGGTCCAGCAATGACAAAAAAAAAGAAAAGAAAAGAAAAAGAAAGCTGTCTCTTCCTCGCTCTTCATTCTGTCCTCTGGTTTACATTTCTCTTTCCCCTCTCATCCCTACAGAGACTAATTATTTTACCCGTACCTCGCCCTCTATATTTATCGAGAGAGAGCACCAGAAAACGGAGTGGCACGGTGAAAGACAGATGCTTAACTTTCTTTTCTCAACCAAGTCTTACCTTTTCTTTTTTCCTTTTATATATATATATATATATATATATATATATATATATATATATATATATATATATATATATATATATATATATATATGCTGCCTCATGTTTATTAATGTTGCTTTTTGCTGTCATCTGTTTTTTTTTACAGGGGCAGAAAGAGAAAAAATGGTGTGAGGTAGTTCCAACGGGCTGCAGTGTAAGTAAGCTGTTATGATGAGGCTTAACTGAATTATATCAGTGTGCATGTCTGTTTATAAGAAAAAAAAATCCAAACAATAAAGATTCATTTATTTCATTTGATTTTTTTTCATAATTTAGTTCATAATGTAGTTTGGGTTTGTGAGTCCTTTTTTTAATCAAGTAAGTCAGTAAAGAACCATTTCTTATTTGACACAATACTAAGAGGCAGTAACAGGAGGATTAAGCTATGAATGACAATACCTTCAGAGGTATAGTGGAGTCGATGCCTTGACAGGTCAGGGCTGTTTTGGACCCTGTTCTCTCTCGATGGTGCCCCCCCCCCTAGCCTACGGGCCCCAGCACAACCACACTGCCTGATTTGGATGCATGGGAACTACCCTATAAGAAGATATATTACAGGAGGGGTTCAAAGGATGATGTTTTTGGGCTTTTACATCATATCATCACATCCACGCAGGAGCCTCATCACGTCACAGTGAATGAATACTGCAGAAATTGCAGTCAATGATGATTAACTGTACTCCCAGAAGAAAACGTGATAAAAAGTCTGTTGTTTTCTTTTTTTCCCACCGTGCTGTCAACACTTTCCCCACAAACATGATAAGCACCAAGCCTCGAGCACACTCACACGTTTTATTTGGCTTATTCAAATTTCTAGACTTGGGCGGATTGTGGATGACAAGACATATGTGTTTTGGTTTTTATGAGAAGCACATCTCTGGCTAAAATGGGAGACTAATTTGCACAGAGGCTCACACGCACTTTCATGGTAATGATTGATAATGTTTTATTAATGCAAAATATTCTCTGCCAAGGATCTAAACAAATTGTGGCAATTTAGTCCTTCCATTGTGTAGTATCAATCATTTCCACCAAGGAAAGATCATGCATCAATGCCATTTCTTCTAAAAGAGGTTCATAGGTCCTGAGGCAGCAGCTGTGCATTTCTGGCAGAAGAAAATCAAAAGTTCGGGGCTCTTTTTTTCCTAAGCCTGATGACATTCTCTGAATTGTTTATGTGCCATGTGATTTACCTGAGGGTAAGGCTTCGACTTTAACATTTGTTATGCGGGTGATAAACAATTTATGAACACGTAGTTTTACATGGAGATTAAACCTAATGTTAGCATACGGGGGTTGTACAGGTATAAGACGTGGCCAGCCAAAAAGACACATCAAGAAAGGCCTCTGTGCACACCGCACAGGTGTGTTTTCTCTCGAGCTTCTTGATGGATGCCATTTAATCAGAAAGTCTCTTGAACAAAGAGTGCTGTTCGTAATTTGTTTGTAATTTGTTTAACATGTAAAAGACTCAATCAACTCATAATACTCTGAAAACCACGCACACCGGAGAGGAAAGCAATTGACCAGTGATATAATATGCAAGCAAGAGCTGAAACCAACCTCAGTGCCACATATTTTGGCCTTACACTGTCCATTCTTTATACTGTAATTGGACACGCAAGCTAAACGCTTGCGGCTAACTAGAAATATAATATTTCATCATCTCAAGATTATTGTAGCATCTCATTTTTCCCCATACTGTCTCTTCCCCTTACCTTGTTTTACTTTTGAGAACTGATCACACTGAACATCCAGAAGTGAATTATTTGACTGAATTTAATTACTTGAAATATCAAAACAAGACCTTGCAAAGCTTAGTTAACCTCAGACCCTACAGTGTCTCTACAATGTCGGCAATACAGAGCGCCACGTACACTCTTTAGTCTCCTTAAAGCCTCAGTTTATATTCGGTTCGGCAGCTTTGAAAAACTTAGTTCTGGGTTGCCAACTGTTGGTTGTGTATCCCACCACACAGCAGCCTTTAGGCATTTATCTTTTGTTTGCCAGCAGACAGAAGTGACAAGGAGGCATCTTCACCCAAAACAATTTGAGAGTGATGAATTGCTCACTCCTCCAGTATGGGCTGAACTTACTACGCTCTGTCTCTTTAATGCAGGGCACCCCGGTAGTCCTATGGCCACAGAGACTGGTTGATAGTGGTTGAGCAGCTCTGTTATGTCATACCCCTCTCTCTCTCTTTTGGGCAGCTGTGGTTCAGGAGGTAGAGTCTGTATGTTGAAGTGACCTTGCAAGATACTGAACCCCAAATTGCTGCCGATGCTGCATCATCGGTGTGTGAATGTGTGAGCTTCCAAAAACTGACGAGCAGTTGGCAAGTTGCATGGCAGCCAATGCCATTAGTGTATTAATGTGTGTGTGTGTGTGTGTGTGTGTGATGAGATATGAAGACTAGAAAGGTGCTATATAAGTACAGTCCATTTACTGTCTTTCTACCTGTGTCACTGTTACTGTTATGTGAAGGTGAAGTGATGCCATGTTTTCATTTTATTACTACCAGTTCTGACCGGCGATCATCATATCGCTCTCTCTTGTTTTGTTACATATGTTTTTCTTACATTAGTGTTAATTTTACTATTTTAAATACCAAAGGTCGTCATAAATGACCAGAGGTCTGAGGCTGTTCTGGACTACTCTAGAAACATGGCAGACTCTGTGGAAGAGGACCTACAATGTCTAAGTCCAGTGTGTAGGATTTGTGGCCTCTATTTTCAGAATAATAATAAATAGTCAAAGGATATAATATTCATAACTATGTTTTCATGCACCTGAAAATAAGAATATTCTTGAGTTTGTTACTTAAACATCCTATCTTTTTATATTTACAATGGGAGTGAGTCCTCTTTCGTTGAGATGACATGTTGAAACGCTGTGACGGGGCCTTTGAAGGTGATGTGAGGAGATTGCAATACAGTGATTCGAGCCACCCTTTAGCACAGCTCACAAAGTCCTGAACTGAAAACTGGTGAAAGATTCTTTTCACATTCTATAAATAAAGCATTTTAAGTATGACACAGTGCATCTTTAACATCAACTCTCCGGTCACACAAAAGGAAAAACGCAGCATGACTGTACGATGAGGCAATCTTGTGAGTCAACCTGATGCTTTTTTTCCTCTCTTCTTGAATACACACTTGTCTGTGTGTCAATAAAAGCTTAAAAAATGTTACTGATGTTTGTGTAGACTACTCTTGGCAGTCACTTGTGAATGATGCCTGCCAGCCTGACCTTCACAACTCTCTGTGCACATTCAGCTGGAGGAGGAAGAAGAAATGGAAATACGTCGTCCAGCTGCCAGTTTGGGGAGATCAATCACTTCAGACAGGTCATTGTTCTTCTCAATAGTTAAAAGGACAGAGGTCTATCCCTGAAGGAAGGAAGGTGCTTCAGGCAGGAGACTTGGCTGCTGGCCGGAGCACTGGCGCCCCTAGATTAATCATGAGGGTGCACAGGGGGGATGAGATGAAGCGGGCTATTCATTAGTAAAATAACATTTCACTCTTTTAAAACCATAAATATATAGTATAGAATCATTTTTACACAATCTATTTTTATATTTTAATAACGAAATTCATTAAACCATTTTTGCATCAGCTCACAGGTAGAATCCATTTAGCATTTCTTTGTGTCCTCCAGCATATTCTGAGTCACAGCAGGATGAGCAAATTTATCGTGCCATTCAGGGATTAAGGTAATATTTTTCGATTGCTCACATTATCCCAAACACTTCTCACCCAACGTGCTCATTCAAATCAACTGATCAATTAGTCTGTGCTTTATAAGACGGACAGCTTGGTCTGCGCTGCGCCCAGCTAACTGAGAAGCATCTGTGTAGTTAAGCTAATTAAGCCTGAAATCAAAGTGAATCGTGTATTGCCATCATGTGTGTTCAGAGCTAGGATTGATTAAAAAAAAAAAAAAAAAAAAAGCAAATAAAAAAAAAACATCTTTTATAATGAGCATGCTTTGGTGAATAGATGTGCCAAATCATGCAGAGATAGAGGTTTCTTTCATTTTAGAAAACAGGTCTCTGTTGAGAGGAACTCTTCCTTGAGCTTGGAAAAAAAAAGGGCTTGATTCTCATAATAAAAAATATAACTGTTAAAGGTCCAGTGTGTAAAATTTAGTAAAATGTAATATGCATGATTATGTTTCCTTTAGTGTATAATGTTTTTGTTGACTTGGGATGAGATGTCAGCACACAGTGTGGGTCCTCTTCCATAGAGTCCACCATGTTGAACAGTTTCTACAGCAGCCCTGAATGGACAAACCAAGCACTGTCAGAAATTTTGGAGCCACTGTAGTTACTTCTTAATGTTAGGAAGAGGACTGTGAGGCCATGCGGTTGCAGTAGTACACCGCCAGATGCCACTAAATTCCCTGGTTCTTAAAGAAATTGGGGTATGCAAAGCAAGTTATATTTGATTTGATGTGAAGTGAAGCCATGCACAAGTGCCAAAAACTGCAGTTCCTCAAACAGCGACTTGAGGCTGGCTCCAGAAGTGAGTCCGTCTCCATAAGTCCCCATGTTCAAATTTCCAACTTCACAGCAGAAATAAACATGTTTACAGCCTGGTACTAAAAACAGTTTTGGTCTCTATAGCTAATTTCCCCGTTCATGACAACTGTACTGAGGGTGAATTTATATACAACTCACCTGTTCAAATGATATTAATGCTTAAAATTCTGCTTAACTAAGAGCATGGATGCTTTGACTGACAGCTGGGTGCCACACATGTGTCTTGTATGAAGCACCAGGCATCATTCAGCCACCCACAACCCACGTCTTTTATCCATTTTTGGATAAGCGGGGCGGTGGCAGAGGCAGGAACCCATGGGTGATGTCATGGTTATGATGTCCATATTTATGGACTATGGTGTTGCTATTAGACTTATTTCATCTGTCAGTGTAGTGCAAAACGTTTTAAGGGCCTCTGCTTGTTTCATTTTTTGGTGCATTGCGCCTGTTTTTGTTTTTTTCTACCTAATACCAGAATGACAATTAACATAATGACTGGTGTCAATTTATTCTATTGGAGGAATAAATAATATACTGATATCTGATATTTACTGTGTATCAAGTTTTATCAAAAGTATATCTAAGATGATTTTTTTCTATTGCGTAAAAAAGATGTAGCACATATGCAACAAAACAAACAAATGAAAGCAGAGTAGACACACAGCACCAAGTGGCAGACTGAACAAACCGACCAAAGATCCTCAGTGAAGTGAAAAAAAAAAAAAAAATCCCATGAAAAGCGTTTTAGGCTGCACTGCATGGGTCAAAGTAACGGAGCAAAGCAAAAAGCAGCAGTTCTGTTGCTGTCACGGTGGAATACTGTCATATTGTATGACAGTATACATATAATTGTTTTATCCATATATTAGAGTGGGTTCAGTTAAGGGGCTCAAGTTTATACTGTTGTTTATCTGTCTCTATATTTGTCTGTATGATTGGATGTGAGGGAGGCATGGAGCGTTGCTCGCAGACACACACATAATTGACTATGTTGCCCGGCAGGCACGTAAAATAGAAAGATGGGGCTGCATGTAAATAGCATTACAAAATACCAAAGTTGTGTCTATATTTATGGCAGGCAGAAGATGTGACAAGTGAACAGGGAGAAGAGGGGGAGAAAGAGCTACGAGAGAAACTTTCATCTGTGAGAATGAGGGGGGGAGACGGAGAAAGTTACAGCAGTTGTAATGCTGTCTCAAACTTGCTTGTGACAGAGATGGGGAGAAACTATTTGTGAGTCTTGACTGTTTTCATCATTGATCTATTCTGGCTTGTCATAGGTCCTACAGGAAAAGTTTTGCCTCACGCACAGCGTTCACACTGGAATAGTCAGTTAGTGGATTGTTATCGCCCCGCAGGTGCTACAAATAAGCACGTGGATCACCACCAAACTGCTGGAAAAAAGATGTCTGAATGGGAGGAAATCACTGGATTATGAGTACAAACACTGTCTGAGCAAACTATTGACTGGAAGATGCACAAAAGGAGGCAGCGAGAATAGAGGTGAAGCGGCGAGCAGATGATGAAAAGTCGCACAATTAGCAGAGGATCAGGGCTAAATCTTGTGTCACAAGTTTAACTAACACGGTGTAAAACCCCGGAGACAAGCGAAAGCTTCGCATCAATACCCACCATGCAGTAATTGCAGCAGTGACACAAATAATGACCACGTGCAGAGAACTATCAAACAATATTGATCACTAATGGTTAGAAGCGGGTGTAGAAGGTCCAACATTTCAAAAATAATTAGCATGTAAGCATTTTACAGAGTCAAAAGGAAGTTTTCAAAAATATGATATTTGGCCTGCCCTCCTGCCGCCGTGTGAAATCAATATGGCCTGAATTAATGGGCAACTTAACAAGGCACTTAAAACCCTCTTAACAGGACAGATAAAAACCCGGTGAACTTTGAAAGGTAATGAACATTTTTTATCCCTCCAAAGCTGCTGGCTTTATTAGCTCAAACAAATGGAGCAGGCACTTAAATCAGACACTAAAATTGACTTCTAAATAAATGAAGATGGCTGAAAACTGGGTCTTTATTTTGTCCGCTTTGCAGCAAATGACGAGGTGAGAGCAAAAAGTGAAGGAGTGATATTTGTATTCTCAAACTTCCCCCGAACACTTCATAAAGGCAGAGATGATCTAAGACCATCAGCAGCTTCAGACTGCGGTGTGACGTTTGAAGAATGGAGCGCCAGTTCATCATTAATCTTGTTTCTTGTGATGGTCGCAGTCAGTCGGTTTTCTGTCCATCAGATCGTTCTGATCGGGGCAATCAAGAGACCAAACCAAAATCCAGCTTTTATATTTATTTGCTTCAAACAGTTCATCATGCTTTCAAGTCCAAATGAAAAATCTGTGTTTTTATGACACAAATACATCACCTATTCTCCAGTATCTGATGCAACAAGAACAACAAAGTCATTTGAGGGTATTTTAGGGTATTCTTCGTGCTATTTTAGATATTCTGATTTCTGTTTTTCATTGAGTGCCGATGTTGTGTCTCAGCAGAGACAGCTCTGGTCCACTGTACAAAAACACAACTTCATAACTTTATTCATTGATTTGACAAAAACTGGTTCATATTTTTTGGAGAAAATATTTTCAGATTTTCACCTCCCTGTCCCTCCTGCTGCTCAGCTCTTCCTGATGTACATTGTTTCCTGTTGGACAGACAGCTTTAGCATTAGTGAATTACTTAAACTATGTCCGCCATTAGCTGGCAACAGAGTCGGGCAAAGATTGGGCATACAGTACAAGGTCACTCATAGTGAGGAGCCTCAAAGAATATACAGAGCTTTTTAACTGCTTTCAGCTGATTGTTTTGGTTTTAAGGGCCATAACCAGCAACAGAAAGGTTCAAATCAACCCACTGACCTGCACAGCCACAAACATGCTAATTAGGCTCCCAGTTGATGAACATAGGGCAGCATTTAGCACCTCAAAGACAGGACATAAAACCAGGGCTTAAATACAGTATAACCTTTTCTAATATTACAGTAAAAGGATATTAGTCAGTGAATTATTAGGTATTTGTTGGTTTCACATTAATCAACACATCATCAATTTGGTATTTTGTTCCATATCTTAGACTATCTCCATATTTTATGGTGAAAATACCATAAAATATGCTATTTAATATTACAGTCTTTTTTCAATTAACAGTATCTCATAAAATACTGCCTTATTCTGTATAAATTCTCTGAAGGTGTAAATAAATAAAGGTTGACTGTGTTTTACTGTAATCACCATAAAATCTGAGGCATTTTATGGGCTGCTGACATAATGTAATAAAAGGTTAGAAATAAAACTCACACTCATATATAAAACTCACATGTATCTATCTATCTATCTATCTATCTATCTATCTATCTATCTATCTATCTATCTATCTATCTATCTATCTATCTATATACACACACACACACAAACACACAGTATATATTACAAGTTGATTTTTTATGACTCTTCAGTTCACTTAAGCTCAGTTTAATTAACCCACGCACATTTCGCTGTCTACACTCTCAGCCTTCTGTTCACTTTTGATGACTCTGTCTCCCATCTTTTGATAACATCCAGTGTCAACATGCTTCATTTGGTAGCTTCAATTTTTCTTTTGTTTACAGTACAAAATGCTAAACCTCTTTGCTTACATGCCAGGGTGGATAATGTATCCTTGAGCAAAAGAAAGGCTTGCAGTCAGAGCTCACAGCAGTCAGACTTGGTGAGCCCATGGATGTTTTGTAAAGTGTTGCACAGCCTTTGGCAAAGATTGATGCACACTGCAAACTCAGTTCTTTTAGTTCTCAGCACTTGACAACACTGTGACCAAAAGGTTTTACGGCGCTATAACGTTATGTTACTTCTTCCTTTACTTCTGAGCTATAATGGTCATTATTTGTCAAGAAAGTGTGAACATACTGTACATACTTCAGCATTTGAACAATTGACCAGTGCAGCTCTTTCTTTGGTGCAGAGGGTCAAAGAAAAACTTCTACTTATTACAAAAAGTATAAAAAACTATGTGATTTCCTTAATACCAGCCCAGAATGCTAACCACGCTAAAGATAAATATGCTAATGTCGTCCAGAGGGAGGACCTCCAGGAATGAACTACGATATTGCCCTTTAATGAGAAACAAGTCAATCTCATTTCTCAGTAAGCCAATCCAATTTTGAAGAACAGATTAATCGCTAACTGCATTAATTGACTCACGCGGAGAGCGCCAAGGAGGACCCCATGAAAACATCATCTCCATAATATTCATCCACTTGAGATACACCTACACCCTTTGAGTTCACCATGTGACAGCAGCCTCTGCTTTACTCCCCGTGGATTGCTGATCTGGATTACTGATTTTTTTTTTGACAGGGGCGACAAACTTTGTTTGCTAAATGATCGGAGGCTGTGATGGGAGCGTCGCTCCCCCAAGCAGATGGCTCCTTTTGCTATAATCAGTGTGCTAAACACTGGATAATACAAACTTTAATGAGTTCAATGCAAACTTTCTCTCACTCACTCACAGCTGCTTTGCCTCAGAGTCACAAATCAATCCATTATTACAGGTAAAACAACAGCCGAGCGAGAGGGAGGGAACTGTGGTCATTAGTGCTGACAAATGAAAGGCCTGGGGATCCGGGGTAATTCATCTGGAGCTGAATATTCTGCTTCAGAGCCAATAAGGAGGAGACGTTTTGGACCAGTATTACAGACCACACATCCCATTAACATTTTATACCCATTTATAATGTAATTAGTCGAAACACAACTACACTACTACCACTACTGCCAAGTTTGTGTAACATCTCAAACAAACTATAAATAAAACCTTGACAGGTTATATCCTAAAGATTGGAATGTGGCTATTCTATTGGTTATGAAAACTTTATTCTCAATGAAGTCAGTTAGAGAACACGGAAATCCCAACAACAGAGTCTGAATGGGCAAAAATCGGAGTGGTCAGGTGTTCTTACAGTTCGTAAACAAACATTTTAGCCATATTTACAAAAGTGCTGTTTCAGGTAAAACCGAAAGGGAGTGTACCTGAACTGTTGGTAATAATCCGTCACTGCACAGAAAAACTGAGTACACACAACTACGCTATAAGAGGCTTTATATAATCTCACAAAAAAATTGCTTCCAACATTCCTCAGAGTTTGACAGAGAAAACAAAGACGCAGTGAAATCATTTCCAGACATGTTTGAATGACCTTTCTGTTTGTTTGAAATGCATCCGCTTGTTTGACTGCTCGACTTCTTCCCCATCAAAAACTTTTAAGTGATGCAACAACGTTCACAAACTCAGCAATTACTTTGGGGAGAAGAGTGCTATTATTGCTGATAGCACTGATGTGCCAAAGCTGCGGAAATAAGACAAAAGTTCCAAGCTAAATTTTCCTTTAAAAGACCTGTGTGTAGAATTTATTGGCATTTAGCAGGTGATGACCGCAACGCCTCCCATTAAGTGTGGGAGAGTAACTGAGGTGGAAAAGATAAAAGAAAAGCAAGACCAAACGTGTCGCTTTAAAGACTGAGGATCTGTTGCTAAAACTGGTGAGTCTGACAAAGCCTTTGGACAATCAGGCAGCATGGAGCGACACGGTCCATGTAGAGAGGAGTTTGTGATGGCTGAAAGGGTCAAACACAGGGCGTCAGCAGGTTTGCTCATCACATGAGTTTTTTATTTGGGATTTAGAATTGAGAATTCCATATTTCGTTTTTTTTTTTTTTTTTTTAATGTAAAATTATTTTCAGTTTTCCATCACAGATTTTTGGTGTAGATACCAAAACTTTACTTCAGTTTAGGAAAAGATCTTCCCGTAAAATAGTAACCGCTGACTTTTGATTTCAAACATGACATGACCAGAAGCTCTCCGGCAGAAAGCTCTGAAACTTCTCTCACATGCAGAATGTGTGTGTGCGAATGTGTACAAATCTCACACAACTTCTGCCAATCTAGGGTTACCACCCATAAACCATAAACGCAGCCTAAAACGTTGATGTCGTGTATCGATCAGAATTCAGCGACATTTGAATGAACCCGCCCACGCAGTCCCGTTAAAGCAATTTAGAGAGTTTTTGAATCATAAATTCTCAATAAATAACATCAAAAACATCCCCCCAAAACATAAACACTTTGATTAATGCTTGTTTAATCATGAATATTTAATATTCTAAAGAACTAAACATGTGGGTTGGAATGATTTACGATAATTAACTTGGTGTATGCATTTTTTGTTTGTTTAGCTGAATTTAAATGTCCTGACACCAAATTAGATTTCAGCTCAAGGCCCGTTTACATGCTTGTTCGGGAGATTTTTGGCCATATCGCACAGTCTTCATTATCAGATGAAGGTTGCTCAGTTGTCATGGAACTGGAACTGCTGACAATGTTTTGTTTCCAAGGTCAAGAATGAAGCGTCAACCTACATTCTGACAGTTTCAGTTAAAAGGCACAAAGTTTACAGCAAAGACAAACCAAGTTCAAGAGAGAGAGAGAGAGAGTCTCAGTAACTCTAAAAACCCTCAGTGCCACTGATTGTGCACTAAAAAAACCTCTATGACAGTCTGTTCCACCCCATGGACAGACTGTTCTCACATTTCTTAACTGAACAGGGATTTTCACCCAAAGAAATCCACATAAATCATACGAAGTAGCCTATGTTGTAGAAAGCCCAGATGCCCCTGGTTGAGCTGCTCTCTGTTCCCGCTTGCCCCGAGTCCTACAGACAGCAAATTTAGCTGAGGCCTGTAGCACCGGATCTCTTGGGCACCGAGTGACAGATTTAACAACGGCAGCTAAAGCCACTGTTATTTAGGGCTTCATTTAGTCGGATCCATGCTCTCTGAGAATGCATAAGGGAGCCAGATGCTATTATTCAAAGGCCTCTAGACCGTGCAGTCCTGTCAATCGAAGCAAATCACATACATGCGATATTGTTTCTTTCTATTTCTGTATTTATTTCCCCCATTGGATCTCTGGTCAAAGTATAAACCCAGAGAAAGCAGAGCAGTTACAAAGGAAGTGCATGGGTTCTGTTTCATCCTTTCAAAATACAGTTCAAAAGCTTCAGACCTGATGCAAATCATACTTAGCTCCATAAATAATGAATTGTTTCTTTAAATACAATAGCTTTATGAATATATTAACATGATGTAGTGAAAGTGTTGGCAGAAATCTCATATATGCTACACTCACAGTCATATTTAATGAATGTGTTCCATAAAAAAAGGCTTTTTATAGACTGCAAGTACAATGTGCCATTTCCCAGCATTTGGTAGACACTGAGGAAGAATGGGTTAAGAACTGTTATCAGAGTAATGACATGTACCTTTATAGGCATAATAACATGAATGCACTAAAGTAGCCTGACTGACTTCATGCAGAGTAAAAATATTCCCTTTGTGTTGCACAAAACTCACAAAAATCTCACAAATGACTTGACAGACTTTGTTGCTCCCCTGAAAAGAAACTTGATATTATTACAAATGACGTAACAACGGAGAGACCAAACATTTGTCTGATGAGCTCTTTAGCACGGGATGACAAATGATGCTGCATAATGTGTTGTAATTATGCAGAGTAATGCAATTCTCCATAAAGCTCTATTCTCTGCAGCCTTTTGATAGGGAAAACAAACCCAAAGCAGAACCAGCCTGACTTTCAGCACAGAGCTGTCTGTCTGGGCCAGCTGTTTAACATGGATAACAAAGGGCCTCCATTCAAACTCACGCTCAACACTTTTTGATTTGCCTTTCTCCGTAAAGTGCTGTGAAAGTACTAAACAGAAAGAAATCTCATTTGATGCTGCGAACCTTTTCTAAAGTTGTCATATTGTGGTAATACCACCTGTCTTCAACTTCTCACTGATTCGTGGGGCTATGCTGTGAGCATCATGACCCACACTCACACGGAAGCTTATCACCAATTTACCACATTTTAGCAGCATCACTGTGAGTTTATCTCCTGTTCCCTGAGTCTAAATCACTAGCTGTATTATCAGCAAATATGCTTTCACTGTATGCTGCATTATCACAATGTACAGTGTTTAATTTAAACCCCGCTCCGCCTGATTGCCCGTCTCGTGTGTGCAGCAGCAGCATCATTGGAGTAGTACTTTTTTTCTGAAACATAACTCTCATGGAAAAATGATCTGTATACTGTACTTAAAAAGTGAATGATCTGACATGTGGCAACATTAGCATTCATTTAAGGTCATGCTTCTAGAATGCAGGTTCAATGTTCACATTAGTTTTAGGTCTAAGACTTCATGAACTCTGTTTCTCAGTGACACTTTAGCTGTTGGACACCTCATGTGTTTTTTTGTTTTCACTCAGAACAGCTTAAACTGGGTGTCTGCGTGGTTGAGCGTGGGATTCAAGTCCTCATTTCAGTCCAAATAATGAAATGTGCTTTTATCAAAAACTCTGCTCTATACATCAGCTATCCTCCAGTATAGCACCCAAAAGTGACATTTTTTAATGTATTTTTGGTGTTACGAATATAATATAATTCTGAACTGGGCAACTGAACTGGGGTCAGCAAGTGGGCTGGGTTCCAGCATACTCGCTATTGGTCACTGTAATCACGAGTAAGTCTCCAAGTCCTCTGCTTTCCCTTTCCTGTGGACTTTCAAACCAAAACAACGAGCTGAAAGACGCTCAGTCACTCTGTGAGGGGAACTGCAGAGTTGTGATAGTTCTCTCTAAGTTTGTTACAAACCCTTTTCACCTTGCACATAATTATTTTATGCATAATTAATAGTGATTAGTGCAGCTTTAAGTTTAAAGTCATCAGCAGCAGAGTGTCCTTAGTATCTAAAGTTGTAGAGGTCATGCAGAATGTCTCCTTTCAGTCTTATGATATATTGATTTAGTTAATTATGGATGTATAATTATGCATTAATAACTAAGCAGCATTTTAATATTGCACTGTAAGGTGCACATTTTACCTGGGTCTACGTTATCTAATGTTACACAGGTACATCATCACCTCATATTTTAGAAAGGTATGTTTTGTATTTAAAATCTGCAAATATAACAAATAATTTCAAGGGGAAAATTAAAAAAGTTCAATATTTGCCTTGCTAATTAAATATGAAATACAGTGAACTGAACTGAAGCACCTTAAAGCTTTATTTAACATTTGAGTAAATATATGGAGATGTGTATGGATCATCATGAGGGACTTATGGATTAATTTTATTTACGTATTTAATGGATGTAAAACAATATTTTCTATAACTCTGGCTATTTTGATTGAGTTTATAAATGTTCTTTTTCTTGAATTTAGTTTTTAGTCATGTATGTATTTTCTATGCCTCTTCGTCACTCACGGCTTTAAACAGCACATGCATGAGTAACTTTTGCTGGAAGTCATAATGAGGTGTAAACCACGGGAAAAGACAGACTGCACACGCTGTGTGGGACGCTTTCTAGAAAAATCAGACAGACTCGGCACTTCTCACCTCGAGCACATATTCTGCTATATCACACTATTTCCTCACAAGCTTGAAGGCAGCGAATAACTGAAAGAGCTTTAATTCTATCAATAAAACAATAATTTGGTTAATATTTTACATCCAGACACCCCCTTGGGGATACAGTATATTAGACCATGACTTGGAAAATCTGCCACATGCTAATTTGATTCACGTTTGCTTAATTCTAATGAAGATACCCATCATCCTGCAATGAGTGATACGTTCCCAAACCGAGCTGTGGCGCAACATTAATCTTCCCCCGATGCAGCTAGGAAGTGTGAAAAAGAATTACAAATTATGTTGGTGCTGAGACTCCTACCTGTTTGATGTCTGGCTTGATGTCATGACTACACACAATGACTGATGGATACACACAACCTGTCCTCTCTTCTGGGCGCTGACGGGCTGGAGTCTGAATAAAAAATGCCACTGACATTATAAAGAGAGTTATGGTCCTCCAGGGGGAAGATCAGAGGGAAGCATCACACGGTTGCACACTGCGGGGATCAGTACAGACATGCTATTCAAATGACAGCAAAGAGCTGGATTATCAACCCCACGCAGGAGAATGGGAGGAAAAAAATCAGCAACGTGCCAACATGAAGGGAAGCAAAACAGATGTCTGTCCAATTTGTGGCTTAATAGAGTTAGACTGCAAATTGTTCTTTTTCTATTTCATCCAATTTCTCTGTTTGTCACACACGACGTCTAATTGTAAAACAAAACGGGGCGCAGCGAGGAGCTTCTGCAAAGAAGTTTGATCACAACAGCTGCTTCAACCTCTCAGTCTACATCCCACCAAAACTGTTATTAAAAACTTCAGCACACTGTGGATATGTTATTGTGATACTCCAGTGCGTTTGCCACGCTGCAATTACAGCAAAAACAACTTCTAATAGGTGCCGGAGGGTTTGGATGGAGGCCCTCGATGCATAATTCACGTCACGTCAGCTGACTTCCACTTTCTCACACACGAGTTGTCGTTACTTATACATGCCAAGGCCACGCTGTCGATCAGAACTCAACATAATTAAAGGATCCTGCAACTCGCTAAGATCTGCTGCTCTAATAAGAAGTGTGAAGCAACTCCTACACACGCTGTTTATGTTTGCAGGTGTTAAATTGTTTTCTATCGCTATTAATATTCATATCTGTGTAGCATGAGCTCCTCACAAATGCATAAAATATCAACATTTCAACTGTGAATCAGAAATAATTACATAATGTAGAAGAAACGGGAGTTTAGAAACTCGACTGACAAGTCTATGATTAATAATGAGACAGAAATTGAATAATAATAATAGCTGATATTGCATATGTTAAAAAACATGTGAAACGAATAAGTCAATCAATAGATGAAATGGTGGTTGTACATTTTGAGGTTTGAGGGGCCAAGATGAAAAAGCTCTTCAAAGAGTAAAAAATGAGAAAGTTGTTGACTAAAATATGAAAAGCTATGAATATAACAAATTCAAAACTTGTTGTCCCCATTAGTCACCTTGACACAAAATCATGCGACAGGAAGGTCCAGGTTGAAAAATGGAGAAGTTACCCAATACTCAAACAAAAAAAAAGTTCAAAGCGACTGAAAAACAACGTAAAGGTGACTTAAAGGTGGGATAGGAGATTTTTTACCATACTGCTTGAAAACCTCTTCACGACGCTATTGCAGCCAGTAAAATAGAAGGTTTGTCAAAAAAAATAAATGTTTTAGTCCAGTCTAGAGGGTGAAATCATGGGAAAACATCGTCCAATCACATCGATGGGGCTGCCCATTATGATTGGATACTGACAGGTCCATCAAACTTCAGTCCGCCCCATAGGTGTGTATTTTCAAAATGTAGCTTGCTGGAACCGTTTTCCCAACATCTCCTACCCCACCTTTAAAACCACAGCTTCCACCAACACGCCCCATAGCATGGCAACATTGATTGAACGTGGAATTTCTGTCAGAATCATTGTTTTTGTTGAGGTTGAATATTCAAGGCTAGATAACATTGAGTCAATGCTGATGATTCCACACTTTTTCAATGTTGAGAACAGAAACATTGAATCAGCGTTGATTCAATGTTGATTCAATGCTGATTCAATGCTGATGTTGCTATATCTGCTCTCTGGGGATTGGTTTAATTAATGCTATTTTAATGTTGGTTCAATGATAAAGCAGCTATAGATTTTAAGTTGAACTAACATTGATTTCATGTCTGTCGATCTATTTTTCATCATTGACATAAGCTTTTATTATTTCAGGGTGCAAGCCTGATGAAAAATCTGTGTTATATTTCAGTGTTGGGCAACATTGATTTGATGATAGTTTTGTTGATGCATCGAAATTGATTCAACGTTGGTCTGCTATGTGGAACACCTGGATGGTTAATTGAGTAGACTATATGTCAGTGACCTGACTAACCAACAAAGCCTCCCAGTTTAAGTGAATTAAGAAGTGCAGTTAATAGAGCAGTCACACTTATTGACTACAGTAAAATATCATGTTTCATTACCTCCTGTACAGTTACAAACTCCTCTAGTTAAAGTGGTCAACTGTTTTATTTTAGTAAAAAAAAAAAAAAAAAAAGTTCTAAACATCAGAAAACATCAAGAAACCATATTTAGGAAAAGTTGTCGAATTAGCTGAAGTTGTAGTTTTATATAGCAATATAAAAACACAAAAAGTCTGCCGACTTGTCAGTAATTGTGTTAAGAAAAAGGTCTCAAATCAAATTAAAATGCACCCTAACTTGAGTAAATGATTGAACACTTTTGAGAGGATCCTTTACTGCTGCCCATCAAGTCACTTTTTAGAGTCCCTAACATCAGCTTGTTATTTTACTGTCTACTGTGGTGTTAGATTTTCAGATCATTACACATATATTTGACCACAGGTTGAAATGACACCTGTGCAAAATCAATGAAACATGTGAAAGCTGTTAAGCAGTAACCAGGCAGAGTATTCAAATATTTAATGAAAACAATCTTCACTTCTGTGTGTGTGTGTGTGTGTGTGTGTGTGTGTGTTTAGCTGATATCTTTTCACATTTTGGTAAATCAGCCCCATGGGAATCTCTATTGCATAACTTTCTATCAGTTCATCTTTGCACTCAAATGTTCCAATAAAAGTCGTTTTTAAGGAGTAATTCTATATGATTTATATATGACTTATGGATATTTATCACAAAGACCACCATCACCGAAAGAGTGAGTTCTAGAGTGTGACGTCTGTGTGAGTTTGAGATAAATTGTGCTGGGCAGGTGACAGGTCAACTTAGAGGGAAAAAAACAACAAATGATGCCGCACACATTTGGCTGGCATTCAACAGCACATTATTTTTCTCATTTCCAAATATCATATTCAGATGCAAACCCTTTCATTCACTAATATATTCCAATCACAGTTGGTAACATCTTGAATTCAAAATTAGAAGTGAGAGCATCCAACCACTTGCAACCATCACTTACACATCCCAATTAACTGTTTTTTTTAAACAAACATTTCATTTCTATTCATCATTAAGTCTTAAATCATTCCCAGTTAATGACGACTGCTAATTATGCATTCATATTCATTTCTGCAACATTAATTTAAATGAAAAAAGCTTCAATTCCTCCTTGCTGTGACATTGCTTTAGCTGGAGCCATCCCTATGAGCTAAATATGTGTATAAAGACAGGCAGAAATAGCAAAGGAGACTGAAGCCAACATTAATCACTGAAATTAACAATTTCATGATTGATGGTAATGAAAAAAATGCCTCAACTCTCCTCCCCTGCGAATTCCATTAGCCAAGTTCAACACCCTCATGGATGCTGGAGATATTAGTTTTATCTGTGGCGTTATTACCATAACGACTCGTGCAGAAGCTCAAGTTCTGTTGGTCTGGGTTATATGTCTGGATATGTAAACAGCAAAGTGTCAGAAATAGAGAAAATGTCCCCAAAATGTTTCAAGCAGCCGTCTGTGTTCTACATGAAACAGCCAGAAGCCAGAATAAAAATGCATGGAGAGCAATAAAAAGTGAAGCAGAACAAATGAAATCTTGGGAGGGACGAGTTGCAAGTTTAAGAAAAAATACACCTTTTGGATATCATCAACATAGCAAGACGCCACCATCTGTCATCAAAATGTATACTAATTAAAGCTGCTCTAATTATCCTTTCCATATGGATTCTGGTTGACTAGACAGAAAATTCCATCTAATGACACAGTACCTGCGTCATTCTGACCTGAGCCTCGTTTCTCCAGCAATTAAAAACCTGAAAAATGCTGCACAAGACGCGATGAGATACGCCTTCATTGATGCCTGCGTCTCTCTTCATCTAGGGGTGAATCACACTTTTTTTAAATTATTTTTTTCCCCTCAGATCAACTCATCAGAACAGTGCTGAGGGATCAAACAGGCTGGAATTTGCTTGAGGTGTGAATCTGAAGTCCTTCAATTGAGGTATACGGTAATAAGACCTCCACTTGAACTAAGCAAGGCTCTTGAAGCCCCCAGGCAACGGGAAAAGTACGAGGAAATCTCATTAGGCACAATACTTTTTCTACACTGCGGCCCCATCACAATGTCGAGCTTAAGGAATCCGAGCAGTCGAGTTGAAGGACAATGAAAAAAACCTGAAGAAACAAAGACATTCCGCTCGCCTCGATGTGTCTCAGTGGCACTGAAACAGGCGCTTAAAAAAAAAAAGAAAAAAAAGCTTCTATGCTGCAAATTTCCCACCACCAGATACAGGAAATTGCTCAAACCAGCAATATTTTAGATTCCCTCGTGGAGGAACGGAAGCGCTTGCATACGAAGCACATATAAACAGAAAAAAGTCTCGGAGAGATAACACGAGCTAAAGTCTCCCCAAGATAAAAATAGACAGCTTCAAACAAGTCTCAACTATGTTCAGTTGCTTTCTAAGGGGAGAAACCTTTCTATGAGTCAACGCTGCTGCTAAAGAGATGCAGGTATAACTATCTTCAAGGCCAGCATCAACTTTAAAGACCTGAGAAAAATGCACTCATGTACAATAATTTTGTTTTTTTTCAAATTTTCAATGAGGAACTTTTTTTAGTCCTCGATGAATCACTCTCTTTAATCTGTAAAAATGTGTTCATAAAAGCTGTAAAAGAGAGATGAAACTCACCTCTGTGGAGCCTGAGTCATTGAATTTATGAGTGAGTTTTATGTATGACTAAGCTGATTGATATAGGAAGTAATTGATTAGTTCTGTGCACACTCTGTGACCTTGTAGGTGGTATGGAAGCTTGGTTGGTACTGAATCTAATTTTTAAAGGATCTCTTTGCTGAATGAAAAGTTGTTGTACAAAAAAGCTTTTTTTCTTTTATTGTCCATTATCCATGTCTATTGTTGTCTTCTTTGGTCATTTTTCATTGACTGTTTAATATGTCAAATATATTAAAGCTACAGTCAGAGAATTTTATGGCTAGCATAAAAGTCTGAAAACATTTGCTAAGACATCGTCCTTTGAGGTTTTATGGCAAACAACTGCTTATTTATATATCCAACAGACACTGTTAGCAATGCTAGCATTCATTTAGGGTCATGTGCATCTAATAAATGGTTCTATATTTACTCTCTCCGTTTTGGTTTCTTTGGTTTGTTTTGCTGCTAACTGCTCCGCCATACTCACATTTGTTTGGTGGTGATCAGGTGGAGTGTAGTAGGTCTAACAGAGCCTGTTCACTGGCTACATGCAGCTGATAATAAGCTGAATGAAAATGGCACTGAGAAAACCAAAACAATGTGCTAAAGGACACTAAAATGCTACTTAGAGATTAGCAGAACTACAGAGTTAGGTGCTAATTTTCTGTTAGCAAGTTACTGTGTGTGGTACCTTTAACATCACACATGATTAGATTCATTGGTAGTACCAAAAATACTGTAATGTAGCTTTAAGAGTTTGCTGCCCACTTAAAAGTTCAGTGGAACTCCACACTGATTCATGTTCTTCATTCTGTACACATATTGTCATAAATTCTTGTTGGGATGTGATGATAATAAAAGTGATTTGTACATCTGTAGCTGACTATTGCTGCCACACAGACTGACACTGGAGAGCCTCTCTGTAGCTGCTAGCTGAGCTACAACACAGGCCCTCACAGTGACTCTCAAAGGGCCTCTCATGGCTGTCAAGGCTCCACCGTGCTCCCTGTCTTTCCAGCAGAGAAACAGTGAGTCTGACAGACACGACTGGTTACCTCTGAGCGCTGGCTCTACGTCGCAGTCCATACTAGACTGTGGTGGTCAGTAACTGCCCCCACTGTGTCCCCTGACCCTTCCTCTGTTGTATTTTGAAAGTATACTAGGAAGTTCTAGCACGATTTTATAGGGGGCCAATAAAAAAAAAAAAAAAAGATGCAGTTTATTGGTGAACAGGCATAAAAGACGGAAATACTTCCCAGATAGCAGACTCTTTGTGCCACAGGCATCTCAACCTCTTCAACGCAGAATGCCAAAAAGTGCAGTTTCCCACATGGACACTTAAGTCTAGCTCCCAAACCAAGTCAATCTACATAAGCCCCCATACTAAAATAGCCAACTGCACAGCAGAAATAAACATTTCCATACAGGTAATTCATGACAACTATACTGAGGGTGAATGTTATGACGTCATGGAGACTACGTACATCACAACTTGTCCAGGGTGCACCTCGCATTGTGCCCTGTGTCAGCTGGGACTGCCTCTAGCCCAATGCAACCCCAATACGGATAAGTGGTTCTGGAAAATGGACGGATGGATGCTCTGAACTTAAAGAGGGCCATGATAGACATAAAAAATAAACAAGGTGGTGGTCCAGATATAAATCAAATGATTAAATAAGTTTAAAGTATGAGTGCGCAGATTACAGCTTTTCTTTTATAACACTGCATAATTATTTATATATAATATATAATTATAGTATAGCTCCAACACAGCATGCAGCAGGTCCTTTCTATGTGCTGTCTGTCAGGCTGTGACGTGGGGTTTACTCCCACAGTCAAAGACATATTGGAAGGCAGTCTGCTGTGTCTGTGACCCTGAATAAGCTAAAAATTGATGAACACAAGGCTGATTGACCATGTGTGCTAAATGAATTGCAAAAGCCTTGAGTGCAGCCATCGGAAGAAAACAGATTACAGCTAATTCTTCCACTAATATTTTAACACTAACATGCGCTTGATTGCTATTCACGTCATGTGCACCGCGCCACACATAATTATCGTGTTATTCTGGGAGGCGGCAAAAGTCTGATCCAAGTGTAAGGTGAGCTCGCTGGTGAAAACAGGTAGAGAGATGTGTCGCGGGTGAAACTACCGAGTCTGGCAATGCAGACAACAGGCAGACAGATAGAGAGCTCCTTAATGTCAAGACTATCTGTGCTCATTGTGTCAGACTTTATTTGAATAACAAATCAGTAAATGTCACAGTCGCATCAAGTAAAACCTGTCGATGCAAGCGCTTTATTACTTTTCGTGTCTGCGCTGCCGTGAATCAGGAAACATTTGTAGAACAATATCCTCCCATTTTGTAAGTGTTAGAGATTAGAAATCTTTTTGAATGACATGTATATCACTGCTTGCAAGTTTGTAGTCCATGTTTAACCTGTTTGCCTTCACAATTACTCCTCCACACCTGCACCAGACATTCACAGATCTCATATTCTTTTACTGGTTACATAAGCTCGTGTTTTCCTGGGAAAGGAAGCGACTACGTGCATCTCAATATCCAAACAGGGAGGATGCGTTGTCATTTTCATCAGCGATGCTTCTCTTTCTGCACCTCCCATCTCTAACCCGATTCAGTCAACTTCTGACAGCAGAGAGTGAGATGGAAAAAGGAACGGTGGAAGGAGGGAGAGAGAGAGAGAGAGAGAGAGAGAGAGAGAGAGAGGAAGATGTAAGGACGTACCCCCACACAAAGCAAATACTGTTCCTGTCTTTGTCTGTCTGAGAAATGTGAGAGGTGCCATGTTGTGGGTAGTGGCTTCTTTTTAAGGGTCGGCTTTCATTGCAGCAGAATAAATAATGCAGTTGATCTAATTTATGAGGACATAAAGCAGCAAAAAATATGACAAAGCTTCTGTAACATCAAACATAAAAATGAATTCTAATTATTTTTAACACTTCGTTTGAGTTGACCTGGGTCACGTTCCGAGTCTTTTAACGCGGTTTAGCCCTTCAGAAATCTCCTATATTTGTATTAAGTACCACTTAAATCACTATCTGAGCCCCTGATCTCCATCCGCAGACAGGTAACATTGTATCAACAGCTCAACCGTGTGCAGCCCCGGGGATGTCTCACATGAGCCACCAACTAAGTCGCTTTTTACAGATATGAAGTGAAGAGATATGCCTGTACAGTTTCTTCTGCGGTAACCTTGACCTTGTGTCGGCCTGAGGGGGGAGGGAGCAGCATGCATTGTATGGAGAGAGTGGTCAGATCACTTTGAGCCCCAAATTTCACTCCGCCTGCGGTGCTGCAATGCAGTCTGTCATTTGACCATTGATTGTTCCTTTCTTAATTTACAGAGATCAAGCTGTGAGAAGTGAAACGGGGCTACATAGCCACAGCTCGCTGGAGTGCATTGGACTTTGAATTGGAATCTGTCCTGATTGGCTGTACTGTGTGAAGAATTGCTGTCATTTCCTTTTAGACTTGAGCTGACTGTAATATGCTGGAAGACAGAACTTTGATACATCTGGTATTGATTTAAACCCTATTATTATGCCTGGTTCACGGTGCAGTACTGTATATCTACAGTCGCTTATGCATGGTAACAGACTTGCAGTATGATTGCACTGACTACAGATTTAATATGTATACTTATTCATGATTGTTTTTCATCTCAGTGCTGTTTGTAATCATACATTTCTGCCTTTTTAATATTTCTCATTTCCATGGCCAGTGGTCTCCAGAAGGGCTCAGGGGGAGGGCTGAGTGATGTAGCCCCATGGAAGGGCCATCTGGCCTGAAGAACGCTACCTGACTCCGGCCCCTACGCTGGGGCCACGGGCACCTGGTAAAACTGGCAAGGCTCGCTGTGGCAGCGCGCCAGATATGGAAAGATACCACTTCGATTTGGATGGATCCACTCAGCATGGAGGTCCTCTGGCTGGAAGGTTACCAAATAGAGCAAAGGAAGTTCAAAGGGCAGCTCTGCTGGAGCTTCATCTGCAAGGCACACTCAGAAAAACAGTCTAACTGAAAGAGGGGACGCTTTTCAGAAATGAAGCCTGTATGAGAAGTGAAACTGAAGAGACAGTAAACAGTGAATTTACTGTAATGCTGTCCTTTAATATTTAGCCCTTACACAATAATTAAATCAGTATTCTCACAAGAACTTTTGTTATTTTTATTTTATTTTATTTTTTTATTGATATTCAATCATCATGTTAAATCATTTCTATCACTGTCATGAGATTGTCTTCAGTACTAATAAAAAACAATATTAAATATATCTTTTATTTATGTGAAGCGCCACCACTAGTCCTGAGTTGCACTATGGGAGATGTATTTTTCCTGTGGCATTTCTATAGCTGAGCTGTAGAAGCTGAGGTCTATTGTTATTTTTCTAAAGTAAAGTTGCTGTGCACACTCTGTAATGGATTAGACATGAGAGACAGGGCACGCTTATTATATTCTGCATTTGTTTTACATTATTATTATTTGATTCTTAGTGTATGTGTGTACATGAGGATGTGCTTATTCCTTGATGGATAAGATGCAGAACATATCTTTCACTTCTTTTACATTATTTTATGCATGCTCAGTAATCTGAGAGCAGGTTGTGCCAGTCTCTGTCATGTTGCATGTTGTTTTATGTCAGACTCTGTCAGTAAAAGAGAGCTGTTGTGTCATGCTATATTTTGGAGTGTGTCTTAAACTTGCTACTTGATGACAACAGATTTAAATTGAAGGAAGTAAACACAGTTTAAGGTGTGCCTGAAACGTCAACAAGCTCCCTTTAAAACTGCCTTTTTGAGAGGACTTAAAGTATAAGACAATACTTGAGATTTTCATTACCGTCAAAATCCCATACAAAGCCCCAAAATTTCTATCCCTTTGTGACGAAAGACTGTGCAAGCTGGGGACTATTTTTAGCTTCTTAGCGAGGATCTGTTGCGCTCGTGATTATATTTGACAGCAGGATGTGTTTATGGGATAACTTCTAAATAAACTACAGTGCCAGTGTTCATGGTAATGAAGGAAGCCAGTGATTTGTTTAATGTAATTTAATTTGTTGAATTTAATTAGTGTTTAAAAAGGTTTTGTCAGGAACAGAGGGTCTCTGTAGCACAGAGGAAGAAGCTAAATGTTTTTTTTTGTCTCCACAGTCAGATATAAGATAGATAGAATTAATTCAGAGCTGGTTCGGGTCTTTTTATGGGTTTGTAGACAACAAGAAAATGACAAAATATCCCCAAATTAATCCTACAGGGTCATGTTTTGTGTTTCAGGGGGGCATATTGCTACTATTAAGATGAAAGAGGGTTTCAGTTTGAGTTTGTTTTTCCTCTGATGAAACTACTGAATCTGACTGAATCCGAACAGCACTCATGATCTACAAGCTCATTAAAGGAAAGAGTCACACTCTGTTCAGATGAATGGATTTCTTATTTATGTTTATTATGCCGAAGACTCTCCTGTAGATTCTCAGAATATTAGCGGTAGTGTCCTGAATTCACCGAACGACTCCTCTTATCTGCCTCCCACTATCATACACCTCCACATCGCACCACTCGGGCAAGTGGTGAGTCAAAGATGTGAAGTGCCTAGCGCAGCTCACACAACAGTAATAACATGGAGTATCACCTTATCACCACGGTTGAACTTGAGCTTTCTCTTGACTCTCTGTGCATTACCTCGACGGCAGAAAGAAATATGAAAGGTATGACACATGGAGAGAGCGCTCAATTAGGTGTGACGGCCACACTTTTTTTTTTTTTTTTTTCTTGAAGCTGGAGTGGGCTGATTCCTTTTCAGTCCATCATTTCAGCCCTGGGAAGGATTCCCGGTATGATATAGTTGTGCTTCATAAGGTCCTTGCTGCCCCCTGGACTGACTCACTGCTGAGCAGATGAATTAATTAGACCCCTGTATTCATGGTGTCCAACAGGAAGACCTGAAATACTAATGAGCTAACGCCTGATGTAGTCAGGTACGTTCATCTAATCCATCATCCCGCCACCTGCACTGCACCACTTTATAGAAAAAATATGACCAAAAACAAGTGAATTCATTTCTTTTATTACAGTTCTAATTAATATGCAGAAGGAGATTAGTAAGGCAGAGACACTTTGTCCCTATCAGATGCTTTGCTTTGTGTTGCTACAGGGTCTTTATACACCGCATTATTTAAAGACTTAATGAGATGCATTGTTATTCCTTTTTATCTTTAATGCTAATTGCTAAAGATCCAGTGTGTGAGATATAGGAGTACCTAATGGCAGGAATTGGATATAATATTTATTAACATGTTTTCATTACTGTGCAATCACCTGAAACACTTACATTCTTATATAAGAGTGTGAGTTTCCATCGTCTTAAATTGAGCCCTTTATATCAACAGTAAGAGCGGGTCCTCTTCCATGGAGTCCGTCATGGTGGCCACCATTTTTCTACAGTAGCCCAGTACAGATTAACCAAACACTGAGTCTAGATATAACTTTGGCTTATCGTGTGAATTTTGCTACATGCGAGGCGATGGAGAGTATTCATTTGGTTGCATTCTGTACCTTCACTGCTAGGTGTCACTTAATCCTACACACTGGACCTTTAAAGTACAAGTCTAATTGCCAGTTGATCTACGATATGCTGTTTGGTTAATTCATAAATATGTAATGCATCTATTGCATTTTAAAGCTATTTTTTAAATATTTTTCTTCAGTAGATGTTGTTTGTTTGTTTCAATAGAGACAGCTTGAAGAGTGACAGGACTGTGTGGAGAGAGAGATGGGGAATGACATACAGCAAAGGGCCGCAGGTCGGATTCGAACCCTGGGCTGCTGAGCCTTCATACATGGGATGGATGCTCTACCAACTGAGTTAATCGACACCCCATATACTGTATTTTATTGATGAAAACTACAATTCTCCCATCTACAGCATTTAGAATGTTATTGACCACTAAAAAGATGTTTTCTTCCATCATATCAGTTAGATAAATAGAAGGAGAGCTTGGATAAGTAATGCTTTGAGTTTTGACGGAGGATAGACGGCAACCTCTGTGATCTGATTTCCATCTAAAATAGTCAAATAGCTTTGAATAGGCCCATGTGCTCTGTGGAAACATGAAGGACAGCCATGCTATTTATAATTTACCCACTGAGGTGGACGTGGAGAGTCAAGGAACGTCATTGCATGTCATTGCAATATTTAAAAAAGAAAAGCTCCATATCCACTGATGATTACATTTAATAAATCAATAACAGTTCACTGATGACTGTGTGAACTTTTTTTTTTTTTCTCTGCTGCTGAATGTGTCTCTTTACAGTGTTTAAGGTTGATTTTGAGGGCTAGTTTTCTACATGTGGTTTCCATCAGACAGCGACAATATTTCTGTACGTAGATATCCCTGATGGACTTTTTCAGACACATGAACTAAGAAGAAACAAACCATCGAACAGCACAACACATCAACTTCATCCAGACAAACATAAACCTCCCACATGTTCCACAGGAGATATACAGCATCCTCACAATGGAATTACAAAAAAACACACACTGCTACAGAGGTGACGAGCGTCCTATATATAGACTTAACAGCTTGATAGAATTTTCCATTAACACATGTAAGGCCTAAATTTCAAGATGATTGACTATATCAAACACCTCTTGAAGATCAGTAGAAGAAGAAAACATGGGTTTATTGAGTTTCAGTCTGTTTCTAGCCCCTGTAGATCTTCTCTGAACAATCTATCCACGCTCTCCCCTGTTGCTCCTCTCACAGTGAACTGTTTTGACCAAGAAACTGCACTAATTTATGGTTTAAGATGGAGGGATACAATTAGAGAGCTCAGATGACTTCATGTCTGTTGGAACTCGTCATTATCGAATCACTGGATTGATCGGATACATTCATTTCTCTGAGTATTTAGCGAAGAGCACCTTAAAGCAGCAGAGTGGTGACACACTCCTGTTGTTGGACTGTTAAATATAAGCATTTCTAACACATGTAATTCAGCCCCCTCCGTGTCTTTTAGCCAGCCTATATTTGTCTGTACCTGACACCCCTGTGGTGCATCGTTTTTGGAGAATTAAGGTTGCGCTTGCTGATATGTCTTTCTTTCTGCATGTTCCTGTTAACAGCAGATGGATATTTCCTTGAGATGATGCAGTGCCGCTGCTAGTGTAACTGCAGTGTCAACAGCCTTACTTTGCTGCTGTCTAATGGGCTCTGATGGCTGGGTGCTGGCTTCAAGAGATGTGACAAGGGGCGCTGGGCCGATCAAAGCATCATCCGAGGATACATGGTAATTCACATGGTAATGACAGGGTTGAGGTAAATGCGTTTAGACATTAGCAGATGTGGCAGGTACTGTATCTCCAGATGTCTTCATCTGTCCCCGGTGTGTCTTTTCAAGGATGACTCTATACACAGATGGGGCCTGCCAAAAAGCAGGAAGTGATTTATTTTTCTAGGCAAGTATTCTTGGTTCATAAAACACATGGACACCTCTAGCAGGGCATTGCCAGTGGCAGAATAAAGCTGAAGACTGTCCATGCAGAGCCGGTGCCAAAAGTCAGCGAGAATGTAGGACAGTTTGATTTGCCCACATCTTTTATACGGAACAATATATAATGGATGAATTCAGACCTGTTGATGAGATCCCATTCAGTCAATACTGCAGCGGCAGTGTCATTTTGATTCCACAGTTTTTTTTTTACATTACACAAGCCTCTTCAGCGGCCATTAGTCTTACAGCTATAAGAAAACTAGACAGGCTGAGCGGCAAAAGAGCTCATGAGGCACTACGCTTTGAAGACACGGCATAGTTTTTATCGTCACAGACCAGGAATGATCATATTTAGAGAGGTTTAACAGGGCAGAGCAACACAAACTGCTGAATGACTCTGTTGCCGTGCGCTGACACTTCTTGCCTTTTAAAACACACTTTGTGGCCCGCAAATTATTTTGGGTGAATCACTGTCAGAACATTTTAAGCCGCAAAATAATTTATTTTAGTGTGAGTGGAAATTGCACCATAACCTGTCACAAGGCTGTTGAGATGTTATCAATAGAAGCAAAGAGTTATAATGGGCTGAGAATGAGCTGCAGAGGTAAAGGAATCATCGGGAATTGGATGATTTTGACCTGCCACACCTAATTGACGTGTTTGCAAGGAGCTGCTTTTAATGTTCATAAATCATCTAATTTAAGACTGAATAATTCAGACGCTGCCTGTACAGCTGTGGTTACAAAACATGACCTATAATAGATTCACCATAATGTAATGACGGGGAATCAGTTAGCTTATAGCAGACACCCCAGTTGCACACTGAGTGTATGTCGTCTGCACCAAATATCCTAGAATACTGTTTTTGTAGTTCAAATTAATCTCTGTACTGGAAACAACATATCATGGCCTTCGTGGGTTTGAGCTGGTTGGTTGGTAGGGCGGGCCTTCACTGAATGGAGCGGCAGTGATAGTGACAGAGAGAAAAATATGAAGCAGTGAGGAGACAAGAGATAGAAGGGGCCAAGGGTCAGTGTGCCATGCCATGTGTTGAATGGAGGAAGGTTGACACAGAAAACTGACTTTTAATCTAGAAGATTGCAGCCAAGTCAGCCAATTATTATTATTATTATTATTATTATTATTATTATTAGTAGTAGTAGTAGTAGTAGTAGTAGTAGTAGTATTTTTTATTTATAATTCTGAGTTGAATGTTAAATTGACTTTGCTTTGACTTTTCTTATTTATTATTTCTTCTTTATTTGAGGTATTATTTCTTGAATTGACTATCCCTGACCTATACCAACAGGATACCATGCAGCTCCATTGCTAGATTAGTGGGAGTATTGTGTTCCTCAACACTGAACTCACGAGTCGACCATATCTCCTTTGGGACTCCATGGAAACATCATGCTTCATGTTTGCATCGGCATATGGTGGGAACGTAGAGATAAAAGTTACAGAGTCCATCAACATTAGTTTGTTTTATACTATGAATGTATTTTAGTGCAATGGCCATCACCATGGTTGTTATATCTGTGGAACAATGAAGTCCAGCGCACATACAGGAAAAAACATGAAAACAATTGCGCACTTGCATTCTTATTGTGACATTTTTTGTATACAATGCTGCAGACTGTAAGACGAATGACGGTCTGATTGGTGGTACTTCTGAGCGGCCCGTCTCACTGTGAAATATACAAAATAAGGCACACTTGCGGTGAGACATAAATCTGTAAATAAAGGAGTGAGGAGCCAGTAGAAAACAACCTAATTCTCCTTTTTCCGTCCATCCAACAGTATCGGCTCACAGAATTTATGTTACCTCCAGCAAAGACGGCGAAGCTGTGAGGAGATTCTCTCCCAGCAGTCAAGTGCGTTCTGACATTCAGCTGCTCTGAATCTCTGCAATCTGCAGGGAATATCTATCACAGCTGTGAGAGTGATCAGACCTTACAAAGACTCTGTCTGTCTCTGAATTATCTTTCCATCAACAAACATCATAATTACAGGATCAGTTTTAAGTGTCTATTTCTGGATTGTGTACTATAACTCTCACATTAAAATTCATTGTGTTGATTTGCAGCACTAATGTGGCATTATTCACTTCCACTTAAACAGAGGTGTTAACTCTGCTCTTAGCCACACACTCAAAATAAGCATTTTAAATGCCACGTGTCTGATGAATATACAGCCATGCTTTCATAGATCTTAATTACAAGTAAGCACAGTAGATGATCACTTGTAACTTTTCTAATAGATCAATGTTTTCTGCTTTAAAACAGGAGAGTTTCTTCTTTAGCATTTGGCTGCAGCTGGCGCTGAAGAATACACACATACACACTCGTGCACCCACAATAGATGCCCTACACCAGCCCTTAAGAACTTGGCAGCTTACAGAGGAAAAAGAAAAAAACACAGCAGCCAGAAAGATAAGAGAGAAAATGAGAAATAATGAATTTCAGCACAAGTTCTAAGTATCATTGTTTGCATTGTACTTTCTCCAGCAGCCGCGTTTGTACAAGGAAACAGGAGAATGCATTGATCATAATGAATAGCAATGTGATACGGACTCATTAAAAGATTTGTGAATTGCTATGTTGGGTCATCTGCGCATGCAGAGCCAGGAAGTGTGTGGGCTGCTGTAAGAGGCGGAGAACAAGGAGGGAAAAAAAGAGGCTTGGTTGTTTTTTCCTTTAAGTATTCGTATGCACCATGTCAATTTCAAGAGTGTGAGTGGGCGACATAAGGTCCCTTCTTGAATCTGATACAGCGAGGGGGGGGGGTCTGTTTATCAGAAACAACAACCATCAGAGGAAATCAGAGATTGATCCATCGTCTCTTCTTTTGTGTGTGTGTGTGTGTGTGTTGTTCAGGGTCTCCCAGATCTATCTCCACCATTCTGTGTCTCCATGTTTTATCAGACTTGGTCAATTAACTCGCCCGGCCATCTCACCTGCTTCTCTCAGTCAACATGCTGGGCTATTGAAAAACACTTTTTTCATCCTCACTTTCTGAGACACGTTCCTGCAGGTTTACAGATTGCCACGGGATTCAATTTGTGCCACAGAAATGTCCCGTACAATTCTGAACCTGATCAGCAGCTGAAATGGGGACTCTCTGCCTCCTGAAAGAAGACCTCTGCCTGCCTCGCGATGGCTGCGAGAATCATTCTTGTCAATCTGAATTGCTACGAGGTGGAAGAGGTTTCAAAGGAAGCAGATAATATATAAACACCATGACCAGCAATTGAATCCTTGCGCCTCAGTCTGAATATCTGCAAGTCAGAGGGTATCAGCTATATCTCCATGAGCTCCATCCAACAAATCTGACTCTTTTTTATATATTCCAAAGTAAATTTAACTCTGTGCTCTTACTTAATACACTCCGTGTAGTGTGTAAATTACATTTGCTCCCCCTAACTGTCACAAACGTCCAGACCAAATCTGATCTGTGAGCGAGCTCCACCTCGCAGCTCAGCCTCTAACGCTGTGCTTCGGTATTCTTCTAACAGCGTGCAGGGCTCCTCTCTGCCGCGAACCCATCACCTCAATCACCATCATTCACATCAAAGTGTCAATCACATCACAGGGCAGTGGGGCAGCTGCAGTAATGTCACCAGAAAAATACAGTGCGCTGATGTTTGTGAAGAGATAATGGCACTGCAGTATAAAGTCCATGTATCTGACTCTCTCTCTCTCTCTCTCTCTCTCTCTCTCTCACACACACACACACACACACACACACACATATGAAGTAGACAAGTCAAGGCTAAAGGTTTGGTTCTCATTTTGAACCCTAACCTAGCAGCCTTGGGTTCACTTTGCTCCAAAGTTAATAAATAAATTGAAATGTTTTAGTTCTTTTAGCTCCATTAGCAGAACACGAAGGTACAAAACACTCCAGAAACAGGTCTTTCATATTATGCGGCCTTGATAACTCTTTTTGTCTCTTGTAATGACTAATTATTTTCCTAATGGCACAATACAAATACTTCCATAATTCTGTAAGTAACTTGTGACCAAAAGGAAACTCTTGGATATCGTGTTATTAATGTCCTCTCTGTAAATAGCTCTTAAAGGGAAACTTTGTTTTTTTTTCAACCTGGACTTTTATTTCCCCATGTTTTCTTTTTTCATGTCAGAGTGACTAATGGGGACAATAAGTTTTGAATTTGGTCCAGTATGTGAGCGAGAGCGCTGCAGCCTGCAGCCCACAAAACAGGCTACCACGCAATCCTGTGTCCATTAAAAGGTTGTTTTTTTTGTGACCGACAGGCTCAGATTGTTATTAAAAGTGTCTGACAACATTATGGAAAGGACCCGGCAGAGAGGTGAATTGTCTTCAGTACCTCTGTGAAATCACCGGTTTGGGTCACAGCACCCAAAAGAACAGCGCCGGTCTCCTGATCTGTCCTCTGTCTGTTGCCTCTCTCCTTCTCGCTCTCTCTCTCTCTCTGTCCTTGTCTGCTCTTCGGTTTGTGGGCTTATCCGTACACGCTCCGTCCTCATCCATGCTGTCGACGTCAGCTAAATATTCAGCCATGACATTGAGCAGCTTTTACATAACACTCAGCTACATATTCTGTGCTTCAAAACCAGCAAACTGTTGCATTACTATGCTCACATTTCCACTGTTGACTACTTGCAACAAGTCACCTTCACCTTTCCTAAGATACCTGAACAAGACTTCTCCTTGAGCAGTTAGAAGCACAGCAGGTCAAGCAAAATGTAGGAGAAACTTCTTCATTCGCTGTTGGGTCGTGTTGTCAGACATTTAATGACAATCTGAGCCAGTCAGTAGCAAAAACTTGGTGTTTTGGTGGTAGCTAGCCTGTTTCTTGTGCGTACCACAGGTCTGATCACTAGCGTGCGCTGTAGATGGCAGAGCAGTAGCATTATTTGTTAGGTATCTGTCTGACTGCTAGCATTCAGCCATGCTTTACTCTTCCTGCTAGGAACCCAGGTGAGATACTGGATGACTGCCCTTCGCTGCCAGCACCGCCACTCCTGCAGATTCATCCTCCACAACATCCAGGAGGATATGTCTGTGCCTCACCCAGGAGGTGGTGCAAGGTTCTGGTCCAGGCTCGTGTCATCTCGTGCCCAGACTGCTTCGACTCTCTCCCAGCTGGTGCGCCTGCCATCCGACCTCTGTGGCTCATCCAGAATGCAGCAAACGCTGCTGGTCTTCTCCCACACTGCACCACTTCTCCGCACCCTGCGCTGACTACCAGCGGCTGCTCGAATCCAATTAAAGACACTCGTACTCAGCTACCAGGCTGTGAATGGCCCATTCTTCCTCCAGGGCATGGTCAAATAATACACCCGAGTTCGTCCACTAACACTGCTGCTGCCAATCGCTTTGTTACTCCTTCACTATGAGGGGTGCCCAGGTACTGTTCATCAAAATCACGACCGCTGTCCTGGCTTCATGGTGATAAAACAAGATCCTCAATGAGATCAGGACAGCTGTTCAGACTGCACCTTGGCCAGAAAGAGACCTCTCTTTCTTTTTCCTGTTGTAGTTCAGCATAAATTGATGAAGCGGCACGATTCTTGCTATTTTGTGTTTTTATCCAGTTGGTTGAATTCACTTACTGTAAGTTGCTTTAGATACAAGTGCCAGCTAAATAAATATAATGTAATGAATTATAGAGAAAAAACATAAAGCTATTACTCCTTAAATGGATGCACAATTTGCAGATTATATTTCTAAAAAGAGGGAACAGGAAAGAACAAGAGTTTCCATAAATCACCCGCCCTCCTTCACGAGCTCCACCACGCTGTGAGCGACTCAATTTCTATGTGTACAGTACAAGACAAATTCCCCCCACTTACTGTAAATTGAAGGGGCCCACAAATTGAGCAGGGCTGTGAAAAAGCACAGGCAGAAATATTTTCATTACATGATTGAAAAAGAACTTAAGAGAGAGAAACAGAAAGGTGGGACCAACAGGAGTGATACTCTCAGGAGCATCTGAGGGCACTTACTGAAATGAAGTGTGCATTCCTGAGGCGGCGCACGCTTGGCTGTGAGTGCCCCGACATATTACCCACAAACTGTATATTTTTTGTCAAGAGCCTGCCTAGAGGAAGATTCTCACTGCTCCAAAGACAGAGTTTTTAAAAGTCTAAAAGTTCAGGCTAAAGGAAATAATGACTTATTTGTGAGCTTCCCACGTGGGATCTTTGGTTGTGGAGAGAGACAGGGACTGGGAACCTAGTTTGTTTGTGGGCATATGCAGCCTGATGGCAAGTAAACGCTGTTCACTGGAGCGTGACACCGGCCGCCTGCCTGATCACTCCCAGGCACATACCCGAAGGATCGCTTAGCCCACACAGTGGCTTCGGTTATTATTGTTGCTTCACTGTGTCTTTTCCGATATATATTTATATATTTCTTTTGCAGTTATTCTCTCTTCTCAGCAGGATGTGTTAAGTAACAGGTCTGAAAGCACACAGATTAGACTGCACTCGCGTCGCAATTGGATGTTCACGACCTGATTTGGAAGCTCACGCCGCGATTTGTAGCGCTACGCAGGATGAGTGTGGATAAGACACGCGGTGCATGTGAGCAGAAGCGGAGGGAGGGCGAGGGAAGGAGAGGCAGAGAGAAACCTGGACACAGATTTAAGAAAATGATGAAAGCACAAGAGATGCAGAACAAATGAAGGCCTATTCTAAATGTATCAAATGACCAAATCCACTTATAGCAATATAACATCCCCTCCAACTGAAGGATAAGACCCACATGGCCACACCGTTGGACTAAGTGTGTTTTCCAATTATCTATGATGAATAGCGAGAGTAGCTAAGGCTCATCATTTTTCAGATTTTCCAATTTTTACAAACATTTTTAAAAAGCAGAAGATAAGTTGAAGTGAATAATCACCTGGATTTTGACCTGCATCCAGAAACTGTGGCTTTGCTGTGACAAGACTGCGGTTTCTCTGCGGTCTCTTCTGACAAAAAATTTTTTCAGAAAAGTAGTGGTTGTACAAAGAAAAGGAAAATGTAACAATTCAAACAAATTGACTATACAGTTAAGGATATTTAAAATAACTACAACATATATAATCAGCAGTGCAGTTACAGCACGTTCAAAATAAACACAACTTATTTGCTGAATCTGGCAACATGCGTTAACAAGATTACATCAGCGAGAGACATTCCTACAAACAGCCATTAAAACAAGTAAAAGTGCAAATAAAAAAATAAAAAAGAAATAAAATGTAAAAACAAATCCTGGCAGATTAAGTTGGTTGTGAGTGTCACTGGTGGTTCAGTGCTCAACATCTCCAAATGCTGCAATTTTCATTTCTCTTGGAATGGTGTATCATCATGGGTATGACCCGTGCTCCACTGCATCTCTATTCATTATACCTCAAATGGGTTCAGTTGAAAATAAGTTCACAGCCATTGACAGCAGCTGCGGCAGCTCAGCTGCTTTGAGCTAAGTGCTAACATGGGCATGTCAACATGCTCACAGTGACGTTGCTTTCTGTTGATATTTGACGGATATATTGTTACCCTGTTCACCACCTTAGTTTGCAAGAATCTGGTCATGAACTAAACTAGAACATTTTAAAAAGCAAAGTGAATATATAGACTAAATTCTATGGCAAACCACCCAACAGTTGTTGAGACATTTCACTAAAAACTACAAATGTGCACCTTATGGTGGTGCTCGAGGAAAAGTCAAAGGATTACCATAGCAATGAGAATTCATCCTCTGGGAACTACAACTCTGAGTACTAAATGTTGTGCCAAACTATCAACTATTATCCTGAGATATTTCACAAGAGAAATTTTATAAAGAAAAGAGGACAAAAAATGTAAACCTCATTATAATGCAATAACTCATGAGGAGACATCATCAGGAGACCATGCATGTCTACAAAATTCCGCTTCTCTAGTCTGGATTAAAGTATTGGACCAACTGACTGACACTGCCCTCCACACAGCCATGCAGCTAGCGCGGTTAAAAACCTTGATGAGCAGATACATGCCAAAATATTTACATTTTAGCATAACCTTCAATTCCCCTTTCAACAAGATCGCTAGTATGTTACTGACACAAATAACTCAGATAGTCAGATCATACTGAAGTCTCTATCAAAGGGTGAGTTGTACTATCCTCTAACCTTAACCTCTTTCTCCTGCAGGACAAGTCCTTTCAGTTTAGAATATGTCTGTCCTAAACTCCATGTTTGATTTCTGCCATCTCAGTTGAGCAGGTTGTAAATGTGTTCAATTTATAGCCCATTCTGCAACGCCATGTGGCACGGACGGCCTTCAAATGTATGACAATGAGCAAATGACGAAGGCTTGGTGGTGTAGAGAGAACCACTGCACAGAAGTGACTTTGGTGAAACAGATCTGGGGGGGATCTGGTAGTAAATTGGGCGTTGCCATAGCTATGAGAAAGCATTCACAACCGTATATATTCCCTCAACACCTAGAGAGGTAGTGCGAGACTGTCAGCTGAGGCGGCAGAAGTGAGTGAGCTCCTCACGACGCTTCAAAGAGCACCATGTGATCGACTCCTCATTAATTGGTGACAAAATCTTTTGATATATTGCTTGTGTCTGCGAGAGAGAAACTCAGACACTACTGCTGTCTCTGTAGGGTTTCACTGGGTAATTTACATGCCTCTGTTTGCCTTTATTGGACATGTTCCAGCAGGACATGTCCAACCTCTCTGGAAGCATTAAAGCTCAAGAGCAAACTTCTTGGACAGATAGACAATATGTCATCCTGAATCCATCTGAGTGACAGAGCAAAGTACTCGATGCCTGACATTTCGTAATGTAAATAATACTTTCCCGGTGCATGTTGTACATCCATCTGAGCAATATGCCACCGGCCCCGTGGTGATGCTGCTCTTTGCCTGTAACCTTTTTCTCAGAATCTCAATGCAGCTCTGCCAAACGTCTGGAACTCAGCAGGTATTTGTTTGATCAGTTTTATTTCTCTCCCCGTGTTTCAGATGGGAGCTCAAATCTGGATCAGTCCGATAATTAGACATCGAATTAGTGAGTTCGGCAACTTCGTAGCAAGTGACATCTTGGCACGGGATGTTGTCACATCTTTGAGCATTTGGGTTAATTAAAGATGCGTGTTAACTTTCAACTTTGGCACTCCTCAGTGATAGTTTTAGTAGTATCAAAAAGAAAGTGTGGTAGGCAGAAATACTCACAGATAACTCACCACCTAAAGAAACAGAAACCAGTTTGCACGAGAATTGTCTCATAATCCACAAACCTACATGATTTATCCTCAAAATACATTTAGCCTCGCTCATGTGTTTCAAACCTGTACGATCATATGAATATTTATTTGTTGTTCCACTGGAATTCTTGATGTTGGAAAAAAAACCCATTAAAGACGTCACCTGAAGTATTTAGTAAAGATTTTGATATCTCTGTGCCCCATTGTGTTTTTTATTCATTCTATTATGTTAAGACTAAATGTATCCTGCAATTTAGGAATATATATATATATATAGATTAAGTGTTATTTAGTCATTCATAATGATTGTTAAATAAACAGTTTGACAGTTCTGCTTTTGACTAAAATGGCTGTTCCAGCTGCAGAAGGACTCGTAGATCTTTCCTTACCATCACCTCGTCTGTCCACCTACACTGCTGAATACAACCAGCTCACTGTCAACTGTCAAATGTCTTTCCACAGCATGTGGGGAAATCAGTTAGTAAAGGAGAGAGACACAAAGCAAAGGAGAAATCAAAATACAGCCAAATTACAGAGTGAAGCCTGGAATGTAGTGAAAACACTTTGATAAGCAGCAGAGTACAGAAGAGGTCAGACTCCCTTCAAGAGGCACCGTGTTTCACTGAAGGTTAAGCTTAGGGTCATTGCCTAATGTGATACAAAACTCAGGTCATGATCAGATCATGGACTTTTAGTGAAAACTTTATCCAAAGTGAAGTTTGAACTCAGAGCAGTCAGAGCTGAAGGCAACACGTATGTAACAGCACAGCAAATGAATAAGCAAGCATGCAAAAGAGACACAGCCTACTGACTCACTGCTCTTATTCTAATGACATTTTGCCATTGTTTGTTAAATCCAGTACAGTCCATTCAGCTGTGTGTGTGTGCTGTGTGTGTTTTTTTTTAATCACAACACGTGTGTTTCCTTGCTGTACGAGGCTTACATGACTCCCGTGGCCAATGTTTCATGAGTCATATTAATAAGCTCCAATCCAATCTGACATACAAGGTTTGCAGTGATGTGGGCTGGTTAAACGTCAGGCTTTGTAAGATGCCTTAGAGGTTAAACATTAAGAGCAGCAAAGCCCTTATCTGTCTCCATTTTCACTTTAGCTCCGTGGCATGTTGTTGACTCAACTGTTTATTTTTACAGCGGCTCAGATTGTAAAGACCGAGGACGTCTGTTGCTGCTTATAGGAACATCTCTACATATTTAATGCGGGATCCTCGGTTCTCTCGCACGGCCTCCAGTTAGGCCGTGTGCGTCGAGTGAAAGAATCGGGGCAAAATCCAAACTGGGGCTGTTAAATTGTTAAATTTTGAGGTGGAACACAAATCAGCAGGAGCAGAAAAGTGAAAATATCCGTTAAAAAAAATGGAAAGCATCTTGTTCCTGACGTTCTCTGGATTTTTCCCCCCACTGTAAGGTCACTTTTTTTTGTCATGAGCTACAGTAGTTTGTCAAGCCCACAGAAACACCTGAGGCACAGGATAGAATTTCAGTCAGAAGCGAAGTGGAGGGCATGGGAGCTGGTGATACGTGTTTGACTGTAATTGGTTTTGTTACAGACAGGGCTAAGTGGTGTGGGTGTAACACCGAGCTGTGCTGTTGTGGAACAGTCAGGACACTGACTCATGGAAAGCCCGGGACAAATGCTTTTTTTTTTTTTTTGTCATTTTATTTTATTTTTAATTTCAGGACCGCAGATTTTGTGGGATTAAGAGGCAATTTTTACATGTTCTACTGCCTCCGACTCTCAGTCCGTGCTAATTATATTTTGACTCTGAAGTAAGAAGAAGCAGTCGTGTTGAGATATCAGTCCCCACAGCAAATGAATACATTTGAACTGTGCTCCAGTGCTTTTTTTTTTTTTGGTTAAGCTGCCCGAAGACTTTCTTCTTCCCATGTTAATTAAAGTTTAAAGCAATAATCTAAAATTGCATTTAGGCTTAGATTATCATTTGGACTAAAACATAAAGCGAGCTTGTGTAGGTTCTGACTCATACGATTTAACACAAGACAAAGCTTCTTCTTTCTTTTTTTTTTCCCCCTTCATCCAAGAACAAAATGCTGCATAGAAGCAGCTGGTGAAACAAGTAATAAAATGTGTTGCACCGCAGATGACAGTGCACAGAATGGCACATCCATCAGCAGTATGGAGGTAGATGCACTGACTAAACATTGTTGCTGGGAGGAGGACTCCAGCTGAGATTTCTGCAGAATTAAAGTGTTTAATTTCAAATGATTATTCCTCAACACCTCGCCTGAACACTCGTGTTTTTATTTACACAGAAGTGGAGGACATTTTCATACACATCGGGAGACGTGCGTCAGAGGAGAGCGTGAAATCATCAGTCCTCATGGACAGTGACGTCCAGCAATTATGTAGAAGCACCTACACGAATAGAAAATGCTCTTTTTATGTGCAGTGGAGATTCATTAATAAGAAAACCTTGATCATTCATGCAGCCCGGAACTGCGTCATTTGAAATTTTGCCATGTGAGTGCCAATACTGATAAGTTTCAGTACTGATGCCAAAATAATAATAAACGACAACTCGATGTATTGATTAGTTGATAATCAAATAATGGTTTCAGTCATTCAAACAAACGTTTGCTGCTTCTACAAAGTGATGGACAGAGCTGCTCTCCTTCCTGTGACACTGAGAATCACAGCTGTGCTCGGAGTATTTGTCATTGCTCTTGACATTTTATACACAAACTAAATTATTGAAAAATAAATAATAAAGCTGCTGGATTCATACTGAAAATAATCTTTAGTTGCAGCCTACAACATGTATTAAATTATTTTTGAGAAATATCAATATTTTTTCATTCTTTTATTTGTTGGATTTAAGGTTCTGGCTCAACATGTGAATCTGTCCAGACATTTGATGTCAGCCTTTCTCACATTGTGCATGCCAGCTACACAGTGTCTCTCTCTCTCTCTCTCACACACACACACACACACACACGCAGGTGGGTACCACAAAAGTAAGGTTGGACTCAGCCATGGTTGCAGCTGCCGGCGGTCATCTGATTTGGATACACTCTCCACAATAACTGAACAATTTATCAGCAGCTCTCGTGTGGAGCATCCTCTCTCCCTCCCTCCCTCCCTCCTCATGAGGAACTCCTTGGCTTCATCTGATCTTCTCCTTCTTGCTGTTACATGAAAGGATCTGATTCCAACGAGCACAGAGGCCGAGGAGAGAGGCCTCTGTGCAGCTCTGAAGTTTACGGGGAGCTTCAGGCCTGTGGCTCGGTAAAGCTGGCTTCAGAACAGAAAGGGAGGGTGACTGAAATTGCTTAACCTCTCCCTAAACCCGCAGTGCTGCTTTAAAATCCTGCCCTCTGGTCCTTGATGCTACCCAAGCTCCACATGAACAGCCTGAACCCGACATGAATTCAGGTCATGCTCTCCCTCTACAACTTAAATAAAAAGCTCTCACCAGACCAAAAGAGTTCTTTCAGATCTAATTTGGATTTGGACTCTAAATACTGTGTCTAAAATAATCTTCAGTCCAGCAGAACCAGAATAATGAAATCCCTCGGGGTTCTCTCAATAAAACCCAGTATTGTATGGAAAGACAAATATTGGATCTGTGTTGTTGTGAACATGGATGTGGCAAAATGTTTAGTGTCTGGCAGCAGTTTCATCTCATAAACTTGGTGGTGAATATTTAATTTTAAGAGGTGTGCTTCTCTTTGGGGCTCTCTCTCTCACTCACACACACACATTCATCATAAACGGCGCATCACACAGAGATTTGGTTCCTCTCTTGAGGCTCTGGAAGTGTGTGTGCGCACCTGACGGCCAACATAAGCGCACATCTCCCTCCCTGTGTGGATTCGCGCATACGGCCCAGTGATGCTTAAAGTGGATAATAAATCACTTACACTGCTGTTCTGGCCGGACCAGTGCACCATAGCCTGGTTATGAGATGAATCCCCCGTTAAGGCGAATGTTGAACTATTAAGTTTTAGCTCCTCTTGTCTCGGACCGGCGGCTCTCCGCTCCTCTCCGCTCCAGCGTAATTCAGAGCGCGTCACTCTGCGTGCAGCTGCCGAGCTCATGCCCTCTCCCGGTTCTGGATCCCGGGCTGAACCGGGGGATCTGACTTTATCATCATCATCACTGTTCCTTCGGGCGCGCTTTCTGGACCTGCTGGTAAAACCTGCACCGTCGCTGCTCTTCTGTCCATCACTCGTTTTCAAAACTTTCATCTCAGCAAACTCTCCCTCAGCATTCTCGCCCTGTGGCTGCAGGTCGTCTGTATTCCGTTTCAGCCTTGGCTCCGCGTATGCCGCCCGCTCTGGTGCGCATTCGGCGGACCCCGCTGCGCAACGGAACCGACGACTTTCGGCACTTGCAGCCGCCCTGGTTCTCCCTGCCTCTTCTCCCTGTCCAAAAACTTCTCCCTTTAATCCTGTTGCGGATTCACTTGTGTCGAATTTCAGCAGTAATTCCCGCGCACGCCACTTATTTCCAGAGTGGCATGACCTGCAAGTTATCTCAGCTCTGGCGGCGTGAGAGATGCAGAGCATGATCAAAATCAAAAACCAAAGCGCGCTGAGCCACTTTGGACAAAATATGACCTCCCTCTCCATTGCTGGCGGCAGAGACGGACGCTGTGGATGGATGCAAGAAGTCCTTTTCTGCCCGCACTCCTCTTCTTCTTCTTCTTCTTTGCCTTTTTCGGGAGACCAAACAGCCGATCGGTGGTGGAACGGGAACTGCTGCGCAAGTTGTGGCGTTGCCCAAATGCAGTGTTGTAAAAAGTGCGGCTCAGTGTAAGTGGTCCAAGTTGAAGGATTTGATCAAATGAAGCCCCGCGCGCGCGCGCGCGCGCATGGGGGGAGGAGCTGAGGATCCAGACTGAGAGATGGAGGATAATGTTGGACTGTCTTTCTCATTATTTGTTATTTTCCACCATATGGTGGGCTATAATTAAAGCAGTCAGTAACACAGTCATTTTGTTCGGTTGCTCTTTTATTTCTCCTCACAGCCACACTTTGTTTTTTTATATATATATACATCCTGATGCAGGATTTTATCACCGGCCTCCCTCTGGGCAAACTAAATCGCTTAATTTAGCAAATGAAACTGAATTATTTCGCCTGTGATGGACCTGTTTAGATTCAGTCCTTTTAGGGGGGAGTCCCTCTAAATGGAAACATATTAATATGTTTCCAATTAAGTGCAGTGCGGTGGCTCCTATGACTTATCAAACAGCAATAAAGCATTCAAGCAGGAACATGAGATATTATTGCACATGCACCAGGACCAGCTGAGTGCAAGGTGGAGAATCACCTGTGAGGTGAGACATGCTGTCAGGGTGGAAATCCTGAATATCAAGTAGAATATCAAGACATCCTGCTCATGATTTTGTCCCAGCAAGCAGCTCTCAGGTGACCGATCTAAACAAGGCTGGAAGTTCTCCGTGGTCCTGTGTTGCCCTGCAGCTCTCTTGTGTGCAACCCAGTGTGTGATAACTGGAGGGTTATAGTGATTGCTGATGAGCACTTAGTAGTAGTATCACAAAGGGATGTACAAATGGCCACAGACTAATACAACAGCTGGTTGCTGTTCTAGTTCGCAGCAGAGGATGCAGCCACGAGGGAGTGAAAATGGGCAGATTGCACCCGGAGAGGTGATTCATTTCACCGCAAGGAGAAATATCCACCGCAAAGATTAAAGAGTCAAGGATTAGAGAATCAGAATGTCACACATATTCTGCTCAGACCCGCAGACACACCGTTTCCCCGCGAACACATGTTGCATCACGTGCTCTGAGCGAGTGCGACTCCACACACATTTGTTTTAAGACAGTCGTACGCTGAGAATGACCCATCTGTGGTGATTACAGCTCAGTGCTGCTCATCCCGACACATCGCTTCTCCTTCTGCTGCTCGAGCGTGGAAGTGTTTCCTGAGGATAAATCTACTTAATCCCCCAATTTTATCTCCATATCAATCATAAGGTAATTTAATTGCATGCATGCTTTTTTAATTCTAACATGTCTGCTGGGATGACACGAAAACAAGGTTATTAATGAAGAAATGAATGCGCTCTGTTTCATGAAACGTTAAAAATGATTTGCTTTTGTAGTTTGTGTTTCATTATTCTGAACATGAATTCAGCAGAGGTGTCTTTGTGTCCGTGTTTAAAGGGTAAGTTCACTCAAATCAAACCCAAAGTGAGCGCCAGCAATGAAATTCAGCTCTGTCAGAGACAGCATCAGGACCGCACAGCTTTATCTCCGGGGTCCTGATCCTGTCCTCTCTAATGTTTAGGGAGTTATCCTTGCTGCTCCACCTGTCCACATCAGTAAGGAAAGGTTACCGCCAGCGGGAGGGTCCAGCTAATGACATACCACCTCAAATTATTGACTTTACCTGTAACCCCAGCCCTTACGAATTAAATCCACGGCTCACAATGTACACCCAGTACCAATGCAGGAGGTAGTGTGCCCTTTTTTGTAGTCAGTTGGAGAGTGGGCATGTGGAGTTCAGGGAGGTGGACAGGTGGAAGTGTAAGGAAGGAGTTAGATTCCCATCACAGACCTGCAATCAACACTTTACTTTCCTGTTTACCATGCTGTCAAACAGCAGCAGCTTCCCAACAACGCAGCAGCAGACCCGAGAAGTCAAGATTCACTAACAATGCAACATTTAAATGCATCTTGTTGATGGGCCTTGCTAATGAATTAACACTTCATTTTGATGTCAGACAGTCATTTTCTTCTGCACTGACCGCAGGACTTCCAGCTGTGCCGTGCGCTGGATTACGCCTCAGATCAGACTGGAATCAGACTTCAGGTTTCTGAAGATTCCAAAGATGTTGCATGCTCGTGTTTTCCTGGCTGTGCTGCTGTAACTCTGATTCAAACAGCTGATGTGTGACGTAGTACAGTGAACAGGCACAGTTGGGCCCATGCATGGAACAGAAAAGCTCTACATTTATGCCAAGTAAAAGGATGTTTAATTCCATTTTTTTAACTCAGTCTTTTCTTGTGGCCAGAACACTTTTTTTGCTGACCTTGTCTATAGCACCTCCCCACCACACTGCCTACGTTTAAATACATCAGACAGCAATGTTCAAAATATGTTTTTTTGGTAATGTGAGTGAAACGATCCTTTAAATGACACTCTTAAAGTCTGATTACATCCCCCCCCCCTTTTTTTTTGGGGAGATGGCGAAGTGATCCTCCCCAGCCATGTCTGACCGGAGAGGAGACGTTAAAGATGATAAGTGTTGCCTCTCCTCATGGCACACAGCATTAAGCAGACATATTGTATTGGATTAATGGTGCTGCAATGGACAGGGCCCATACGGCTCGCAGACACTTATCAAGCAGTCCGCTGGTGTGTGTGTGTGTGTGTGTGTGTGTGTGTGCATCTCCTGCAGTAACACATCGCATCATCTCCTGTCCCCGCCTGGACTCACCATCCATTCACAGAGAATCAATGTCCTGCCAATAGCAGAAATAGATTTTTGAGGATGTTGCAGAAGGCAATATGCAGGCCTGAGTTGTCTGATTTGTATGTAGCACCTCGGACTATGAATCCACAACAAGGCGGTAAGCTTCAGAAATCACAGGAAAGTGATGTTCCAAAGCGAGGGGCAGAGAATATGTCCTCTGGCTTCCACTGGAACGTAACAAAGTGTGGACAGCACGAGTGAAAGAGGCAGGCAGGGCCACAGAGCTGGCCTTTACGGTATATTACATATATGTGCATGCTCGCAACACATGTTTATTGACATATTAAATAAATATTAGTGTTATTAGTCTCTGCAGCTTGTCTGGCTTTTCAGATAAACATATGTAAAAAAAACAAAAACAAACTTGCAGTCCTTGTAGGACCTCTTTCAGATTATTTCGATCGGACCATGACACTAAATCATAAAGTCGCTTTTCACAACTTTTTACAACATTGCTCCCCCTCCCCTGCTCAGCTCCCAGGGCTACCCTCAGCCCTGTAAAAGCTTCAGAGCATTAACACAAACAGGAGTTGGACTCAGTGGAACAAACAGCGATGCACTTTGTTTTTTCTTCAGCCAAAGCAACCCCCTTTTCTTTTTTTCTGAAGAGAGAGCTAGAGACAAAAGAAGCCCCATAAAGTGGACGCAAAAGGTTGTGTTTTAAGAGTTCTAGGTGAACAAATAAGAGCTGAAAAGAGGAAGGAAGTCAAAAAAAAAAAGCCAAAAGGAAGAAAGAAGAGTACCAGGAGGAGGAGGGGGGGGGGGGGTGACTAAATGGCTCTTTTATATTCCCCGTGTTCGACTCAAATGAAAAGTTACTCCAGATAAATAAGTTTCCCAGTAACATACACTCCATTGGTATTCATTCACAGCAGGGAGCAGACGTGGGGTCAGGAGCAATCAGTTTGCCGTGGGCTCATGGAGCGATGAGGGTTCAACATCTCAGTTCAGCATCTTTCAATTTCCAACAATTTTTTGGCATGTCTGTGTCTCAGCCTGCCATTAATTGCAAAACCGTCCACCCATAACAATATGAGTTTGTGAGATATAGACTGCAGCCTGAATCAAAGCCAGCTCGTCACAAGGAGGGAGATAAATAAATAAATGAATCAGCCTACAGGAAAAGAGCGACGGTTAGTTTGGATTCCATTTCCAATTCATGAAGTGAATTTCAAACAGTGGCCCAAATTGAGCCGGACCGCAGCTCTGCTGTGAATTGTCACAACATTTGAAAAGCAGTTATTAAGATGGTGATGAAAACTCATAGCAGTGAGGAGGCATCTCCCAAATGACTGTGGTCAGTGTATTCTTTGGTTCATTTTCCTTTTAGAAAGGAAACTCTACTTGTTAAATCACACTGTTACCGCTTACCACAGTACCGGTGCTTGGAGAGGCCAAAAAGGATTGTGATTTAGTGAAGTCATGTTTACTGTGACAACAAATAAATCCAGATTTACTCAATTAAATACAAAACTAAAGAGGAAGTCAGCTCAGATGACGCATCTCTTACAAAGTCCCTCATATTTAAACAGTCTGGCCCCTTGTTTGACTGAATTTTCGATTTCCAATATCATCAATATCATGTCATTTGACTTGATTTTTCTCTTCTTTCGACAAACGACGTCCTACTTGAGTAAATTTTTCTGCACATGACGATGACTTTAATTGGTCATGTCCAAAATCATTTTAGAGCAGGGTTGCAAAGACTTTTAGACTGGGCTAAAAGTGAACTGGAAATAATTTATATTGTCTGTGACACTTACCCCCATCACGGTCACGGTGGGGCTGGAGACTATCCCAGCTGACTGTGGGCAAGAGGCAGGGTACACCCTGGACAAGTCGCCAGCTCATCACAGGACACACTCACATACACGCATACAGGCAATTTAGAGCCGCCAGATAACTCATCAAGTGGACTGTGGGAGGGAGCCGAGAGAACCCACACAAACACAGAGAGGACATACAAACGGCACACAGAAATGTGTGAACCAGGAACCTTCTTACTGTGAGACGACGGCGCTAACCACTGCTCCACTATCACCAAACTGGAAACCCAAATCCACAATGGAATTGTAGTAAGCAAGTAGTCTGATTTACATAACAGTAAGCACATTAAAAGTTTTAGGAATTCAAAATATTGTCATTTAAGTTTTTATTATTTGGTTTGTGCAACTCAGTCTGCCTTAAAACAAGAAGAAACTGACTAAACTGTCAACAACGAAAATATTCTCAGACGGGTTTTTCCAGAAAAATACAAACATATACCGTCTGAATTCAGACAGAAACAAAATAAATCTCACCAAAAACATCTTGGTTAGTCGTTCCACTCTTCCAACAATCACCAGCTCTACAGTGTGAAAATAATCTGGTGTTTTTTTTGTAAAAGGAGTCTGTTCTGGTAAATAACAGTTGCACTTCATTCAGAGAGGGCTGATGGCAAAGTAAAGCTAAAAAAATATTCTAAATACAACGTACACTTTAACTGATTTTCTTAGCTGGCTAAAATATGTTTTTCTGCTCTCTGTCCACAGCAGCGCTCACGCTTAGCTCCCGTGCCAGCACTCATGAGGGAGCTGTCAATCAAAACGGGACCTGCGACGCCTACGCAGTCTTGAGAATTGTTCCGAGGAGCAAAATGAGCTGTTTTTGTACCGTTTTCTGATAGTTACCAGCATTCACCCTCATATTTATGGATATTTAATGAGACCTTCAACTTTGACTTCATATTTGCTTTTCTCATATTTCAAGTATCATTTTCAGAGGCTCTGAAGCAACACTGTGATTTTATTTTCAACCGCTTGAATCATGTTTGACCATGGGAAACAATCATTATGTTTAAACTCTATTCATTTCACAAACTCAAGCTGCTCTTTGTTTCTTTTACTACCCGTCTCTGAGAAGGAGAAGTGAATGACCAAAAGATACACTGTCTGTCTGTCTGTCTGTCTGGTGCTGAGTAATGCTGTCATCTCAAACAAGAGTCTCTGTGACGTGCAGCGACCTTGACACTGTCAATCCAGCTGCACGGTGTGAGAATATCCTGTGAGCAACTCTTCCTGTCCGGCACTTTGACACACACATTTCAAGTTGACTTCTCCTCTGTGGAGATGACTTGTTAGCAAAAGAGACTCTCTTATTCACTCCCCTCACACTGGACTTTGAGCGGTTTATGCCCCGCTGCCCCAGCTTCCAATGGTGCCTTCTGAGGCCAAGGCTCGATCCTTAATTCACTTAACGCACGTATAATAGCCACAAATTGATGTTTTCTTGCAATACACCAAATAGGCCAATGAAGCAGCCATTGTGGCTCGTTGAAATTGTAATTGTCGGTGAACAACAGGGGGAGAAGGAGGGATTTCTCGGTCTATTGAAGGAGGCTTTTCACCACACACTGACTTCATTCATACGGTTTAGGAAATGTGCATATTTGACAAACAAAGCCAGCTCTCACCAGCAGCATTCAGCGTCTTCTGAGCTGTGTTCTGCCTCCCTAGAAATCCCCCAACCCCTCCTCACCGCCGCCACCACTCTTCAACATCCTGCTGGGAGTGAAATGACTCTGCCATAAAGTGCTGGTGATTGGACACATAATCAGCTGCGCTTCTAATATTTAGAAGAGCAGAAACTGAATCCAGCTGCTGTTTATTCACATGGTTTTATTCAGCCACAGATAAGCCATTAGCTTCTATTCATCGGGCTGGCTTTTCTCTTCATTTCCCCAAGAAGAATACAGGCAGGGAGGTGGAGGAGCACAATTTATGGAGCTGTCACCGTGCTTTCCTGCTAATATCTTGAGTTCTCATATCAACATCAGCCATAAGACAGAGAGAGAGACAGAGGGAGGGGAGGCTGTTTTGAAAACTCAGGTAAAGAGAGAGAGAGAACAAGATCCATCTTAATTCATCTGAAGGGCCAAATGAGTGACTGCTTTAAAAGCTTGCCTACCGGGGCTGAAATATTAATATTTGCTGCTCAGGAACATTAGCAGTATCCTCGGAGTGAGGCAACGATAATAATTAATGAATCTCATTTCCAGATCACTGTGCTGGATGTTCAAAGTGCCTGCAACCATCAGAGGGGGAAAGCAAAGCACGGCATCGCCTTTTCATCGAGAGCGAGCGAACTCGAAATGAACAATCTGTTTGAATCCTCTCACTGCAGTTGGAGCTCATCTTGTTGATTTGTTTACCTCGGCAGTTGTGCTCTGGATGACTTATTCATGCACACGAGGAAAACCAACTCTCTCCAGAAGTTGCCACTTCTCCTTTTTTTTTATAATGTATTTTGTTGTCGTGTGAATAGACTGATCAGGATCTTTTTTTTTTTTTGCTTCAATGACGCTGCAGGCAAGGACATCTTTGAAGCAGCCAGTGTCTGTGTCTCCTTCTGTCACAGAGAGACATTGTTTGAGTAAGCATGAGGTCCTTGAAGATGAAAAGCGGCATTCTGCTATTTACAAATGGCATCGGAACACACACTCTTCAACTTTAGACCAGTGTGCAGCAGAAAGAAAAAAAAACACACAAGGACAGTAGTTCTGCTGTTTTGGAGAGCAGTGAGACTGTGTGACGTCTGCTGAACAGCGCCACTCTGGCCAAAAGTGGCAATTACAGGATGATGGCACTAACAATGTATGACATGATGTAATGTGTAAATAAACGTTTTGTAAGTTGTTCTAGTAAATGTCAACTTATACACTAGTGCAGTGGTTCCCAAACTTTTTCTGCAGGGCCCCCCTTTCTGAAGATTAGAATATTTTCGAGCCCCCCCACACTGACACAAACATACAAATCCTTTGTTTCTAAACTCCACTGGACTTTAGCCCCCTGGGGGGGGGCGCGCCCCCCAGTTTGGGAGCCACTGCGCTATGGGATATGGTAGCTCCCATATTGCCAGACAGCTTATCGAACGAGTACCGGCCAGTGGGGAGGGTCCGCCGTGACCGTTATCCACCATGGGCCATGACGTACGGGATCCAGCCTGAGTGAAGCGACCCAGCGCTGAAATTCCCGCTTGTGAAGGCGACCGAGACGGGTCACGAGGATGGCTGAAGCCATCAGGCCCAGCAGCCGAAGACACAGTCCCAGAAAAGATATCTCCTGTGTCGGAGAGAGTTGGCTCTTCTCCGTATTTATCACAAAACCCAAATCTATTAGCTGCATTAAGAACGGCAGAAGAAAAGTACAAAAAAAAAAAAAAAAGAGGCGAGAATACACAAGGGGTGAGGGAACATGAGAGGGGCAAAAGAGATTTGCAGCCCAAGATGAGAAGGAGTTGTGCAGCCTTTCAGGAACGACTGTGTGAAGTCCATTTCAGCGGCTTTCTGCTTTTTTTTTTTGCACATTTGAGTCAGCCGAGACGTCTTTTGAAAGACGAATGACACCGACTCACCTCACGGTTCATTCAACAGTTCATCCCTGTGATCCCTTGTTGTTCAGATCGCCCTGACGTATCAGCTGCTCAGGCTTCAGCAGAGACGCCAGCTCCCATGGTCGGTCACTGGTGAAAATATGACTCGGCTGCTGGCGGTGCAGCGTAAGGAGGCACAGAGAGTACAGTAAGTGACCTACCTACAGCCGACCTCATCTCTGCTCATGTCACACCAATCTGTCTGTAATGAGGAAGAGGGGAACTGTGAAGATCAAGCTTGTATTTTCTTTCTATTAGGAGCCTCTGGGAGGCAGAACTTGGCACATGTGACGCTGAGATCAGGCCTCTTCTCCAGCTGGTAAGACCACAATCCCGAAAAGACTCTAGAGTAGTTTGAGTCACCTGTTATCTGATTTATTGTGTAAATAAATAATGTGCTTATCATATGTCATTCCTGGTTTGAGGTGTGGAAGGTGAACATGGACCTGAAAATGAGGGACATTGAGGCCGAAGCAAGGAGACTGCTGAGAACTCCAGGCGCCGTCCCTCCTCAATTTCAGTGAGTCACATTTGACACACATTGATGATCAGTTGAAGTTCAGTGGTTGTGATGTCTCTGTGTTGCTTTGAGGTGTTTTTAAAACTAACTTTGAATGACTGTAACCTGCAGACATCCCAACATCATCAAGAAAGCCCACATGTATGCCAAGAGGCTGACGAAGCAGGAGCAGCAAAAAGGCCCGGAGACCAGACTGCTCTGCCCAATGGGGGTGGTTTTGGAGGTTGTGCCAAAGGTCCTGCGAGGCTGCTGGTTGCTCCCTCCAACCACCTCCTTCAATATGCCCTCCCAGCAGCTAAGTAAAATGGCTGTTGGGATCACTAAGGCAGTCCAGGACCGGGTCTCCAAGTCTCTGTCCTCTGTGCTTCTTCATGCGACGTTCTCAACCACCATCAGAGGTAAAATGGCCCTGTCCATCCACAGGAAGCTTAGACGGGAGTACACTGGAGATGTCCTAGAGGAGAAGCTTGAGTGCTTTGCAACAGATGTGCAGCGCACCATCACAAATGTGGCAGCAGAAGAGATATGTGCGCTGTTTCAGACTTCTGCTGTTCTGACCACCAACCTCACACTGCCAGTCCCGAACCAGACTCGGCTGTGATTTATACTCCGCCATGTGCCCCGACCACCACGGATGAACCTCTTGCGGACACTGCCAGTCCCGAACCAGACTCGGCTGTGATTCATACTCCGCCATGTGCACCGACCACCACGGATGAACCTCTTGCGGACACTGCCAGTCCCGAACCAGACTCGGCTGTGATTCATACTCCGCCATGTGCACCGACCACCACGGATGAACCTCTTGCGGACACTGCCAGTCCCGAACCAGGCTCGGCTGTGATTCATACTCCGCCATGTGCACCGACCACCACGGATGAACCTCTTGCGGACACTGCCAGTCCCGAACCAGGCTCGGCTGTGATTCATACTCCGCCATGTGCACCGACCACCACGGATGAACCTCTTGCGGACACTGCCAGTCCCAAACCAGGCTCGGCTGTGATTCATACTCCGCCATGTGCACCGACCACCACGGATGAACCTCTTGCGGACACTGCCAGTCCCGAACCAGACTCGGCTGTGATTCATACTCCGCCATGTGCACCGACCACCACGGATGAACCTCTTGCGGACACTGCCAGTCCCGAACCAGACTCGGCTGTGGTCAGAAGGAGAAATACGTGAAAATTCACACGGTTTGTTAAGTGGCTGAAAAAAAGGTGCTGCTGTTTAACAGCTGAAGAGAATGACCAGAACTGAAATTTTCCCCCAGGAAAACTTTATGTAAATACGTGGTCTTTGTTTTTGTCGTTGTTTTTTCATTTAATTTGTTGTAAATAAAAAAAAAAAGCATTCAGAAAAACATGATACAGGAATTCTGTGTATTGCACTATATATATTGTTTAGTTTATTGGAGGAGTTAAGAAAAAGTGAATCTGTAGCTGCATTTATAAATCAATACTTATCTTGGTGCCGAAAACAACCAGGGAAAACAAACCATTTCAACACACATAGATTTACTTAAGAATACGCACTATTCGGTGTAAGTGTAATATCAGTTGTGGAAACTAAATGATGGAGAAAAACCTGAAAAAAAAAAGCCTCTACACATGGGTACAATTCTACCAATGACCTGAAATGTGAGGGTTAACACAGTCTTATACAGGAGAATTCTGGATAATTGCAAGCCAATGTCAAAAGTGTCTTTGTGTTCATAATTAAGGACTCGCCACACCTGCGTTAGTCGCTGCCAGCGCACATGCTCTTGCGCTAGTTGAATCGCGTGGAAATTTTTTTGCTTCGCGTTCAGGTGCGGAGTGGCGGTGGCACCGTTAGATAACCAAACGTTCTTCTTCATAATATTCACTCTGTGTCTCGCTATGGCAGTGGTTCCCAAACTTTTTCTGCAGGGCCCCCCTTTCTGAAGATTAGAATATTTTCGAGCCCCCCCCCACACTGACACAAACATACAAATCCTTTGTTTCTAAACTCCACTGGACTTTACTTAACATTGTAAGTCATACAAAATGGCAACTTCTTCCTGAACAAAACTAAAAAAAAAATGACAAATCACCTTTACAATTATTAAAAGTGACACTGCATCATGTATCATAAAATTTTACCATGTAATGGTGTTCATGGCTTTCAACACATCTTCTTATAAACTCCATTCCTGCATGAAAGTGGCCTTTTACACTTTACCAGTTCTCTGAAGAAAATAACAAAATCCTGAACATTTAACTCTGCAAAAACTGCACCTTTAATGTCCACATCTTTTCAGTGACTGGTGTGGGCTTGCTTCATGCTGCAGATCTTCTCAAATCGGGGCTGCAGCTGTGAGACTGCTACTCTTAGTTCATTTTCAATGTCCAGCTTTGATCTGTATTTAGTCTTGATGGAGGCCACAGCAGAAAAAACCTATCTCACATAGGTAAGACGTGGCAAATGGAAGGAGTGTGGCCAGAGCTCTTTTACCTAGCAGTGGGAAATCTTTCTCCACTCCAATCCAAAATGCAGCTAGTGTCTTAGACTTAAACTCCAGCCTCATTGTTGAATCAGAGGTGACATCAATGAACTGTTCATTCTCTGTAGTGCTGAATTCGGCAGGTGGTGTTGCACTGAAGGGGTCTCGGATCCAGTCATATTGTGTAGGATCCTGCACTGGGAAGTACCTCTGGAAATGCTTTTGGAGGGCAGAGATGTGAGCTTTCATGCATGGGATCACTGTGTTCTGCAGCTTGTTGACCTCAATGAATGACTTCAGGTTCTCAAACGAGTCTATATTTCCCTCTGTAACTCGCTGCTCCCACATCTCAAGCTTTCTTGTGAATGATGTGATTTTATCTGCCAGATGTGGAAGGTGTGTGTTGCTGCCCTGCATCTGCAGATTTAGCTCATTGAGTTTTTGAAACATGTCACTGAGGTACGCAAGTTTCATGAGGAACTTGTTGTTGTTAAACTTGTGGGCAAGTTCATTTTCCTCCTCTTCCAAAAAGATGCGGATCTCATCCCGCAGTTCAAAGACCCTGGATAAAACCTTCCCACGTGACAGCCATCGGGACTCGCTGTGAAACAGAACAGCTGTGTGGTCGGAGCCCATTTCCTCACACAGTGCAGAGAAAATACGTGCTTTGACAGGTCGTGTTTTAATGTAGTTCACTGTAGTGATGACATCCGTCATAACATCGTGCAGGTTGGGACTCAGCTGTTTAGACGCCAGCGCCTCTCGGTGTATCATACAGTGTGTCCACTGCACGTTAGGGGAGACGCGCGTGATGAGCGCTTGCAGCCCCCCTCTTCTCCCAGCCATGGCCTGAGCCCCGTCTGTGCAGATCCCCACACAGTCCTCCCATTTCAGATCGGCCTCTCTCAAGTAAGTATCAATAATTTTAAAAAGTTCGTCTGCAGTGGCTCTGCTCGTCACTTGTTTGCAGAAAAGCAAATCCTCCCTCAAATCATCGGCATCAATGAATCTGACGTATGTTATCAATAAGCAGTCTTTATTACTGTCAGTCGCCTCATCCATCTGCAGACCAAAGCGTCGGTCCCGTATCTTGTCATTTAGCTGCTCTTCTATGTCTTTTGACATATCATAAATATGCCTTGAGATAGTATTGTTTGAGAGAGGAATGGCCTTTAGCTTGCTGGCAGTGGCTGCGTCGATCATAGTTGAGACCATGTCGATCGCAGAGGGAAGTATTAATTCCTCGGCTATAGTGTGTGGCTTTTTACACTGAGCAACTCTGTAGGCAACTTTGTAGGAGGCGAGCTGAGCATTTGCAGGCAGGGATGCTGCTTTAGTAAAGCGACTCTGCTGTGCACGACAGTGTGTGAGTTTTTTTCTGAAGAACTCCACCGGCTTGTCTTTGTGCTCGGGACGTGTTGTCTCCAAGTGGCGTTTTTAATTTGTTCGGCTTCAGACTGTCGCAAGCTGGTATTTTTAGACACACAACACACTGTGGTCTTTCCTCCTTACCCACTGTTGTGCTGGTGAAGCCGAGTGCGAGATATGCCTCGTCATATTTTCTTGTCTTTGCTTTTGAAGTTGCTACATTTGGTGAAGATTCATCATCTGGTTTGCGTTTAGCTGGGAGCAGCTGTCACAAACTTGTCCATGCTGTTATGCTAGCATTGTAACTAACTAGTCATTCATTTAGCCGTAGCCTTGCCGCGCCCCCCCTGCAATACCTCAGCGCCCCCCCTAGTGGCGCACCCCCAACTTTTGGGGTTTGGGAACCACTGCACTAGTGGAACAACATTACACCAACGAGCTCTGTTGTCCAAACCGACAATTAATTCCAGGCAATTTGCAGCCTGTGCACACAACTGATTATTAAATAGAAATACATGACCGCCTCCTGAGTGAAGAATGAATCAGAAACTCAGACTGCTGAATTAAACTCAGTGACAAATAAGTCTGGTACGATTTTTACACAGTGTATAGTACACACACAACTTATGTTGCTACGCAGTGCAGTGGTTGCTGACTGTCTCATCTGGAAAGTGAGTTACAACAATAAGTGAGTCTCACCTGACAATGTTCTAAAATCTGCTTGAGGTGAAACTAGGTTTGATTATTCTCATCTAAGCAATGCACTCAGCTTCTCTGTAACCAGTCAGCAGGACGGCCTCACACTCCCTCTCTCCCTGCAGGTTAAAGTTCCTCAGTGAATGTCACCATGAGCATATTAGCATGCACCTGTTGATCGGGTAGCATCATAGGTGTGTTTGATTTGGGTCACCTGTTGAATGATGCATTAAACCACTGACAGTGAAAAGAACAGTGTCGCAGCATAGGCGTGATGTGACCTACAGGTGAAGCTCACAGTCTATGGTGCTAGCCGCCACCATGTTGGCTGTCCTGTCTCTTTCGGCTAATCCACAATTTGCCAGACGTGGGTCGACTGTGGACCTGAGGCAGGATGAATAACACCTGGGTGATCAAATAAGCCATCTGTAATGGCAACCACCTGTCAATCAAAGCAGTCATGCTGTAATTCTGCATAACTGTAAGCCTTAATAACATTTGAACAGGTGTATATAAATTCACCCTCAGTACAGTTGTCATGAACGGGGAAATTAGCTATAGAGACCAAAACTGTTTTTGTACCAGGCTGTAAACATGTTTATTTCTGCTGTGAACGTTGGACATTTGAACATGGGGACTTATTGAGATTGACATGTTCTGCAGCCAGCCTCAAGTGGCAGTTAGAGGAACTGCAGTTTTTGGCACTTCAGCAGTGGCTTGACTTCACAGGCACAGAGGTTACTGTTTGCATTAAACCAGTGATTAATTATGGTAGATGTAACTATGCTGTGGTAAAATAATGCTAATTGCTACCCATGGTGACATCATCCTTATTTGTATTGCATTGGTGTGTATTTTTTGTACTGCTCACTAACTGCCAGCTGTTCCTCTCGCACCCCCCTCACACTCTGCCAATGAATGTTGACATGTAGAACAAGAGTTTTCTCGTCAGCTTCATTTTTAGCCACAGCATGAAGCCGTTCTCAGAAAACAAAATCCATGTGCACAACATGCCCGGCACAGAACGACAGACAGACAAAGTATTTACCTCCAGGAGGTAGTCAAGACACAAACTGGGCTAAAAGTAAAATGGGCCGGTTGGAAACACGACTCCACATAAATAAGCAACTGTTTACTAACGTGTTCCTCATAATGTCTTTGTAAGGTGATGATATTTCAGTGATGGTGTTTCACCCCAAAACCAGGAAATGTACTACACAACCCTCAATACTTTCCAAACTCCCTGCTGTCTTTGACACACCATCTAGTCCACAAGTTTTTGATTAATATGAATTCAAACTTATCTTCTCCTCTTTTACAGCTGTTCAATGAGCAGTCTGTTAGGCTATTCAGACCAAATCAAGCTTTGGCCACAGGCGGGTGCTGAAAAACATTCAACCCGACGTCACTCCGTGGTGGCCAATCAGATGATCAGACCGAAGTCAAAAATTGAGTTATCAGATTAAGTTCATGGACTACTGTTGTGTTGTTGCTCTGTTTATTTCATGTACCAGCTTCTCTGTCTCTGTCTGACTCTGTGTCTGAGTTTATGCTGCAAAACGGGGACATGAAGTTTGATTTGGTTTGTGTCTGATGGTTTGAGAGAAAGAGTGAGGGGGAAAGAGAACATTGGTCAAGAGACAAAGACAGTAAATGAGAGTAAGCGAGCACTGAAAGACCGTTAATCAGCAAAATAAAAATTATTACTTTCTAATGATTTCACAGCAGCACAAATGAACACACAATTTGGTCTAAATAAAGCCTTAACCTTGCTTTACCACTCAACTTCCCTCTCTCCTTTGTCAGAATTTGTATAGTTTTATCTTTTGGAGATTCATTTCTCCCCTTGCTGTTGAATTTGCACACCACCCACTAACATGCACCTCCATGCAAGTAAGTATATTTGTAATTGACCTCACATCTGAGCGGTGCCACCAGTCTAAGAGGATAATTATGAGAGCAGCCGTGCTAATGATGTCTTTAAGTTTCAGTGCCCTTCGCCACTGAGTCAACTTTGACCCCGAAGAATAGTTTGCAACGGTATGATTGTGAAAAGTTCAATTAAGCTGTAATTTGAAGCAGAGACCGCAGAATAATTGCAAGACGGTGGGTGGTCTTTTAGTTGAGTTTTGAGCATGCCTAATAAGCAGTCTGTCTCACTTCTCACCAGCTATTAGCATCTGTTCCCTGATGTGAGATGTTGCTGAATAATGACAAGAGGGGGCAACAGACTTTTTCTGTGTTTGTGGTTTACTGTACTGTACTTCAGAGAAAAATAATGGAGACATGTTGTTTGCCTGCTTTTAATTGATTCAACGATGACAACCTCCTATTAAAATACACAGAAAAGCACATACATGTTTTTACAACTAAAAAAGTCGAAGGCTGGATGTTTATAGAGATTTACTTAGCATAATTGCTTCAGGCTAAGTAGCTCAGATGCAACTCCCTGACCCTTGTTAAACATCAGAGAAATGTTTTTTAGAAAATCCTCAGCATCTTCCATCTTTGCTGTATCTGATATATTGGCCATAATTGCTGGAAGTGTGCAGGACTGGATATTAGGACACATCTGTTCTATCAAGGGGCATGTGCTCCTGGGGATTTCTATACCAATGCTTCCCGTAATGAACTCGCTTAGAGAGCGGTGGGAAAAGAAATAAATATATAAAAGGAAGAAATAAGATTCAATGAATGCACTGCATTGACGATGGGAAAGCGCATGTTGGTACTGTGTTGTCCTATCAAGTGCTATCGATTCTTTTCAGTCACCAAAATGGCACCAAGCCATTGTTGCCCCGAAGCCATGTGAAAACAAATCACTCCAAAACTGGTGACAATTAGCCTCGCACCTCGGATTCCTTCACCTGTGTGGGATAAATAACCTGCTTGTTTCACAGTAAACTGCAGCCGGGACGGCCGTGCGTATAACACGCTGAGTAATTGAGTCCACTATGCATATTTATGACTAAATAGACATGCTGTCGGCCCTGGATTTATTGGGGAGAGTTGTGGTTTTGGCGGAGGCTCTGCTCTGCAGTCTATGGCTTTATAAAAGGGCTTTAGTGAGCAAAACAGTCAATCTGTCACTCCTATTAGAGCAGGATATATCAGCGGGACAGATCATGCTTCTGTGGGCACAGGCTCTAAACAGTCCATGGAAAAGGAAGTGAAGTAACCACCAGAGCTAAGTGCATCAATGAGGGAGTTAATATTCAGGAAATACATATGACCACACTAAATATTACAAAACCTGTTCTGTCATTGTTCAAGCAGACAGCTGTTCAGGAGGTATAGCAGCTCTTTGATCCTTGGCTAACCTTGTCTGCATGTTGACGTGCTCTTTGGCAAATTACAGAACCTTTGGTGGGCCATTCGTGTGTGAGTGTGTGATGAGTTACTCTCTGATGTGTACACGAACATGTGTGTGTGATGTAGAGCAGTGTTCCCCAACGCCCGGGCCGCGAACCGGTACCGGTCCATCGATCAATTGGTACCGGGCCGCACAAGAAATAATTAATTATTTCCGTTTTCTGTAGTATCTGAGTATGGACGATCTTTTATTTTGAAATGATTCTCTCAGTGACGTCTGGGTCACTTGCGCGGCGTAACGGTAACGATAGCGACCCGTCACGATTCAGAGTGCTCTAAGGCCAAGCCCCCCCGGCCGCAGTTAAATTGTCAAGTGTTGACCGGTCCGTGGTGATAAAAAGGTTGGGGACCACTGATGTAGAGTGTAAAAGCGCCTTGAGTGGTCAGAAGACTAAAAAGGTCCTACATACTGTAAGTGCAGTCCATTTACCACAAATTTGGGTTCTACAAAGAGAAGGTGTGTGACAGGCTTATTAGAGATCTAAAGGTCCAGTGTGTGAGACTGAGGGGAATCTACTGGCAGCATATGGCAGAAATTGAATATTTTCATTCATGTATGTCACCTGAAAAAAATAATTTTCATTTTTTCAATACCTCATGGCGCAGACTCACTGGGCCTGTTGACTGATGTCAAGTCGACAGATCCCATTCATTTTCTACAGAAAGCACGAGATCCAGCAGTGCTGTGAATGATGGATACGTCATGTTCGAGGTATCATAATTTGCATAGACACGACTTGCCCTCGACTTTATGCAAATGAAGTCTATTCATCCACAACGCACCAGGCTCACGAAACTCAGATCAGACTGTCAAACTTGGCAGCGCCAATTAAATATGAATCCAGATTCTGTTACTGCATTATCTCTATCTATGTCTGTCTGTCTGTCTGTCTGTCTGTCTGTCTGTCTGTCTAAAAATTTAAAAATTAGACAAAAAGGCCCCTTAGCTCATTTTCTGTTGGTTAGAAAGCATCTTTAACACTACATATTAATCCACTAATAATGAAAAAAATATTAGTGCAATATAAATATTAGTGCAGCTGAGTTCAGTTGATCAGTTGATCAGATCATGGATGGACTCATTTTCAGTCGGCGAGTTTGTGCACACATCCATAAACCACATTTTTACATTTCTAGTGCAACAATTTGGATTCATTGCTAGATTTTATTCCCGGAATCATCACACTGTACACAATACTTCATTTTTAGCTACTGTATGATGATGAATGTGTGTGCACTCAAGGGCAAACGGGGAGGAAACATTAAACACAACGGTTGTTTTGAAACTCCAGGGGAAATAATGACAGTGTAATAAATGAATGGATAGAGAAAAAAACATCAGAAAACCTCTCTTAGACTTCATTTGCATTCTCATAAAAAGAAGATTGAGGGCAGACCTCTCGTATTTATGTTCTATATATAATATCACGACACGTGGATGTTAGTATTTTGCCGGTTTAAATATTGCATAGAAGCAAGTGAGCTCAATTTATACACATTACTCTTTTATTTTAGGTTCTGTATGTTTCTGAATGAGTTTGGGGTGAAAAATGATAATGACATGAATACTGTATAAAACACACCACACACACACACACACACACACACACACACACACACACACACACACACACACACACACACACACCCACACTTAATATTTCACAGGAAACGGTCAAGTCATACATTTTTAGAATGAGACATACATCAGAAAAGAACCATTGTTTAAACAGAACATATCACGCACAATATTTCAGGTGTCTCGTGGCCATAAAAGCCAAATTCATCACAGTGTGCAGATGTGATGTGCCGCTGAACTCGGTGGAAAACTCCCCCCCCTCCAAGCTGCGCTGGTGAATAAATGCAGAGAAGTCATTATTTGACTTCATTACAGCAAAGTAATTAAAATAAGATACTGTGTCTATAATGTTATTAAAGAGCCTGGGCAGCGAGGACCACACGACAGCGGCGATATGAGTGAGTAGTGTTTAACAAACATGCTGCATAGAGATGCAGGGGACTGTCTATACCCTGGAGGCTTTGTTAATGTGATGGCATTTACAACTCCTGGCTCAGTGTCTTGATCAGAGCGAGAAGTGCAGTGTCTGCTAAGTTTTCTCTGTAAACCTCTCAGTGACGCAGCGATGTGAAAAACACAGCATAGCGAGAAACATTAAAAGGTCACTGTCTAATTAGATAACTTGGAATTGATATTAACTTGTTATGCTGATTAAACTGGTGTAGATATAATGACGCGCCGTATGCTTATCCCTGTAGGTTTGTTGTGTTGTGAGGAGATTTTAAAGACTTCCAGGTGTGTTTCTTAAACTCTGAGAAGAGCTTTGCTGACTGCGTGCTCCTTTTCTAAGCAGTGCTGTGCTTCACATTCAATTCTGCATAGTTACACACTTTTACACCTGCCTGCCAAGTGCCAAGTATCTCCGACTGCTGGCCAACTGAGCAGTTTCACTGGAGCAATAAGTTTGCTGAGAGACACCCCTCCGTTTCCCAGAAGACCTAGACCATCGCGGTCGGCAGTTCCAAGGGCAAATCGAGTGACTGTGACTACTTCAGGCACGACTCGAGCAAAACCTGGAAAGACGACATAACAGGAGAGCGAGCAGGCCTGTAACTAACAATGAACTGAAGACAAAGAAAAGCAGTTAATCCTCACAGATGTCAAGCTGAATTCAGAGAGGTTTAGGCATTTTTATTGGCTTAAAAAGTGACTCCAACAATCATTCATTGACAACAATTAATTATCTCTCAATCATCTGATTTGTTTAAGCACTAGATTAGATACAGATACGGACGGATGACTTATAACCATAGTATTGATTTTATATGGTAGTATTTTCTTTGATGATTGTTGAACTTTGTTAAAAACAAAGATTTTTACATTAAAACATGAAGTGATTTATTGAATGTGTATGTATTCAATAAAAAAGGATGGAACAAACGATGGATTAAAGAAATCCATATTTATGATTGCATTGAGATACATGGATGCACAGGAGCCGAGAACAACAATAACAAGCTGTAATAATACTGTATAATAATACTGTATAAGAGATAACAGCACTAAGAAAAAAACATCTGCCAGCACAATTGTCCTTGGCTTCTATATGGACGCCTCTCTGTCAGAAGGTAATGCACCCGAGGGGAATCACATACATGATTCCAAAAAAGCTTTGATCAAAAGTTTCCATCATAGCAGTGAACACACATTATCAGAAGACTTTCTACCGATCCGTCTGCTTGTCATATCTTGGACTTGTTTATTAAAAGCTGCCGCAAACAGAAATATTAAAGGACCATCTTTGAGTGTACTCTGAGCGACACAGTCCAACCTTAAAAATGTTTTGCCAGAGTTATGTCTGTTCAGCTTTCTCTGTGCTCTTCTTACACCTCAGTTATGTGACATTGTGGCCGTGTTTGGTCACTTGTCCATGCAGCTTCCTACTGCACCAGGAAGGATTCAGAAGCAGGACGATTTTCCCACCAAACATTGTTACTCAGATTTGATCTACCAATATGTATGAAGACTATGAAGGTAAATTGTTTCCCCTGTGTCTGTTTACACAATCAGGAAACTGCAGGGGTATTTTATTTTGAAAATTGACTGGATTCTACAGGATATGCCAGTGTGTGACTTCCGGCCTCGATCTGCTGTGTACCGCTTGACGTGGTGTCAGTCAAAAATGAACCAGATGCATATGCTCTACGGAACACAGTGGAGAGACATTACTGGAACGTGCTGTGACACTTCAGGCGAAATCACAACCATTGTCTGGAATGGGTGCGATCAGCTCCTCCAGCTGTGCCGGGTCTAGAAGTTACGGGTATGATGTATCTCTGCACACCAATCAATTTAGAAACATTTGAACCAACCGGGATTGCTACTGATGTTACCAAAGTCACTAAATAAAGTCTGTTGCATATGTAGTTATGGATATTTGTTGCTGCAGAAGTATACTTTGGGGCTTTAAAATATACTTTAGCTTAAGCTTTACATAAATAATAAGAATGCATGTCAAAATGAATGTAGCATCCCTGACAAGCCAAATGAAGTGAACCGCACCACAGTACTGTTGAGCAAGGTTATGTACACAGGATGGATTTTTAGTAAGTTGTGCCATTACACGTGTCACGGTGGTATTGAACGAGGCTTTACTCACTTTGGGAATGGATCCCAGAAGTCCTCATTTCATTCACAGGGTTTAAGTCTGCTTTTAACAGCAGTCATAATTGGGCTGTACACAGTGATGCCTGGAGAACTACGTACAGTCTTAATTTATACATTTTTTAAGTGCCTGTCCATCAAAGGAAGACTGCTCTTACATACCTAGCTCACCCAAAAATAGCTTAGTGGTATTTGCACATTGTCACTTTACTTCTGCTGCTTGACTTCAGAAAGTAAGGATGATTCTGAAATCAACATGAGACACAGAAGAGGTGCAGATTCTTTCAGAAATAATAACCCACAGACAGACAAGAACTATATAATTCTGCATTTTGACTGAAGTATTTATTATTCCTTACTCTATCCACTCATGGAAACTGGACAACGGGGCATTCACAAGGGAGTCTACCCAATGACGTCCAAAAAATAAGTAGGTATACCCGTGCACTACACCACAGGGTGTACAATACATGGTGTTTTTTGGTCTGGAGCAGTCATCAGTGAGCTGAGATTTCATGCGTTGTACTTTGAGTCAATCATGCTGCATTCTGCATGCCATCTCAGGTGTAACACATGTGCTCGAATGCACTAGAGAGTAAAATGGGTAGTTCCATAGAAAGGTAGAGCACCCTGTTCCCTCTGCCGTTCTACAGCAGGTCGGTCCTCGTCTCAATTTAACCATGCCCTCAAGTAACAATAAAGAAATATTGGAAACAGAAGAATATGCAATGCGAACACTATAAATGAGTGACAAAGAAAAATGTTTCACCCGGATTTCTTTTTATCTACTTCACTATCTTTCTTCCCTGTGTCTGGACCACCATCGTTATGACACCGTACAACACATACTTTTTAACGCAGCCACTTTAAATTATTCACCACCTCTGCAATTTTCATGAGCTAGGTGATTACATAGTGAAATGGTACTGCAGGCAAAACAGGAAAGAATTTCTTTACAGCATTAGCAGAACTGTGGCAGCAGAGGACTTCCCAACATGGTAAAAAAAAAAAAAAAAAAAAAAGGCTTTCAAAGATATTTTAATTCAGTTCAAAACATCTAAAAATGTCTTCCCTGAAAACTGACTATTGCATCTTGTAATGAGGGCCGTGACCTCTGGCTGGGCAGATGCAAAAGATTCTTGTATACGGAGTGTGTGGGAGCAATGCATGAATAATGGAGATTTGCAGTTGAAGTCATTTTAAATGGTGCACAGAGGATCTTCAGTATGATGACTTTGTCAATGACTTAAATTGTACCAGTGGAACCTCTTCTTTTTATGGCTGATGTGGATCAAGACCTATGGCACTGTTTTATCAGGAGAAAAACAATTTGACTTGAAAAATAAAATGACTGAAGTTCTCATTTCAGATGCACTTTGGATACTTGAGATAATTTACAGTCAAGAGTTTTAGCATTAGTCTCTAGGTTATAGTCTCTGATACATGAGGTTAAGCAAAGGTACAAGATAGGTGAAAAAAGCCATCTCTGTTTTCATTAGATGTGTTGAGGTGTAGCTGGTTTCTGACCCGGACATCAAACTTTGACCGTGATAAATCGAGGGGATTCTGCTCCAGACAATTTACATTGATTGCCAACATTCAGTGCCAATACAGAGAGAAGTGTGTCCTTAACACCTTTAACTGGAGACCGGAGCTCTATTACCATTTTGCAGTACTATTACCTTTTAACCATAACCAAGATCTGTCCATAACCTTTGCTTGGTGGAAACCAGTCGGGTCCAAACGTTTCCAAACTTTTCAGTCAAATACATTTTGGAGATCTACAATGCAGCAAACACTTTTCTTACTTTTCTTCCTTAGTTGTCCAACCTGAGCTATGAGTTATTTGCAATAACCCCATCAAGGGTGCAGGTTTTCTTCATATCATCTTGATCCCCGGCTACTCCAGTCTGCATGTCGAAGTGTGCTTGGGCAAGATACTGAACCCTAAATTGCTCCTGAAGGCAGCGTGTGAATGGGTGAATGAGATAGGTAGTGTAAAAGTGCTTTGAGTGGTCGGAAGACTAGAAAGGTGATAGAGAAGTATAGTCCATTAACAGAGGAACCATGTGCAGATATGTGAGAATTTCAACAATGTTGGCAATGGACTATCAAAATAAGTGTTACTGACAGCAAATCCAGGCTTTTTGTTAGAATCGACCAGTGCTGATGTTCTTTTTCTAGTGGTGGTGATGGTGCTGCCTTTAAAGAGGTGCTACATTCTTTGATATAAATTGAAACAAATCTCAATCAGTGAGAAATTCCAAATTGCATCTTCCAGTGGTGGCTGGTTCAAATCAGGAGGCTTGCTCACTTGACCCCATTTTGCTGTAATAGGGTTGAACACATTTATTTAGGAATATGGCGTTTTGACAAAACAGGTAATCAAGCAAGAGGCAGTTTAGAGGAGCAGTAAAAAAAAAACGTGTGAGTGTGAAAATGACAAGTTGTTCCGTTTTATGTGCTGGAATATGTTTTTTTTGGACAGACAAAGTAACATGTTACTAGCAGAGAGCCAGAATCCGGCCAAGAAATAGTTTGAGCATCTAATATCCTATCTTGTGATTATTACATTTCTAATTTTGTATCAATGAAACAAAAAAAGATATACCGTGTTAATAAGTGTGATTTAGAGGTGCTGGCTCACAGGTTTCTTTTTAACGTTGGACAAAGTCTGGCTAGCTGTCTCCTTCTGTTTGCAGGTTTTATGCTAAGCCGAAGTACCTGCCTCTTGACTGTATATCCATATTTACTGAACACACACACACAAGAGTGCTAACTCTCAGCAAGATAGTGAACACACAGGAACACACAGGGATATATTTACTGGTGTTATTGCATTCATTTATACAGCACATCATCCAAAGTACTGCTCACCCAGTCCCACTCCTGTGACCACATCACCCCTGCCCTCCACCCAACTGGCTCCCTGTCTCACAGGAGATCCAGTTCAAAACCTTCTCCTTAGTCACAAAGCCCACCATAAAGCCCCCTGCTATTACAGCAACCTGCCCCACAACCACACTCCATCCCAACAGCTTCCACTCCTCTGTCACCAACCTCCTCTCTCCATCTCTAAGGACGTAGAGCGACAGTTTTCTCCATAGCTGCCCCAAACAAGTCAGATATTACACCGATTTTTCTACATTCAAAATATTGTATAAATAAAATGTATTATTATAATAAATGTGTGAGTAATCAAAATATTGAGCACCAACTGAAACACAATGTATATGGTGCCTTCAGGGCCACTGGGGGCAAGGTGCTGCCCAGTTAATCCAGCCTTGTAAACCCTGAAGGTAATGGCGTAACCATAAATAAAGTTGTGTTGTGGATAAGAACGGCCATTATACATTTCCATATTCCTGACCCTGGTGCTGTATTTGTATGCATAGCCACACGAGTCCACAGGTTGTATTCTTGAGACAAAGCAGTGGTTAGAATTTAAAAGAATTAAAGACTGTCAGCCGTGCTGTGTTGGGCTCAGGAAGTCCTTAAATCTTGCCGGTGAGGCAATCTGTCTTTGTCCACAGCCTCAACGAGAGAAAGATAGATGCATTCAATAAATGTGGTCTTGAGAAATCTGCAGGAAATGATTAAGAGTGACAAATGGGGACACAGGATTTTTTTTTTCAAGACCAAGTTTCATGTGACATCCATTATATCATCAATAGCTAAATGGACTGTTCAAAGCACATGGTGGCAACAGCTTCAGAAATCAGTGTACACTCTTACACTTTTCTGTGTTGTGTCTCGGAAGCAGGCAGAAGGAATATTGTCTTTGAAGCCATTATCTTTAAAAAGCTGCACTGACAATAATAAGAGCTTTATGATGAATGTTTCATTGAGGGAAAAAAATCTTTAAGCTAATTAGGCAACAATTTGTCACATTCGTAAAAGCATGGGAACTCTTAAGTGCAAATTCTTCTGACAATCAGCAAGTGAACTTGTTCTGACGGAACTTGAATGCAAAATGTATGGAGCTGCATGAGCATCTGTTACATCTGTCTTTTTTTTTTAGCACTGCTGGCATTTCTTTGCACATAATCAGGTGCTAAGAAACGCGGGGCTAACTCTAAATGCAGCTACGCATGAAGGGAAACAGATAGACCCTGTATTCTTTTCGTATTGTTCAAATGGAGCCTTTGTTACAGAGGACGGATTGCCTATAGGGGCTGTGTTTGTCACATAGTCACCGTGTTCTTTTACAAGAGATCAGACTAACTCTGAGGAGACGTAGAGGGACCCAAACCGAGCTGTCAAACCTCCAGAGAAAGCAGAGTACCTGTAGAGGAGAAAGAATATCAAAGCAAGAGCTCTGCTTATGAGGATAAAAGTTGGTTTTTAATGTACTTTCCTGCTGATGCATATTTTTTTTCATTGTTTATCAAAGAGTTCTTTTGGCTGCTGTGGCATTAAAGCATTTTTGATTGTCGTTCTCTTCCCAGATGTTGTTTTAAACTCACTGATCGTCGTAGCACATAACATGATAGTGATTTGTCTACACAGGCAGAGTCTCTTCTGGTTCTTGACGGTGTAAAAATTGCAGCGAGGCTTCAGAAAACATATGCCCTCCTTCAGCCTTTGGGGGGAAGGCAATGCTTTCTGGGGGACATATTAATTCTCCAGCCAGATAGCTGGGCTTGATTGATTCAAAGTCTATTCTTAGTTGGCATTTAGCTTAGTGCTAAATGATTTTCAGCTCGAACTGTCTCTCTGGCTCTGCCAGCCTCTTGCCTCCACTATTTCCCCCTTTTTTGTGTGTGTTTCTGTCTCTTTCCCTTAGTGCCTTTTTCCCCTCCATCTTTCCCTTCTTCCCTCACCTCATCTTCTCTGTCTTGCTCCCTAATTACATGTCTTTCCCCCCTTTCCTCCCTCCATCACTCCTGATTCCTCGGTGTAAAAAGCCACGGCCGGCATTCTGACTGGCTGAGAACAGCTGCCTCTCCAATTGCTCAGGCATGGACAGATCTCGTTACGGAGCTGGACAAACTACTTCTTAGCCTAGCTCGGGCCATTGCGAGCATATAACTCTTTCTCCTCTTAGAAGTTTGTGGTAAAACTGTTCTCCCAGTCAGCTTCACTTGGTTGCTCGAGTTAAAGAACAAGGAGAAGATACAATGTGGCATTCTCAACAAAAAAAAAAGCCTCCAGACACTTATACAGTAGTTGTGTGTATTGAAGAGGGTCACAGGTTTCTGGAACATTCATAATGTATTTCTTCAGCCTCTCTGGGAAATGAGCTGTGCTGCTAAAAAGGATTGCTGCTGTAAGACGCATTAGACACTGCAGGAGATAATGAGGCAGCAGATCTTAAAGGGTTAGTTTGGGTTTTTTCAAGTACTTCTCCATAGTCCATGCGTTACTGACAGTAGACAGTGGTCGGAACAACTCCAGACAGAACACTTTAATAGGTCATCCATCAAGTCATAAACTTTGGTCCAGTACAGCCGGGGTTGTGGTTGTGGCTAGAAACTGGTGCAATCCAATACAAATCTTCCTCTGCCTTCGCATCTCCATCACCAGGCTAGCTTTCCGACATTAAAGACCTTATTAACCTATATTTATGCTGGGTTATTAGTTTTGTGTTTAGGATAATTTGGCATAATTATTGTTGGTTATTAAATTCCAAGAACTGTGTGTCTTCGGACATCACCATCATCACCATTATTTTGGTCAAAATTGTCAATTATTATGACAAAAATTGGTGGACCACCTGCAGTACCTCTATGGACCCCCTTGGGGTCATGGACCCCTGGTTGAAGACCCCTGGTCTAATGATTCATATTTGAATATGATCTGAATAACAATTCACTGTTAGCTAAATAATGCTAATGCACAGCTGGTTAGTGAAAGGCGTGGATTAGCCAGCGTTCATCAAACAAACGGAGTCAGAGCTTTGAAAAACGCATACACAAAATACATTCACATTCACAGAACGCTAAGTCAGTGAACATTGACTCACTTCAGTCTGCGGCTAACTAAATGAAAGCTTTTCCTATCGACTTGAACACTGAGCACTGTTTTTATTAGCGAAATAAAATTAGCTTCCGTCTACACTGCCGCAGATATGAGTCCGATTTGTTTGATTGTGTTCATATACTATGCACACCGACACGCCGCACTCAGTTATTTAGTCGTATTGACGTTATCTCTTCCAACCTTCCTGTATCACTGACAGCAGGCAGGTGTACATTACTAGAAGATCTATACATTTTTCAATCCATGGCGCAGTGCTGGATTTGCTCACTTTCATTAACTCATAACGTAGTTTCATTACAGACTTGATATCCAGAGGGGCAATTAAAATATTATTGTCAGAAAAGAACAAAAGTAACAGGATTGTAGCTGCAAATTCAACATCGCTGGCAGATACATTCAAATTAAATCCAATATTAAAGAAGCAGTGTGTAGGATTCATTGGGGGTGTAGTCACTGCTCAAACCATCTTCCTTAGCACGAAAGAAAAAAATGACCCTATCTAGAGTCGGTGTTTAGTTTGTCTACAAACTGTACTACTACTGGAGATCCATCAACAGGGTGGACTCTGTGGAAGACCCATGGCAGCTGTAGTTTAAAAAAAGACCAATGCTAAGGTAACAAACACATAACGATTCTCATTTCCAGGCGATCTTACACTAATAAAGACAAAGTACATTCCATTTCTACTAAATTCTGCAAATAGAGACACCGGATATATTTAACACTGATACAAGTGACTCTGCTAAATAAGGATTAAGTTGTTTTACTAGTGAACAAATCAAAATATGCAGCACAATAAAACCAAGGCTTAATTCCATCTACCTGGTGTGATTTTCCACCTTGGAATACTGGCTGAATACAGGGTAGGTATTTTTTCCCCATTTCCTGTTCTCTTCTTTCTGTTGTGAGCGCTGAATAAGTGGTGACTTGAGGCGATATAGGCAACATGAAGTATACAGTACAAAGGCAGGGTCCTCACTTATGTAATTCATCATCAACCTCTTGTTTCTTGTGGAGGCATGAGGGGCTCTGAAAGGTCATTTTACAGTTAGATCGAGGAGTTTGTTGTTAATATCGCTCTCTGTGTTAAATGGCAGAGGCCTCCAAAACATAATGGACTGCTGAGATTTTAGCTCAGTCGCAGTCATTACCAGGTCAAGGTCAGACTCCAACACACACCTACACACACCCACACACATATGGTGTTGATCCAGGCGGAAGGAAAAACTACAGCAGACAGCGTGTGTATGATTTAACATTTAATGTGATTTACTGTTTGATCAGCCTGGCAGCATTTCATTTCACTGAAAACAATTGGTGATAACAGGAGATGGAGCTCTTCACACAAAGAACTGATTGCCTGTGAGGTCTGTGTTACTGTATTATAAAGATGCATCAGTGAGACTATAAATCATTCATGAATTACATCCCTTTGCAGTAAAACCCCAATGCATTTTACCAGGATGTTTAATACATGTGCTTAAGGTGTCCGAGCGCTCCATGATAATTACAATAACAGTAATACTTCCTACAGTGTCCATTTGTAATTTATGCAGCCTGTCAGCACTGTTCACTTTTATATAGGTCATTCTGAGCGGCTGATTTATGAAAGCTCCAAGCGAAACTTCTTATCTGTCCGGTTTTATACCTCCATTAGGCCCTCTTTGGGTGTTATTGATGGGTCTGCAGAGATACATCATTTATGTCACTGCTTCTGACACGAGTCCTCTAGATCAAAATCTGGGGCCAAGGCGCTGCGTCTCCACTTCCTCCAACAGCCCTGTCTGTTTGTCCCCCTCCCTCCCCCTCTCTATTGTTCCCCTCCACTAGTTTATAAAGATGCACAGAGATTAAGTGTCTCGGATAATAACTATTTTAATGTCCTAAAGTAATGTGCAAGCGCTGATGTGGCTTGCCAACATGGAAACAGCTGGTGGACAAACTTCAAATCCCAGATGTGTACTACAACATTTGGCAGACGCTGGTTGGTCGACAAACCACTTCTGTGATTAACAGCAAGGATTGCTTTAATTCCACTCTCTCACTGGGATGAATGACAAAACTTCATTGATTTTGAAAAAATTGTATTTGAGCTTTTTTATCCTCAAAAGCTCAATATTTGCTGCTGTTGGGGGCTTGACTAGATTTAAAGGCTGCTGCTTGATTCACAAGAGTGGCTTTGTTCAAAATAAAGTGGTCATTAATGCTGTCCCAGTGCTCAGACACTTCCAGCAGTCATTTGATGGAAGGCTGTGACTGACTGCATCAGATTCCATCAGCATACTGATAAATCACAGGTATGTTTGCTTTGGAATGACAAGCATGAAAATCTATGAATGGTACACGTTACTTTAACTCTCACCTGTAGCAATTATAACCAGTATATGCACATGGAATAAACAGTCTTTAATAGCAAATATATTATAATACTTATAAAAGGGCATGATTTGAATTGTCAGTGACGCTGATGAATGCTTACATCCGTTTATAGACATTAGAGTTAGGAAGTTTGTTCGTGCATTTCAGGATTCAGAAGGTGACCAAACACTTCATATCCCTAAATGCACTTTAGTTTAACAGATATTTGGTACACTTCTTATTACCGTTGAGACTTTCCAAAGCATATAGCATATATACCTGGACTGATCTCACGTGTGCAGGTATATAAGTTGTTGGATAACGATGATCCATTTCAGTAAATATTACATTTTGGTCAGAAATTGTGAAATCTAATGTGTCAGAAACTGAACTTTACTGTATTCATGAGCTACGTGTATTTCGTCATTCTGGCTAATAGATTTAAAGAACTCATGGTACCCTATTACCCACTTGAAGACTGCGCTCAAGAGGCAGACACCCTCTCCAGATTTAAGACGTTCCTTTTTCATAGAGCTCATAGTTAGGACTGGCTCGGATGAGTCCTGAACCATCCCTTACTTATGCTGCTATAGGACTATACTTCTCATGAAAAACTGAGCTCTTTGTCACGCTCATATTCCATCAATGCACGTAACTTAGCTTCTTCCCTGGAGTTTTTCTGCATTCTTGTCTCACAGGTTCTTATTGATTGTGGCTATGCCTTGATTGGCGACTGGTCCAGTCTACTGCTGTGGTCCTGCTTTATGTTGACTATTGATAAGTCTCCGTAAATACTATCAGAAAGAGTGTGGTCGACATGAAAAGTTCTATGAGATACGATGATCTGCTGTTGTATTTATAAAAGTAAATTTGAAAGCATGGGACATAAAAGTCACAGACAAATTCCACAAGACAAACTGAAAAATTAACACCATTTGAATCATTTGAGTGCTTACTAATAGTAAATGAGATAAACATATTAAAGGGGAATTATTGTTGATAACTTAACACTTCTTAAACAATCAACAATCTAGAATAAAACATCAAGTGAACAGACAACACAGAGATGTATAAACTATATTAACTCTATACTCACATATCACAGAAAGTAGCACACACACACACACACACACACACATGCAACTCTTTGTTGCTAGGTAACGCAGTGGTTGCTGACGCCCTCATCTGCAGAGTGAGTTACAGTTATCAATGAGATGGCTGTTGTTCTGAGTGGCATTCTATGAACATTGTTGATCGATCTGCTCTCAACTTGTTTGTCCGTTCACTCTTACGACGGGAGCAGTCCGCTCAGTCTCTCTGTCCCACTGCGCTCCTCAGACGATTTCAAACTTTTCTCAAAGATACAGAGTGAGAAAAAATATATACCAACACTGCAAATGCAAAGTGCCAAAAACTGCAGTTCCTCAAATGGCCACTTGAGGCTGCTTATGAGTCAGTCTCCATAAGTCCCCATGTTAAAATGTCCATCTTCACAGCAGAAATAAACATGTTTACAGCCTGGTACAAAAACAGTTTTGGTCTCTATAAATAATTTCAATGTTCATGACATCTTTACTGAGGGTGATTTTTTTAAAGTTCCTGGGGGTGCACCTCACTGAGGACCTCACCTGGAGCAGCAACATCGCATCACTGGCCAGGAAAGCTCAGCAGCGCCTCTACTTCCTCTGCAGACTGAGAAGAGCCAGAGACCCAGTGTCCACCACGTGCACCATGGACCACCAAGAGCATCCTGACCAGCTGCATCACTGTGTGGTACGCCGGCTGCAGTGCGGCGCATAGTGAGAGCAGCTGAGAAGATCATCGGTGCCCCCTTCTACAACTTCTACAACACATGCCTGACTCGCATTGGGTGAAGTCATCTCAAGTCTAGTCTCCATTGTCTGTGGGTTTGCCCTATTACAGTCATAAATGACTCATGTTCATGTATTAACCCTAGACCTTTAATCATAGCATAGTTTTTAATTAGCACTAATATGCCTTCAGGACAGAAGGTTGGTGTAAGCTCTGACTGTCAGGCAGGTTGTCAGAAAACAGACGGAGGGTTTTCCAGCACACTGTTTTCTATGTCTTGTTATGGATGATAGACAGACTGTGTTCAACGTAGGTTCATTTTTGTGGAGAACTTCTGTTGATTTTATAGTTACAGTACATTACATACAGTTTATTTAATCATCACTGTATAAACTGATGTAGACGGATGCAACATGAAGGACTCCCATAAATTGCTCTGACATTTTAAAGTGTGTGCACTCACCATTTCTTGATATTTCCTTTATAATCCCACGTAACAACCCACGATAAAAACAACAATAAAGTATATCCGTGTACATTTGAAAAGCTCCCTACAGGATGTTCTGTTATCTTTGCAGTTCAAAAATCACGTCAATTACCTCCCAACAACAACACGTGGATTTCAGCTCGAAGTGGGGAAATATGAAACCCTTCTATATAGGGGTGAGGAAAGAGATTAAAATGAACGTGGGTGGCATTTGCTTATAGAAACGTGTAGCCAATGGAAAAGTAGCCTTGGACTGCACAGCCGGGAGTTCAAACAGAATATGCTTCCTTTGTAAACTGAGATGTTGGATGTACTTGAATGTACACCCGTCTTCTAACGTCAGTGTAAGTTCCTGCGCTGAATGACAGCTCACAATTTCATCCCTAATCGTTGTTGTCAGCATCTCATCAGCGGCCTTTGATATCAGACCTGGAAGACTCACAGCGATGGTTGGTGAGCGCTAACTGCTTTCAGACCAATTTATGAGTGCGGTGAAAACTGATTTTGACACTTTTTGATGCCCTTGTGCGTCATTCTAATGCTACATGATCTATAGGGCTTTTTATTTAGGACAATACTACAATAAACCGCTTTGAGGAGCAGCTCAGATTATTCCTCTTATTCACAGTGTCAGTAACTATGTATCTCTGAAGAGAACAACACAGGAAACACACTCTGCTATTAGATGTCTACTTATGATGGATTTCTCTTCTGAAGAACATTCCTCTGGCTCTCAATGGACACATACAGTCACTCCGCCAGATAATTGAATGTCTTGCCGGCAGTCCTTTGCAGGCCAGACTGCCAGAGTCATGCAAACACTGGTTTTAAAACACAGCTACTCGACTTCAGTACGAGACGCTTCTGACAATATCCTCAGTGGTAGGAGATACAAGAATAAAAATATATTAGTACATTCGCTGTACATTTACACAAATAAAACTACTGGCAATGCAGAAATGTCCTGTACGCTGCAGAGTGGGCGATGTATACGTATTACATAAGTGTTTAGAGCCTAACAATTTGCTCAGCAAGCTAATTTAGCCACCTTTTCAAAAAGAAGCCGTTAAGCAAAACCACAGGGGTAAAATGATAATTGTGCGTGTGCCATCTCCATCAAACCCTCTCTAGAGCCTTTTCAGGGTCTCCACCCTCTTACTCAGCTAGCAAAGGAAATATTAACTCACCGATACTGCAACGCACTTACTAAAACAGCAAATTGCTAATTGTCAGATTTGTCCACTTGTCAGCGTATTCTAAATAGGGCTCATGAAGGGGTGGGGGGTGGGGTAAAAAGCTGCTAGCACAGCCGAGAGCGGTAGCAGAGGTGGGGCTGCGGTGGCCATGGGAGTCGTGGGTAGCTGCAAGCTTAGCGGGGGCGGCAGATCTTGAATAGTCCTCTTCATTGCCAGCAGAGCTCTGAACAAAGTGGGGAAGTCAAGAGAATCACTGAGCAATCAGAAGAAGTGAGAACACTTTTTTTTTTTTTCTTTCTTTTACGTATCTTTGTTTCCTCCACTGGGGGATTAAGTCCTTGAGCATCGAATGGGCACAGACTTGTTAAAGCAACGCGCTTTACTGAACCAGAAGAGGCTCGCGGAGACGAGCTGCGAATCTATCAACCCTTTCTTTGTCCAGGGGCATCACAAACACTGCTGCATTAAGAGCGTTCAAGGCAGAGCACAAATGAAAAGCTTAGTTTTATGAAAAGATTGGGACCCAAAGAAACCCAAAAAAGAGGCTGTTTTACATTTCAAGTGTGAAACAAAACACTTCTTTTTTGAGATATATCCATAAATATTTGCTGAATACAGAACAGTGATCGTTCAGAGGAAAAGATTGCAGCAAAGCTTATTAACCATACATATCAATGGTGCATTTTCACTGCACATCAGCGTTCTCCATCTATTTCATCTCATTTCATTTCATGTTGCTTACAGTTGCCTCTATACATTTCATTTGCAGTGGTTAATTATTTTAATTTGCAGCTCCAGAGCAAAAATATTGACATGTGTAATGCCGTTAGCTGTCTCTCTGTGTGTGCTACTGTTTACACATGGTCCTAATAAAGGCCAAGATCTGGCTTAGGGGATCCATCCCAGTGCTTTCCCCTTTAATAAAACAAGAAGGATGCCAATTATGGGTCCTTTGCTGTAGACTCAACTCCCAGTCCTCCCCTTTAAATTGGACGCTTGAGCTGTCGATGTGTGCGGAATGGCTACCCCTGTTCGAGTTTCATAGAGGAGGAGGAAGAGGAGGGGAGGTAGAGAGGAGGGAGGGGAGACAGGAAACAGGTCCTGTAGGCTTACAACAAGCTGCTTGTATTTGGAAGGTTACAGTGAAATGTGTTGTTGATTCATCATCAGTCGTCAGTGTCAGGGGCCTTGAGAGGAATGTCTGATGTCACCAGAGGAGAAGAAGTAATGGATCCTTATAAACAGGATTAGGGGGGTGCACAGACGGAGTGAAAGAGGAGGGTAGGGGTGGGGGTCGTCATCTATCACGGTGGAAGTGATTTACTCGTGATGTATGGATGGATGAAATTGCTTGATAGGCTGTGTGCAAAATGTATGAGCTTCTACAATACTTAAGTTTATATATAATTATGCACAGGTTATTAATGTACCGCTGCATGTAGCAGCATATCAATCTTCTCTTTATCTTTATTTCTGTGCCGCTCTTCAAAAGATAGGAGCTTTCTTACCTTGGAATGTTTGCAATGCTACAGTGCACATTACAGTTTTTCTTTGTTGTAGGCTTCAATTGGAATTTCAAACACTTTTTTTTTTCAGTGCTAGCATTCATGAATGACCTTCAATAGAGTCCCAGAAGCACAGGTAGGGATGAATGAATCATACCTGTGTTTACCTGAACAAATACTCAGCATCCTGCTACCTGATTCACTCTGAAGAACTGCAAAACAAGACAGACATTACAGAAATGCGTAGTTCATACGATGCTGCAGGTATATCACTTCTGAACACTTCCATGTAGCTAAAAGTTTTAATGTGCTGAAGTCTGGTGTTGTATGAAATGCAAGGAAGTCCTCACATGGAGGAGGTGGGGTGGACAGGTGGCCGCTGTGACCACTTCATTTCAGTCGTGTAGGCTATGTAAGTTGTAGTTGTAACGTAGTTAAGTCGTGTCAGGTAAGTAAGTCAATTAAGTAACATTTATGTTACGTCAGGTACAAAACCTAACCAATGCAACATATTGAAGTTATGCCAGGTACGTAACTTATATACATATTTAAATGACATTTAGTACATACCCCACATATTTTATGTGTTTTACTGACGTCTTGAATCGTCTTTAATTATATAAATCAAGAGAAATTCAATAAATTGAATTTTCGAGGGATTCTAAGTACTGGTTGGTTCATCAGTCTGTGCAAGTTAAATGGGGCAATTTTGTGTCAGAAGCATTTTATGTAAGTCCGACAGGGCAACGGCTTGTCTCCTTTTTCTTTTTTTTTGTATGTGGATGATTTGTCATGACAGATAAATGCTTGGAATATGGGATGGTTAGCAATGTTTTAATCAATCACCTCATGTATGCAGATGATTTGTCAATCTTCTACTTGTAGTGTAGTGCTGGCTTACAACAGTTAATGAAGCTTTGCTCACACCATGGAATTCATTCTGACATCAAATATAATGCAAAGAAGAGCAAGACTGTGAGATGATAAAGACATCCAGACAGTGTCGGTGGCAGTACGCACAAGCTAATATGTCTGCATGCAAGTTTGCCATGTGTTCAGACAATTTCAATTTCAATTTAACTTTCTTTTTGTTTTAAAACAGAATTATTGTGCTCAGCTGAGCTCAGTTGGTTCTTCATCCAGACTGTGGAGCCACTGGCACTCAAGTTGCCATGTTCAGTATTTACTGCTTTTCATTTATTGTGTTTTTTGTCTCTTTTTATCTAGTTTACTGTGGGCCGTTTATCTTCCGTGTTATAATAATAAAAACATAAATGTAATGTATTTAAGTTATGTCAGGTGAGTAATGTAACAGATTTGACCACAGAGCCCTGCACATCCAGTTCTGTCATCTGGTTCTCATGCACTCGTTAAACTTAATACACTTATGTTAATTATCTGTCATCTTTAGTAAGTTGAATCTATATGCACAGTATGTGTTGAAGTACCTGTATTGTATATTATATTAACAATAAGTTTTATAATCTTTATCTGTACTTATTATTGCTGTAGGTGTGTTTCAGGAGAGTATTTTGACAGACATCCATCTGATTGTATGTTATGTATTTATCGAAATACACACATGCCCATCGTTCTGCATCCAAGCCTGTAGGTGTAGTGTGTCTGTAGTGAAGGATGATCACAGCTGAAGTGTTCAGCCCTGCTGGTGGCTCTGTTAGGCTGTACTTACAGCAGACACGGCAGCGCTTTGAGGTAAATGCTAGCAGTAAACACAAAGTGAAGCTGAGTCATAAACCAAAGTATTGGACAACTTAAAACCTTTGACCAGATCAGAGCGCTGACTGGAAAGCCAGGGGATCAACAACGTTATTGCAATTTATCCTCCGAGGACCATGGATGTGACGATGTTTTAAAACGATGACATTTTAAATGATTCACTCCGCCCACCTCTGTGCTGATGTAGAACAGTCAGTGTGGCTGCTGAAGCTCTGACCTGGCTGCTGCCCAACAGTCATAAAGCAGCAATGCATGGAGACAGACAACCCATGTATGTGCAGAGTGTACAGACTGCATGATATATTTTATCATTTTATTTAGCATCAAGAACTCCAACTATTGTATAACTAAGTTTATTAATTATCTAAACACAAAACACTCTAGCGGTGTCAGAAAGGTAGAGGCTGTATTTTGACCTCACTGTCCCTGTAACTTTTGGTTGTAACTGTAATGATGAAGCCATTTTGTTAACGTTTGCAGCAAATTTTCATGTGAAATAAATAATTCAAGTTAGGAGTGCATTTTGAAAACCACCACAGACCTATACCTATACCAAGACATTACTTTCAGATGCTGACAGCAGTGGAGGGAATGCTAATTATGTAATCCCCAAATTCCACCGGGCACTGATGCAGCGCGTTCTGTGCGTGCTGCGGCAATGTCGATGTTTCAAACCCCACCGGCCCCGCCACGATCTGTTTCAAAAGCGTCCCAAAAGCAAGTCTGTGCTCGACTCCACGGGGAAAAACGCGGCTGTTGTGTTTTTGACAGATTTCAAAACACACTTTGCAAACAGACAAAAGGGAAACAATTGAACTATGTGGCATATTTATATATTTAGAAGCACATGAATCAAAGAAAAATGACCAAGCAGGTTAATAAAGTCTGGTGACCCAAACACTTCTGAAACGCTCCCAGTGGAATTTAAAGTTGCGGGGGTGCAGTGTTCAGTCGTGATGTGACAGAGACGTGCATGGTGGGGATTTGGGTTAAGTGTAACAAAAGGGAACCAGTATGAACATACATACAGTACATACATTATCCTTAGCCTCACTAATGTGGAGGGGGGCTGGAGCCTATCCCAGCTGGCACTGGGTGGGTACAACGCAGGGCACATAGAGACAAACAGCCATTCACATTCAGAATTTTTAATAAGATGAAAATGTTAAGTTTTATTTCCTGCATCAAAATTTCAAATGCACTAAACAGTAGACTGCTCTCCTCAAAGAACAGCTCTCTAGTGTGAGTTTATGTAGCCTATTTGTAATCTAAGACAGGGGAAACTTTGTTTCACTGCTAGAGTTTAGATGCTTATGGACAAATGACTCGTAAGATGCTGATCTGTTCAGTGATTGACTTGGAAAGATTCAAATCCCTAAAAGGATCCTAGTTTGACATCTCTAACACAGACACGAGGAGAACATGCAAGTTAAGTGCATTTATCAGGGTACTACATACAGTCAATGACTCTGACAGGGGATTTTTTATGTTTATTATACCATTGTTTGTGTTTATAAGCTAAAACAAATAGTGCTCTGGTCATGTCTGTTCTCATGACAGTGGCCTGTGAAAACCATAGAGCATGATGATGCTTCATGGGTGTGACGAGAATGTACCCACCAAACACCAATCCCATCATTATACATGCCAACATGTAAACAGGGTAGTACTTATTATTTTTTTTTGTTTTGTTGTTGGCACAGTTCATGAGAGTCATACAAAGCTGTTGACCCAACAACACAGACAGCACCGGTTGTAAAGACCCAATCCTTAACATCAGAACGCATCAAGAACTCACAAAGCTGCTCAAAACAAGGAAGAAGAACTACACCCAAAACAGCACTTTGTGTGTGTGTGCATCACATCGATCTGTCTTAGTCCTGCCGCATAGTCCTCTGAGCTCCTCCAAACACCGACATGTTTTCAGTGTGTAGACAGTGTTACCAGGAAAGATTAGAAGACAGGAAGGATATACTGCACCCAAAGCCCTGTTCAAAAATACAGAGAGAAATGCTTATCGGAACAGGTCAGCTATCTACAGGGCCTATACAGACTGCAAAATTATTCATTTGTTACGCTCTCTCGGGTATGTTTGGAGTCAGCACAGTTTTATATGTAAATCCAGTGGAAAATATGTTGCTGGAGTTTTGCTGTCTTTGCTGTTGTGGTGTTTGCAACTGGAATCGTATAGAGGCAGAGAAACACAAAACAACTTCAACTAAAGAAGTAAATCCACTGATCTCTAGTTACCGCCCAACTTTGTTAGTCTGTCTGAGATTTTGATGAAAGTCGTGTGAGTGAACCAAAACAATGAGCTGAAAGACGCTAACATTCTCCTAAAAGTTGAGAGGAACTGCAGAGTGTGGTAATTATTACCTGTGGGTTTATGTCTACCAGGCATAACATTTACATTACACAGAGCATTTTCTCTCATTGGTAATAGAAAAATATTGATTGGTGCAGCTTTAAAAGCAGAACTGTACATGTTGAGAAATGGTCAGTAAATAGATTTTGGCCCAGGTTTTTCTGCCCTTTTTTGAAATATACGTGGACAAAACCTTGTGGAAGGGCGAACCTGTCGGTAACTGACATAAAGCGGGAACACAAAAGTTCCAAAAAGGTTTTTATTCCAGAAAGTGTCACAGAGTGGCTGTGAGGTCCAATGTAGACATGATATGTTGATATCCTGATCACTGACAAATGAGATGGACTCACCGTATGCAGCATTCATTTCAATGGATGTGATAAAACCACATTCACATTCAAGGGTGAGTGCTGCATCAAGCCCCAAGTATCATGAAGCCTGTGGTATGTGGGCACTGCCAAAGACTGTTCATCTCCTTATTAATAGTGTTGTTATTATTGCTATTAGCACATTATTAGTATTATTATTATTAGCTTCATTGAGAATGTATTGAAGGAGTTTACGGAAATACACTATAACTACAGTATAAGTGTTCTTTTGTGATGTTACAGAAAAGAAATAATTGAAAATAAGTCATTTTACAGACACTTCAGTATGCACCATGTTGACACTGAGACATAGAACAAATGGTAAACACATAAAATGACTAATGATAATAATAGATTCATCTTAAGATGAATTATGAAAATAAAAAGCTGAGCTATGCGCTTTCATCACCTGGAGACTGGGTGTTGGCCACTGCGGGAGAGTTCAGGAAGGTCTAGATTATGTTAAGAATTTTTGCACGTAGAAAGGGTAGCTGAATCTGACTGGCGTACCCAGAGACACCCCACAAGAGAGGGTGTGGCTGCAGCAGCTCACGTGAAATGGACACGGTTGTTTTTAACACTGGGGGTGGGAGTGGGGGGTTTGTATGCACCCCAAAGCCAAAAATACTAGTGTAGAAGAGCCACAAAAATGATTTTCATCATAACATGCCCCCTTAATATCTGTATATATACAGTGTATGCTTGATATAATTTAAAGAACTGCTGCCTGTAGGCTGCAGCTCTTATATCGAGCAGCACAAGCTTTCCAGGTGATTTCTACATAATGTTTCCTTTAATGATTTTCTTTAATGATTCAAGTGGCTGCTTTAAGTAATTTTCAATAAGTGCGATAATGTCAATGCAGAACATACTGTAGGACAATTAAGCAGCAAAACTAAACTGTAGTTACAACGTTAACAAGACAGAACAAACTCTGCAGAACATTTTAACTTCCGAAATCTTTTTTTCCTTCTTCTTCTGACAGCTTTCATCTACAGGTCATGCATCACTTGTGTCCACATTAGCAGTAGTAGTAGAAGCAGAAGGGGAGATGATACCTGTGACATCACACAGTGAGTGGTGGCTCTGGACACCACCATCTTGGCAGTCCTGCCTGCATCACGTCCTGGATAATCTAAAAAATGGCCAAAGACGTGGAGCTGAGGCAAGCTGAATGCTCAGTCAAGCCAACTATAACAGCACTCAGCTGTCAATCAAAGTGACCCCCAGTGGGCATTAGAGGAACTGCAGTTTATGGCCATTTTGGCACGCTGGCTTAACTTTACAGCTATAGAGTTTGCCGTTTGGTGCAGTCATACATGTTTAAGAAAAATATTAGATAAATTAGTCCATACTTGGCAGACCCAGGCAGATGCTTGACACTTTAAGTTTTCACACCAGAAACTGATGCTGATGCTTATATAGTTCCTTTCTTGTCTTCTGACCACTCTTCATATCCCATTCACCCATTCACACACATTCATACACTGATGGCTGCCATACAAGGTGCCAACTGCTCATCTAGTCAACCTTTCATACACATTCACACAGCCTTTCTAAAGTATATAATGCATGCTTCATGGTGTAACACTGGTGGCCATCGCAGTGTGTTGAGCATGTACATGAACAGTTTGTAAAGACTGCAAAAGAAAACAGCACTCTTAATTCTCTGTTGAAATTACACTGGTGTTAAGTTCTCCGGTGCCTCAGCCTTCCACACCTCGCCTCCGTGCTCCCAAAACTCAATTTCACAAAAGTATGAGATATTGATTCCATACAGATGCAGTCATGTCTGAGCTGTTACATTAGGACTTGGTTAATCTCAGGCCTAGAGAGAGAGAGAGGACTGAATGTGGCGGCAATAAGCCATAAATCTACACCTCCCCTACACCTGAAAAAAAAATCCTCCCACTGTAGCTCCACACTGCTGATGTATTAAAAGCAACCAGGCGTAAACATCTCTTGATAGACTTGGGGGGAGTGTGAATCAAACTTCCCTCTTGTTCAGTATGTAAAATCACAAACCTACTGCAGCTTGTGACATACTGTGAACTAATCTTTGTCACTGAACAGAAACAGCTGAAACACTTAAATACTCCACAGAGGGAGTGCCGAACCTTTATGACCTCTAAAAAAGGGGGAAGTTTACCCTAGCATGGTGAAATAAAAGGCGGCCTATTATGTGTGCTCAGACTCCCTCGACTGTGTCGGTTCAAGTTTAGAGAACATGTTGGTGGGCTTAACTACGAACAATGGAGCCACCCATGCAGGGTTCTGTTCTGTTAGTATAGAAAAAGGTCAGCTGATGGGCATTCATAAGAGATATCTGTGCTGGATGTTGAGTGGAGGAGGATGTCGAGTTAAGGCCAAACTATGTTCCCCACAGATAATAGAGGTCTCTAATGGGAGTGTTTTGGTGGTAGAATGGAGCATAAACTCTTCCAAATTCACAGTGACTCAGACTAATGTTTTTAGTCACTTACAAGTTTTAACAAGCAGTGTGACCAGGCTAACACGAGTGATTAGCCTCAGAGAGGCCATTTTCACCCAGTGTTATCTAAAAGCTCTTTACTGTTACCTATTAGCAATCATCTAGTGGTTGTGTTAAAGTAGATGAGCAGAAGTGCATTGGTGTTAAAGGTCCAGTGTCAGATTTTGAAAATATGGTAAAAATGAAATAGAATATTCATAAGTATTTTTTCATTGGTGTAGAATCACCTGAAAATGAGTATCATCATGTTTAGGACACCTTGGAATGAAACTTGTATATGTGCAGTCCACCATGTTGAACTGTGTTTCTACAGTAGCCCAGAATGGACAAACCAACACAAACACTATCTCCAGATAAGGCCTTTCACGTTTTTTCACACATTCCGCAGTCACTGGAGTTTTTCCCTCATGTCTCATAGAGGAGGTTCCAATCTGCAACCAAAGAGCGAGATGACTGTAAAATCCTACACCATGAACCTTTAAAGCAACAAGCTAACAGAATGTTAGCTACTTTACTTCAAATGTGTCAGCCTGTAGGTGGTCAGCAAGGCTGGAAAACTACCCAGACCTTTTTTTACAGCAGACATTTTAGCTTGTTAAAGCACAGGGGTAATTCAATCACCCCTGATGAATATGAATATCAATAGAGTCGAGTCTCCCTTGCCCGGACATGGTTCACCAGGGCCCCCCCCTGGAGCCAGGCCAGGAGAGGGGCTCGTCAGCGAGCACCTGGTAACTGGGCCGTCACCCATGGGGCCCGGCCGGGCACAGCCCAAAAGGGTGACATGGGCCCCCCTTCCCATGGGCCCACCACCCATGGGCGGGGTCACAGGGGGCGGGTGCAAAAAGAGAGTTGGGCGGCAGTCAGAGGTGGGGACCCTGTCGGTCTGACCCCCTGGCTGCAGAACCTGGCTCTGAGGACTTGGAACGTCACCTCTCTGGCGGAGAAGGAGCCTGAGCTGGTGCACGAGGTTGAGACATACCAGCTAGATATAGTTAGGCTCACTTTGACGCACAGCTTGGGCTCTGGAACCAGTTTCCTCATGAGAGGTTGGATGCTCTACCACTCTGGGGCGGTGCTCCAGGAGTATGGGGTTCCAGACCCACTAATACTAATATGGGCCGTTCCGTCTCTGTACCCCCAGGTGCCAGAGCTTGGTCCGAATTGCCAGCAGTAAGTCAAATTTGTTTCCAGTGAGAGTTGGACTCCGCCAGGGCTGCCCTTTGTCACCGATTCTGTTCATAACCTTTATGGATAGACTTTCTAGGCGCAGTCAGGGCGTTGAGGGGCTACCGTTAGGAGGCCTCAGGATTGGATCACTGTTTTTTGTGGATGATCTGGTCTTGTTGGCTTCATCGGAGCGTGACCTTCCTCTGGAGCGGTTTGCAGCCGAGTGTGAAGCGGCTGGGATGAGAATCAGCAACCCTAAATCTAAGGCCATGGTTCTCATCATCTCATCAAGAGGAGCCAGTTGAGGTTCAGATCTAACTTTGTTTTGAGTTGTTTTTTATTCATTGGATGCTTAGCGCTTTACCAGCCAATCAATTTGTTTAATTGTTTAAGAGGTGGAATTTTGCTCAAAAGGTTCAAAATCATTGGCAGTTTTTCTCTGCTGACTAGACAGGAGGAAAGCCACGGGAAAAGCGTTACCCCTCAGAGGATTACATTAAAAGTTTCCTTTTACTTGGAGTTCACGATCAGTTTTCTTCAGAAAAATACTTTGATTTCATCTTCCAAGGTAAATATTAGCTGTGATTAACTGTGTGTAATTACAGTGAGGTTTGTAATAATTATGATTATAATCATGAGTCACTAGTTTCACTCTTGCGGCTAATGCCGTTTATTCAATTGGTGAAAGGCTATCGTCATTTAACCTGCTACTGCTAATTTTCCCTAAAAATAGTGATGGCATGGACAGTTAGTAGACTTTACTCTGTTGAAGGAGACGACAGTGAACGAGAGTGAGACCTGTGCTGGCTGCAATGTTTCAAAGGATGATAGCGCACCTGAGGGCTTTATTCTTCTCTTCTCCTTCTTCCGCTGCCGTTTATCCTGCTGACTCATCCCGGCTGACATTGGATGCCATATTGTTTTTAAATGATTGAAGAAACACTGGTAAACTGCAAGTATCAGGCCTGCAACACTTGGGTATTTTGGTTCTGTCGGCTCTTCTTTTTATAAATGTTTCTTGTGTGGTGCCACAGGTAATTAAATGATATTAAATTCAAGGTTATTTTTGATGATTGTATTTGCTGAAGCCAATTTAAAGGGTGTAGATACATTTTGGTAAGTAACTGGATTTTGGTTTAACTGAACGTAACTAAATGGATTTTGGTAACTGAATGAATTTGGTAATTGAATCCGCACGGCTCTGCGTTAAATACATGGCAGCCTGTGCCAATTTACACAGAACACCTCAAGCTGGCAGGAAGCCAGATACAGGAACAGCATAGAGAAGCTGGTGGATTTTCAAAATAAAATACCCTGCACAAACTGCGGTCTGGGAAAACAGACAAAAGCAAAAGTAAAAACTGCATAGCATATTTACACATGTAGAAGCATATCTAGAAGCACAAAATCCAGGAAAATGTCCAGATCTGCGCAAGTAAACAAAGCCTAAATGCTTCTAAAACGCTTTTTTTGAGTTTTGTGAGTGCTGGCTCACTGGGCCACTATCATCTCCTAGGACCTCAACTGTCAAGGAGGCACAGGAGAGGATGTACTTCCTGCAGCAGCTGAAGAAATTCAACCTGCCAATGACAATGATGGTGCACTTACATACGCTGCTGCCACTGCCAAGGACAAGGGCAGACTGCAGCGTGTCATTCGGTCTGCAGAGAAGGTTGCAATCTTCCATCTCTCCAGGACCTGTACAGCTCCAGGACTCTGAGGCATGCAGGGAAGATTGTGGCTGATCCCTCCCACCCTGGACACAAACTCTTTGAGACACTCCCCTCTGGCACGAGGCTGCAGCCCATCAGGACCAGAACCTCGCGCCACAAGAACAGTTTTTCCTGTCTGCTGCTAGCCCTATCAACAAGGCCTACACCCACCCTGACACTATTTCACTCTTCACACCTCTGCCTCTACATGTTGAGGCAGAGGTGTTGTTCTGTAATACTAATACGTCCATATTTCATATTTATATTTGTAAACATCTGACCGGTACTATCATCACTGCACAGCTGTACTGCTCTTTTGTACTTTTAAAACATACTGTGTATATATATTTATATTGTTATATTTTTAATAGTTTATATTTAGAGAATGCTTGTCATGCCTCAACGACACCAAAACAAATTCCTTGTATGTCTAAAATCGTAAGCTTTTTCTGATTTCTGGCGTGGTTGATTCAGGGTTGTGTGGGTAACAGGGTATGCTGTATGTTATTTCAGGTCACAATTTTAATAGGATGGTGACGTCACAGGGAGTTTATAATGAACAAGTACAATACTAGAAATGGAATAACAAGCCGTGCCCTGTTGTTCCCGATGCATAATAATAGACCTTGATGTTCCATATTCAGTAAGCAGCAATAATTGCATTACCAATCTGCTCATTAGCCAGCTCACAGACTACCCTTGGTCTCACTTTTTAAGTGTAAAAGCATATTCAAATTAGAGCTACTGCTCCAGACAGCAAGAGGCCTTTATCTAATACTGTGGCATCCCTACCACGCTGTGTGCCTGCCTTTCAAGGGGAAGATGATAGAGCCTATAATCTATCACAGGGAATACTAACCACTTTCCCCCAGCGGAGTTGAAGAGGTGAACTATTTCCCCCCAAAGGGATCTTTTCTGAAGGCTTTAATATGGATGAAAACATTCATCTTTTTTTGTGTTGCATGAGGATATCCAGGATATCGATTTAGAGGAACCGAATGGACAGACATACTGAGGATGTCCTCTAACACTGCAGACATTTTCGGCCAGTTGTGGCTGCAGCGAGTGGCACCATGGAGGATTCTTCAGAATGCCGAGCGCGTCTGTTTCATGACAAAGCAGGGTTAATTAAAGCCTCATATTGATGACTGTTTTTTTTATCATTTTATTTTATTAATGAAAATGTAGATAAGTACCCCCTTAGCATTTCATAATTTGTAAAAGGTGGAGGGGGAGTGCTGCGGTTTGACTTACAATGTCTCTGTATTCATTTCCAAAGTCAAAACCCTGATTAGCCCTCCCACTTTTAATTACTGGGGTTTTTCTGTACTGAAACTGGCTGCTAAATGGCTTTGAGTCCTGGAAGCTTTGAACTGCTTTCTGTGTGTGTGTGTGAGTGTGTGTGAACGCAGGAGAGATGCAGCAAGAAAAGAGGAAAGTGAGAGAGTGCAAGCTAAGTCCTGGCCTAGACTGGAGTCAGATGGAATCCACATAGCTCATTAGCAGTATTTCTCCTCTTGAACAAAAGCACAGGCAAAAAAATATTGTAATTGATTTCTACGCTCGCTCACCAAGCCTTCTTTTAATGAATAATTACTTCAAATGACTATGGCTATTTTTATATGTGGCCTTCATTTATTTCATTATTTTAGCTTTTTTTTTGTTTTTTTTTAAACACAGCTAAACAAGTGACACAGATCCATCTATCATCGCAGCGCCGACACACGAAGCAGAGAGGACGTGCCACGGCTAAATGTCAGGGGAAGACATCAAAAAGTACAAGCCAATTAGTGACTCTCCATTGATCTCCCTCTGCTCGCGGACGGACAAAAGGCTCGGACACTTGTTCATGACAGTAATGCTTCTGTTCTGCACACTAAACTTTGAACAAATGTTTCTCTGCCTCAGAATTATTTTGACAGTGTCAAAGGCATACAGCCCGAAGGCTTTGTTTCATGAGATCTACCTACTGCGAGTATGCAAAACACGCAGAAGTCCCATTTTTAATGCTGCAGCAGGGGCACTGCAAGGCTTTCATTAGCCTTGTAAAAATAGCTACACAAAAGGCCCACGCTGGCAGATTTGATACATTTGGAGCTGAGGTTTTATTTCTGTATGTATTAAATGTGATATAATCAATGGTAACTGGTGTGTTATCTGTGTGTGGAAAAGTGGAAAGTCCACGTGAGGTTAAAGGTTCAAAAGGTTTTTGTAACCAGTGTTTTTTTCCCCTGCCTGATCCCACCTGAACCGTTACATAACTGCAGGTACACACAGCTGTTATACTCATGGGAAAAACACATCCTGGTGTGATTAACAACACATCGAGCATCTTTACCAGCATCAGCAGTGTAACAGACCTTAAACATGGTTAAGCATGTTTCCTATAAGCAATTTTCAAATGTAGTTTATGATTTGTCATATTATTCTTTATGTCAAGGTGGATGCTTTAATTTTGAAAGGAGTCTGTCCTGAATTAGAGCAGCTAGCTAAAAAGAGCCAATCTTACGGGTGTTGACACAGTGTACATATGTCTTGGCACCTGGCTGAGAAGGCCATGAGGTTTGTGGTTATTCTGTTTTCTGAGGTATGAGCTTGGTTTTTGTGTTAATGTGGTGCTCTTTGTAACTTTTAGTTTTATGCTCTCTTGTTTGTACCAGGGAGACGGTTACTTAGCAGTGTCAGCGTGCATTGCGGTGACTACGGTTACTAAATAAATAAAAATGCATCAAAAGGGGTTAAAAATATGCATAAAGATTTCATTTTGAGATAATTAAAGGGGTTCAGAAGAGTTGATATTTAGTGATAGTTTTGTCTGATCTGTAGATATATCACACTTGTCATTTGTTATTGTTATATCAAGTGATTATATCCTAATGAAAACATTGCTAGGAATATTATATTTCTAAGTAAATATTAGTATATTTCTAATATATATTTTATTTCTACCACATTCTATAAACACTGGACATTTTTTTTATCTCAAGAATTTTATTTTGTCATTCGACTTTCAAGACTCATCAATTACGGAATAAAAGACAATCAAACGTCATGAAAAAGCCACGTAGAATGGAAGGAAACGAGTCAAACAGAAGCTCCAGCAGAGCCGAAGCTGATGTCTGCGGCTGCAAGGAGAGCACAGCTCCAGTGAGGCGACACTCTGAATACACATTCTACATGTTAACATTCACCGGCCGAGTGTCAGGGCTGTGTGAGAGGCAAAGAGGAGCTGGAGGTTAGTGAAGAGCACAAAAGATGCACAAGAATGCAATGACATTAGGGATAATGTCATTATGGATTATGGTAACATTTTTTTTAATCAAGCCTATTAAATCAAGTCACAGCTTAAATGTCAGGTCTTTACTTAAGACAAGTCAAGTCACTTTCCTTTCATAACAGTGATTTTTAGCGAGGCACTGGGACATTTGGCACCTGTTCTGTTCAATGAAATCGAGTCACCAGTGACAGTTGCATCAGGTGCAGTCACCAGCTAATCACACCCGCATGTTCTGGTCCTGCAGCCGGAACCTCACTCACTTCTGGCGCCAAATGTTTTGACACACTTGCGGCAGTGTTTGATATGGAACTCAGCCTCTTGCAGCTCTGTTTGGTGTCTCCCCACTTACAGCACCTAATTTCCCTTCAGCAGCTCGTCTCGTACTGGCCTTCTGTAATAATGGGCGATGATGGTTCCATAGGTGTTCTTAGGAGTTTAGGAGCTCATGTTAAGGTTCTTGTTGATGTCCAGTACTTCTTGTATTGTGCGTCCATCTTACTACCTGCTGTGTAACACATAGGGTAGTGAGGTGTATGCATCATTACCTGCTAATGGGAAGACCTGAATTAATTAATTTTGTCAATTACTGTATGTAAAACTAAAAATCCATAAAAAATATATGTAAAAACAACAACAAAGAACTCCTAACTGTAACCATATGTCTGTGTCTAATCTTAAACAGACCTTAACCACAACATAATGTAATATAATTATTCAACTAATGACTGCTAATTAATGCAGCACTAATTGCCTTGTAAACATTCCTGGCCTGGACGTGTCCACGATGTGCAGAAACGTAACGTCACATTGAGTTTTAATCTGCTGTTTGGGTTGATTATCAATCATTTTCAGGCTAATGCTAATGTAACACTGACAGTGTTGAACATGTTTTTCAACACTGTACATAACTGAACGTAACAAGTCACAAGTCTTCAAGTCATCAAAAACAGGGATGAGTCCACATCTCTGCAGCACAGTGGGATGGAGAGGAGGAGTGGTCATATTAGAATGAACAGACAGAGAAACTGAACACCCACTGTTTGTGTGTATGGCGTCAGCCTCTATGTGTGTGCGGTCCTGTGCATGTGCATGTGTGTTGTAAGATGTGGCAACTGGATGGGTTGAAAGAGAAATGATTTCATGTGTGTAACATTAGATGATTAATAAAGTTCCAAAATTAAACAACAAACTCACTTCTTGTTGTAACTTACTTTCCAGATGAGAGCATCAGCAACCACTGTGTTGCCTGGAAACACACACACACACACACACACAAAAAAACTCTTCTTGCTTTAATATATGTATCTGTGGCTGCAGTTGCTGTGGAGTTTATATTATTTATAAATCTCTGCTTTGGAAAGGTTTGATTCGACTGTTCATTCTGTAAGAAGTGCCACACTGTTTAAGTTTTGTGGCTTAATAAACACATCAGGGTTGATTCAGGGCTGTGTATACATACTGTTATTTATTGCAACATGTTTTGCAGCCTAAAGGCGTTGAATGTGATACTGTTCTATCATATATCATCAGAAAACTTTTGAATGAAGAAACATTGGAATTCTTTTGGACTTGTGTTTGTGCCTTCTAATATTCACTTTGCTTTTAGCTACAGCTTCTTTATCGGAGCTTTTTTGGCTAAAAATAGCTGTCTGCTGCGTCAGGAAATGACACTGATGAAAGCCCCAGAGAGCTGAGGATCACTGCTGAGTCGCTGGGTTGGTGTATGTATAGCATTTTCTTTGTTTTTTATGTTGATGTTGACAAAAAGGTTGTCATTGCGGTAAATGCAGCACCAAATACATAATCAATATAGCACGTAATTAATGTTTTCTGCATCCATTGAACAGGAAGATGCAAATGAGCGATGCGTCGGTTCAGTTCAGATGTAAACATATTTGCCATCCACCTCTGACATTTTTGACACCTGTCCAACTCAGTGGAGGTGAAATTTTTTCTTGAGGTGCTCAAAGCAGAAAAACTGGGAAAGTTTTCACCAACAACTTTTTAGGTGAAGAAGGTGTCCCAGTGCGAGTGACTGACAGGGAGGTCTGTGGATTACCCAGAATAGTTGCGTTATTTCCTTCTGGAAAGACATAATGCTGTCCATTCATCGAGGGCTACTTGGATACATTTCCCAGGACTGCCGCAGCGCAATGAACCTTCAACAAAACCTGCATATTCTTTACGGTGTCCCTGAACGTATGAAACATTTTCACGCGAGCGACACATCCCCGACTCTTTGGCCGACAAGGTGGGCTCATTGCCAGCAAGATTAAAAACCCTCCTATCAAGTGGCACTCGACATAACTCTTCTAGACATTTCTTATATTCAATTAAGATGGACTGAATGATTCATGACCTCTTTACATGACAGATAATGTGACAGCTATTCAAGTAGCCCATCACCAGGAGAGTGGCAAAAGCTCCAAACGGTTCCTGGTATCCGTAACACTGTGCCTTACAAACCCTCTCCTGGACAAACACTTAGATGTATCATTCTAAAGGAATCAATAAACTCATTTGAGACTTTTAAGAACTCCTAAGGTACCCAGAGTCACAGTTAACGGGCATTTTTGAAGGGATTAATTGCCTCTTTGTGTTTCATTGAATCCAGAATGGATGGTGATGTTTTGAAAGCTGTGGTTTTGAGTCAGGGCTGTGATCCGAATTGTAATTCTGTGGTCTCATTTAGCAAGACTGCTGCTGCTCAGTAATAAATAGAATCTGCATATCACACTTTACTATCAAATAGTCCCATTGAGAGTTTCTCAACAAAGTCGACAAAAGAAACTTTTCGCCAAGACTTCAAAATGCCCTGTGTTCTTTCTGTCTGTTACAAAACAATGTACACTGCAGTGTTTTGGTCCAGGACTCGCTTTTAGTTGGCATTGTGCCAAACATCAAAATCCATTCCCTGTGTCTCGCACACACCAGAGAGAAACTTCAGGGTCATTACAACACAAGAAAAATCAGGCCTTACTTGACTCAACATGCTACCAAACTCTTGACACAGGCTGTGGTCATATCACGACTAGATTACTGCAAGGCCTCCTGACAGGCCTCACAGCCTGCTCAGTGAAACCCTTTCAGATGATCAGCCCCAAAGGTCACACAGGGCTACCTGTAGCAGCAGTATTAAGTTTGAATCAACAACTGGACATGCTGAATCTGTCCCGCTCTAGAACTGTCACAGTACTTATTGCTGCACTAACACTGTCACACTGCACCTTGATTGTTTCAGCTAATTGGAAAGGTCACAGTGTTCATGCTAACACAATGGCATGCATTGTAGTAGTAGTAGCCATAAGTGGTAGCAGCTGTATGAGATTTGAGATTTCTTCATTTCAGATGTGTGAAATGATTTTCCGTGATGATCTCCAGTTATTCAAACAGTGGATTGGATTTAAAGAATAGTGCTGACCTCAGAGTTCTACAGCAGAGATGCTTTCTGAGAGACAGTGAGCTCAAATAGCCTAACATAGTTTTTGTTGTGTTTTTTGCCTGGACTTTTATTGAAATGACTGTGGGGACATCTTCAGCATAAAGTGTAAAACTGGTTTCACTGTTTAAATGACTTTAAATGTACACTGACCACTGAGGTATCTTATTATGTGGAGCTTAAAGCGGAGTTTCAGGAGCCGGACCACACCTCAACCGCGCCTCACCTTACCGTGAACGTGAACTTGAACGCCTCACTTTCCATCGGAGGATAATCAGACGAATCCAGGACGGCCGCATCTAAAGTTTCCATGGACACACTCCAGCAGATCCAGCAGCAGAAGCTGAGAACTTCTCCTCGGCCTCCGTCCACGAGGCGCCTCTTCCCGTAATCCAAAAGCTGGTCAAGAAGCGAGTCAGTCCAGCGAGCCTCCGCTCAGTCTGTTTCACGGGCCGTATCCCGCCCGGTTCATCTCTCGGTAACATGCAAGACTACTTTAATCCACCTGTTGAATTCATCACGCCTCCCAGTGCACCTCCGTCTTCAGAACGAGAGAGAGAGACGAGACATCCAACGACAGTCCATCGTTCCAGTTCTCCAGCTCACCGCCTCCGGAGACAACTCCGGCCCGTCGCCATCGTCCCAAATACACCGGCCCCACAACACAACGCCAGCCGGTGGCAGCGGCACCACGCTTCCGCGAGGGCCTCCGACGGCCAGCCTTCACCATGTCTAACAGGTAAGTATTCTTACAAATCACTCATTGCAGAAACCGTTTAGTACAAGGGGACAAAACTAAACTTAACGCTCAGCGTGTCACGGTCTTAGTTCCGTCAACAATTCACGTTCCGGGTGACGTTGCCACGCATTTACTGTCAAAGGTCACCACCTCTGTCCCCTCATGTACGCAGGTACGAACGCTCATGCGTGACGTCATTACGTAGTCTTCCGTCATAAAGTCGTTGATGTTTCAGGTGTATTCGTCACAAGTAACACAGGGTCAACAATACAATCAAATGTGTTCGGCGTTCCCATCGTTTAAGGGTCAAATCACTTTCTACCAAGAGGTTGACTACAAGCCCCTGCACGCATGCGCGCACGTGACGTCACCACGCACCTATATCGGAACAAGCCGGTAACAAGCCCTTACGCATGTACTCACACGCACGCGTATGAGTGACGTCACCATGCATCCCTCCGCCGTTTATGGGCTAATTCACTTTCCATCAAGAGGCCGACAGGCCGCCCACGTATGTGCGCACACACTTATGCACGCGCACACACGCACGTAATTAGAGGTAGTGCTTTGCTCTGTAAAGTCTAGTCATCGTTGATGCAATTTACCCAGTTACCTTCAGAACGTGATCGAATAGTCACCTCACTTTGCAGACTTATCTCCACACTCAGTACCATGCCTCTGTCAAAGAAACCCCCATAATAGCCAAAGCCATTCCATATTCCGACTATTCTGCCACGACCGCTTTAGCAAGTTTGCCTCATGCTCTAAAAGTCACTACAACGCTTGTTCACGTTGTCCACCCACATCGTCCATCCTAACATGGCACTCCATTACACACTAATTCGATCAGAATTATGTCCCGATCATTCCATCACTGTGTTCTTACTGTTTTTCATCCATTCTCTTCTAAGGTCCAAGCCATAACCTTACCCATACTCTTCGTTATCATCAACAGCTGCCATTTTCAGTTCAACATAACCCTTCCATCACTTGGTCTCTAACCCTGGCCATCACGCACACAGTCTAGTTAACTTAGCAGCATTAACTTCTCTTCACTCTCTGTTGACTTCACTTCTTAGAGAGCGTTTTATTCAAAAGCTACTCTAAATCCTTGCCACAGACCCATGATTTTTCACCCATTTCATACTCTCCAAGTCGCTCCAACATGGTCATAATTATTTGTTTTCCTAAGTCATTTGAATTCTGTCCTTGAGTCTCAACCCATCCCTGATCATCACTGAATTTGATCGCTACTCAAGTGTTCAGATCCACATTCATCCTCATTCCAAGTAGCTGGAAGCGGTTTTGGGGGTCCGTCAGGCCGGGATGCTACTGCTACAGATTCCCTACCGACGCTTCCCCACACCGCAGCATCAGACCCAAGAACTTCACGAGATCATACTTTATTTGCAATCAATCTTTTTGTCAATAAATAATTTTAACGTATCTTGTTGATGGTGTGGTCCGTGCTAATGAAGCACTAGTATAAGTAATAATAAGTATAGTTTTAGCATGGTAATCAAGTTTGCATTTGTTAGTACTGGACTGCATCATGCTTTGTGTGTGTGGCTTGACATATCTTTAGAGCCATGATCTACAGTGCTGTAATATTTTCTTGCGAATGCGAGTGTGTTGCTGTCAGGCGTGTGAATGTAGCTCAAGCACATGATGACATAACAGTGCGGCTCTAACGTCAGCGAACACGCATGTTCCCAGAATGTTAAATGGTTAAACTTATAGACAGATAATAAACATTTTAATCAGTAGTTAATAATACAAAATAATTCTTAGCTGCACAACAGCTTTGGGCATCTGGGTTATTCTTTCTTCCGATGCTTGATGCTGATTTTCTGTGAAGTTGCATTGCTGTTTGACCTTTCGGGAACACGTATGAAAGTGTGCATGATCCAACCTGATTAGCAGCCTTTTACTGGGTAAACGTTCAATCCTGAGGAATCTGACTGCATGTGGTGGAGCCCATGCAGCCCAGCTCTGCATGCAGAGCACTGAAGGAGGACTGGTAATCGGGCTGCAGAAGTGACAGTGGGCCGGTGGCAATCAAATGTAATGGAACAAGCCTGAGGATCGATACAAGTCAGTGATCGCAGACAGACAAAGGTTTTTTAGTAGAAGGTAGCACTAATTGAAATCAATGGCTAATCTGATGACAGTTCTTAACCTTTACACCCCTGAGGATTCATAAAGGGGTGAGAATCATGGCGGAGCAGCAGGCAGACTGCCGTCTCTGTACAATTACTTTCCCCCCACAACACCTTTGTTTTTCTGCTGATTCACACTTTCTAAGATGCCTAACTAAGCCATTCAATGAGGTTACATTTCCCAGGATCAATACAGTACAGTACTAACCCTTTGGTGATTCTGCAGTGTGGTGTGTCATCAATAACACAGCACAAGTAAATAAAATATGCATGTGGACGTCCCATCGTGTGAGGTCCATACTGGGTGTGGAAGGTCATTCAGCTTGTAATTGATTCATTCAGCGAGGAAATAGAAGTGTCAAATAAGGCCATGGGATTTAAATTTAATTCATATAAATGTACATGGGTCAGGTGAATGGGGTGTCCATCAAATAGGATTGAACCCAATTTACATGCAATTACGTGTAATGCCCTTAAAAAGCAGCAGATAATTGATCGAGGAGCCGTAGTCCATTTCGCATGGAGGGTGGAACCGCTGGACAGGCGGCAAGTGACGCTGACAGCCTGAGAAAGGAAGACGAAACTTAGACCGGACGTTTTAATCACCAGATGTCAATAACCAATCAGGCGGGAGGGCACTAAAATAGATATCACGGTGAGTTGTCACAAACAAATTGTCAAGAAGAATCATAGGAATAACGTCTGAGGTTGATTGGTCACTGAGCGCAGTTGTCACTTTCGATTGAGGGATGGTGTCTCAGGTTCTGGGGCCTTGCTGGGTTTTGAAGCAAAGCTCCACTTCTGGATGTTAAATTATATAGTTTTATGATTGCAACATCAATTAGCAGCCCACAGCTATATTTTCATTATTCAGTCCAGCGCTCACATAAAAAGCTCCTCTCAGCTTGAATTGCAGGTGAGTAGGAGTACACTACAGAGACATCAAGTGTGCTTTATTGTGATAATTACCACAAGGGGTTTGAAGAGATCACGGAGAAACAACACACATGACCAAAGTGACCTTCTATTCAATAATGATAAAGCGCTTTTACAATGTAGATGTTATTGAATGATATATAGTTGACCCTCCATTTAACTGTGCTCTTTCTAAATGCAGGTGCGGTATTTCAATCCATGGGAGTTAGGAGTGTGCTTGACATGTGCGAGACGGTTAGGCAGGTACAGAATAAAAGTGTAATATGAAACTTTATCGATCGCCACATGGAAAATTAGGTATGCAGGTAATGCAGACCAGCGCCGTGTTACATCTTTTCTGCTGTAAGACTCGCCTGAATCAAAGCAATCTTATTTAACTGATGCTGAATCTTTTATTTCTTCATCATCTGTGAAGTCATATTTTCAAAACAAGACAAGATATTCCATTTGCACCAGCTGTTGCTTGGTGACAGCTAGCTTTCCACAAGGTCCTTGGAAAACTACAAAAGAGGGCTGTGTATTATACTATCAAAGTAGTTGCTGCCTTCTTGTCTCATTTGAAATCAGAACAGTGTGTCTGTATTTGAACAAGGCTTTTGATTCATGCACAGACACACTCCCTGATCCCCCAGCTTAATCCCTCCATTGGCTGGGACAAGGACACGGTGACAATTTAAGACCTCTTCCCTCAAACTCTCTTAAATAGTCCTGTTGACCCATCACAACATAGTCTCTGGGATTTAGAAACATGCTTCTAATTAATCAGCTTGTAACAGGCAACCCAACTAGGTAAATATATTCTCAGCAGGCTGACATTTCCTCTGATCGGCTAGCACATCTGGCAGGTAATATCCTGCAAACTTTCAGCCACACTCCAGTTTGTTTAACAATGTTTGTATAGCATGGAGTGTTTAATGGCTCTAAGTGGAGTTTAGTGGTTACACCTCCTTCAATCTCATCCTGGAAAGGATATAATTTGGTACAAATTCAAAGGAACACAGAAATGTCTCAATTTAAACCCAAATATAATCCATTCATTCATGCTTTAGTACTTCAAACTTTGTTCTCCATACACGACAGTGTGCTGTATGCTTTCCTGAAGACATATTTCAGACTTTTACATGAGCTGACCTGCTGTCAGAGAGTCTCTTAGTTAGAGTGAAGCAAATGATTACATGGCTTCCTCCAAGCGGCCCATTCTCATTCCTAAGTCATCAAATACAGCAGCTTGGTCAGTGGCCCTACATTTCAAACTATGACGCTGTAGATACCCTCAAGCAACTTTTCTGGACACGCGCGTCTGGTTTAACATTTTGCTGTCAAATTGAAGTCGAGCCGATGTAGCACAAAGACTGAGAAAGTCCACAAAAGGTCAGGGTTCGTGGGTCGGTCAAACACACACAGGACTTTCACCCAGAAGACTGCTGCACATGATCCATGTGAGACTTTTTAACATGCATTACACACTGTAAGTAAGTTACTCATCTTAAGTTACAAACTCATTTTCAACCATTAAACTATATTTTATATATATATTATATATATATATTATATATACAGTATATTGCAGAACCCCTGGCACATGGGGGACAGACCAAAACAGATCAGAGTTTATTGAAAGTTGAAATTAATGGACTACAGTGTTCAGGATTATATTTCTAATAATAATAATAATGTCCACACAAACACAAACAAATCACAATTATAAATACTATACAAAAGACAGAAAGATAGACCTCTTAATTGATATGTCCTTGGTCCATTGAAATTTTAAATGCACTTAATAATGTTAGTTCTTCTCTTACGTTAAGGACAGGCTTTGTCCAGAGTATGATTATATAAATGAATCTGAATATGTAATAAAAATAAAATGATTGTTGAAAGTCTAACATTTCTAATTTGGATTATTTGAATGCTTTTAAGAAGATGAAGGATTGCATGCTGCATCATCATTTATGTAATCCCTCTAAACTTTGAATAATCTCTGTCATAACTACACCTCGACTAATTGAACCAACACACCACCCAAACTCCTCTCACCCCTCTCTTCGGCCTACTGTGGCCTGGAATTGTTACAGACAATAAAGTTACAGGAGCTGCAGGCTAATGAGAGCAGAACTCCTGCAAATGTCCTGTCTATTAAACGGAAAGTATTGTACACATAATAGTTTGACCATCTGCTTTTGTGGTTTCAGAGCGGGACTCATTACCTGGTGTAGCTGTAACGTCCAGCCTGACACTGATTCCAGCCCGGCTGCAATGATGAGCAATTGAAAACGCCAGAGTGAGTGTGTGCTGAAACTGCTCACAAAAGTAAGCGTTGAAAGCCTAAAATCTCAGCTCCTGGCAAAGTAATTGTTGAGTCACTGGCATTGATCAGAAAATGCTATCAGCCTCCTACAGATGTAACACAGCTGTGTGTGTTGTGAGGCAGTAAAAGTCTTACTTATTTCTCCTTTTACCTTTTCTTATCGATAGAAAACCCACCGCTGTTTTCTGGATATGCACAGCTTCACGTTCACACGCTTCCATGCAATTACACCTCATACCGCCTGATGCAATCACAGTCTTTGTGTAGTTCTGTATAGATGTGATGCCTTGCTCAAAGGCATCTTTATAGCTATTGATTAACTTTCCGTTCACAGTGTCCTGCTGAGGTTAGTTTGTCTTTTGATTCAATCAAATTCAGATAACTGACATTTTTTAACCCCAAACTGATGGACTGAGATGTTGTTTAAGTCGTTTGATGTCCACCACAGTGGAGTGCTTCCTGCTTTGAGTGTTTCTGAGGACTGATACATGCTGATTACTGCACAAAAAGCACAGCTATATTATATTTTTTTATCTATAATAGGTTATGCCAACTGTGCTGCTAACTTTTTACCTCTGTGATTTACAGAGTTTCCCTAATGCAAAAAGTAAAGTAGCTTCAGCTTACCACTTATAATTCACTGCGGCTAATGAAATCGGGCCTGAATTAGCAGGCAACAGAAGCAGGCTCAGCAGCTGGACAAAACCAAGTTCAAACACAGCATCTGAAACAGTACTAACGTTATACTACAGAGGTATAGAGTAGGTACGGACCTTCCCAATGTAAAGATTGCTGGCCAACATACTAACCACCGGCGGTTTGATCACGGGTCCAACTGTGTTCACTGGAAGATAGATACTCGCCATTAGCTACTGTAACACCAGGGAGTGTCCAAACTGACCTGTCCTTACTGTCAGGCCCACAACAAAATGGCAGACTCAGATGCGGATTAGGCAGGTTTGGGAAGAGACACTTACCTTCCTGTTTTTACAGGAAACATGTAAAAATGAGGAGCAAACAGCACTCTGCTTTCTGCTTCATGGGAACTTATATAACCTGATCTTCTGTCTTTCAGACCCACCAGTGTCCAATTTACAGCCTCCCCGTCACCACTTCAGGATGTTTAGAGAAACTTAACTTTACTCCTCCACCGCCTGGCCATCGATTCTATCGACCATGACATCATTGCACTCACATTTGTTTTCCAGCCTGTTTAAAACCTGTCCGTTCATTTCATGTCATGTTCTTGGTTCCCTGCTAACGTGCGTCCAGTGATGTCACTGTATTCCCAGATCTTTTATCTGACACTTGGGTTAACGCAGTGCTGTCAGATTATTCTTGTCGTTTTGTCATTGGCGTAAGGTTGCCGGGCAACACTTCATGAAATTACTGCTCGCACCCAATAAATAGTCCTGCATGTAACTCTCACTGTAAAACCACAAACTGTCATTTTTACACTGCACGTTTTATGAGATATGATTAAGAATGATATGAGGTGAGCTTTAGAGGAGCTGGTCAGCTAGTGTAGTTATGGAGGCAGGCTGAGTGGTATTGATCTTCCAGTCTAACTAAGGGAATAAGCACATTCCTCAAAAAGTTTAACTACTGCTGTAATGAAAATGAAAGGGTCCAAAGGTCAAAGACTCTGTTTCTAACAAACGGAACACACATATTTTCGAGTCCACTCGATTTCTCCATATTTTAAATGACCTGGGAGGGAGGACTAAGCCTTAATAGTTCTGAGTTTCCACCACTTCCTAGCCACATTCAACAGGTTGCAAGTATTACCGTACTTTCCTGTGATTTAGTTATTCTGTGATGTGACTTTTTAAGTCATGGCTGACATCAGGAGCTGGAGAAAAATGAATAAATCAGCCCATCACTGAGTGCTGCGGGTGCTGGTGGAATATGTGGAATAACTCTATGTCCCCCTCGCCCGCAGCTCAGTGCTGCACTTCATGTTGTTCCTCGTCCATATTCAGCGTCGACGGTCAGCTGGTGGAGAATGTGTCAGGCCTGAACAATGCTTTCGTCCGTGCTGATTGTCTATTTGTTCACGTTTGTGTGCCTCGACACAACGCCGGTGTTCACAGTGTCATTTATTTGTGCATTTTGCACACAGAAGCGCCTCACACGCTGATCCAGTCTATTATGCAAGCATCTGCCACGATGCTCCTGTGCCCACCTCCCCTGTAAATCAAACACCCTCTCCCTGTTGATTTGCCAGCGTCGCACCGAGGCAGGCTTCCATTTTGCATTCAGCGGCGGGAGATATCCTCAGTTTTCCTGGATGTGGAGATACGAGGATTCGCCGCAGTCTGTGTTAGGCTTGGACCACAGGCCCATTTGAAGAACAGGCAGCTCTTGTATTTTAGCAGACAAACAAGTTGAGATAATGATGACTTTTCCCGTTGGGGAAAGATAAAGGGGAGTTGGGGGAGACTGGCGCTGGTCTTTTGAAAAAGAACACAGTGTGAAGCACCAGAAGTCATCAACTGGAATTACACTTCAACTTGTATTTCTCACTTCTTTTAGGTTGTGCCAGGCAATCATCAACAGAGGGGACAAAGCGCACTCCCAGAACAGACCTGCACTTCTTTACAATCAAGCTCGGAGCTCTTCAGCCCCTCAACGGCGTCAGGCGAGGAAGCTGAGGAGAGAAAAAAAAAGTGGCTCGATTCTGGGCACAAAACAATAAAAGAGTTGAAAATGGGTGGCAGAGGCTGCACCCTCAAGGTAGGAATCTGTTGCAAATTGTCTCTTCTGCAGCATTTCATTACGGGTGGGGGGATGATGTTCACAAAGAAGATTGAGAAATAGGTCACGGTGCGCGGTGCGACACTGTGATCACTTGAGATAGACTCAAACACACACAGTTACTGCAGGAGAGACGTCATTTGTCCTGCACGACAATTAATGAGCAATAAAGAGCGGATGTATCACCCTTTCCCTCAAAGACGTTCTATAGGCAGACTGTCAGTCACCTTCCTGTTACACTTGGTAAATTTGAGGATTCGTGAGCGCGTGTGTTTTGGGCGTGTGCGGGAAGAATGCTGGGGGGCATGAAAGTTTGTGTGGGTGGTTGTTTGTTACGAGCGTTTGAGCGACTGTCTCGGTTGCCTGTCACTGTCTCAGTGTAAGATGTAGACATCCATCCGATTTACCGAGAAATGAAGCACATGGAAGCCTTTCTTACCACACGCGGATTCATCAGGTTGAAGAGTTGTTTCCTGAGAGGGCGTGTGATGGTGAAGCCTCCCGTCACGGGGAAAAAAAACACACAGAGCCTTTGCAAGAGCTCAGATGAATCGCATCAGAGCAATTAATAAAGGGATCAAAACAACGAAGGAGTGATGAGAGCTGATGACTAACTCCTGTTGTGGAAATTGTTTAATTCTGTATACATCCAACTGCAAGACAAAAGCTTGAATGTGAAGAGTGGTGCAAGTAAAATAAAATCTGATATTTTAAGTTGACCTTTCAGGGCTAACATGATATATTATTCTGAAATAAGATCGGTGAATAATTTTTAATTCATCCCCATGACCACCAGCAACTTTTTCCCCTCATCTAATCTTGAGAGGATCAGAATGTATAATTCATGTCCAAGTCTGGTGTTTTGGATCTCCATCGTCCGGTGCCAGTCCAGCTGGATGAGCAGTGGCACACTGCGGTGGAAACTGACAGTGAGTAGCTTTTGCTTTAAAATGGCAGCTCAGCGAGAGTAGAAGCGAGCTACAACCCCCCCGAGGGGACCGTTACTCTCAAGTGAAGTAAGCAATCTGTCGACTCCTCTGCTCTAAAAATAAACACCAAACAAAGGGGCAATATCTTATTTATCTCTCTGCGTGCGAGCGCATGAGCCCTCTGTTTCTGCTCGTTGTCTTCAGAACTGATGAGAGCACCGTAACCCGCAGAACAGAGCACTGAATCGGTGAAATATCGCATTACTCGCCCCGAGTGAGTCCGGTGTCTAACTGCATCAAATCCAGAGAGGGAGGGCTGGATTTGAAGGATTCTGTTCTCGCACTTCATTCAGATTCACAGGATGGAAAGAATTTCACATTATGATGATTGAAGATGATTGTCTACAATCCGTCTCAACTTTTTTGGACAGAATCTTTGTGATGTCGTGACTGATTGCTGATAATATCGCTGTGTGTCAATCATCAGGGAAGAGCTGAAGCTCACAGCATGTCAGAGATCAGTTACAAATCTGTTTCACTCGACCACAGAGAGGCAGATGAATCATGTTTCATTTATTTTCTATTCATAAAGCTAAACTAATTATTAAAGATTTTTGAATGTTTCCTGTTGGTGGATTAGAAGTAAACATAAACAGTGGACACATGATTGTAACATATTATACAATATATATATATATATATATATATATACACAATAATATATGTGAAAGCAGATACAAGGACATCTTTTGGTGTTAATGGTTTTTGCAACAACATGAAGCATCTATACTGGATATAAAAACAGTTAAAGCTGCAGTCTGTGACTTTTATATGTTTGCTGAAACTTTGACTATTAAAATAATATTATTTTAAAACTGTATCTGATCCTCAGAAGTTAACCTCAAACCTCAAAGTTTCAGAAATTCAAAAATAATGTAGATTCAGTTTATTCAGATTCCATTTATCAAATTCAGATCTAAAAATTCAAACTGAAACAGAAACATGCAGCTACTCAGGACAGAACAGACTGACTGCACGGTCTGTCAGTCATGTGATCGCAGAAAGATTAATGAATGAATTGCATTAATTATTCAAATAAAAAATGTATATGCATATCTGTAATGTCGGTCCCACGTGGACATTGCTTCATTTTAAAGCGTTATGAGCAATCAAAATCAAATGAAATGTGAGCAACCTGAAGTTTCTAAAACTTGGACCTAAGTTTGTGAAGATCAGAAAAATCATATTTTAATTTCAGAGAGGCGAATTCAGAACAAATAAATTCTGATGCTTTTGAAAGTAAAATATTAAAATGAGAGAGAAGAAAAAGAAAATCGTGTTCCTCTGCTTCTCCGAGCACTCCAAGAATTTGCAAGAATCCACTGCAACATTTTATAAAGAGGCTGAGCTACAGCTATTTCACGCGGGGCGTCAGATACTACATTCTTTCCACAACACACCGCCTCTGACTGACTTACCGTGAGATTTTAGTATTAGCCATCTGTAGCCTTATGGATCATATCCATAGCTGAGTGCGTAATAAATATGTTTTTATGACACCTGTGTCAGTCCTGATGTTTAATCAGTGTCTTGATACGCCACCTGTCAGGTGGATGGATTATTATTTTAGTGTGCTCAATGAGTGTATTGTCATTTCTAAAAAATCAAATTAAAAGCTAACACGCACACTGTTTAGTATATAAACTATGCAATTATCTCCATCTTACAGGTGCTTACTTAGCTGCAGTCTAACAAGAACATGTTTATTTCAATAGCTTGACTGACACTGTGAGCTGAAAACTTGGTAAACAACATATGTGGACCACACGTTAAACAAGATGGCCTCAGGCACTGCCGTGAAGTCTGACGTCAGTCAAGTTTCATTCAATATATTCCGAGTTTCATTCAATATATTCAAGGTTCACTCCATATATTCCGAGTTTCATTCAATATATTCAAGTTTCACTCCATATATTCAGGGTTTCATTCAATATATTCAAGGTTCACTCCATATATTCCGAGTTTCATTCAATATATTCAAGGTTCACTTCATATATTCCGAGTTTCATTCAATATATTCAAGGTTCACTCCATATATTCAGGGTTTCATTCAATATATTCAAGGTTCACTTCATATATTCAGGGTTTCATTCAATATATTCAAGGTTCACTCCATATATTCAGGGTTTCATTCAATATATTCAAGTTTCACTCCATATATTCCGAGATATATTCAAAGTTTAATTTCCTGAACGGCATGCCATAATATATATATATATATATATCTGCTGACAAGTGAATTGTAGTGTTTTATTAATATATAGTTTATAGATGTTGAATAAAGAGTTACTGCTAAGCCAACAGGATGCTTAAAGAAAGTGCCTTTCTTTAGAGCTCTCTAGGCATTTTTCCCAAGAGGCCTAAAGGTGTCTAACGGTGTGTGTGAGCTCATTAGCGGCTGGGTTTTCCTGCGCAATGCTGTGAGCGGTTCAGAAAGTGCACCTCCGCTCTGCACTACAAGGTCAGTCAAGCTGTCTTTGTGGTGGTCTCTGAGGAAGCGTTCCTTTCAGTCTGACGATTCTTAATACACAAATTATAAGTAGTTAAGAGAGGGAGACAAGATGAAACTGTGATGAAGCTCAGTAAATCCTTGTCACAGTGATTGGTTTCCTCTGACAAGGCGAGGGAGGGAGGGGAGGGGAGAAAAGTTCAGAATCATCCCCGTGCCAAAAACACAAATAAAAGTAATTAAACACAGCAACAACATCAATCTCCCCCAACAGTGCGCCTGCCAGGCCGGTCTCTGCACTGAATTAACACCGGGTGGGCTTCTGCAGGCCGGGGTGGCGGCTGTCTGGCAGGACGGGCTTACTATCTCACCTGGCGCAGAGCCAGAATAAGATGCTTTGATGAGAGATAGGAGCGCATCGTTCACTCCGGTGGGGGGAAGAGCAGCTGAGGCTGTTTATGATGAGATTATTCTGCAACCAGTTGATTAAGTGGACGCACACATATCATGTCTTGGGACTGGGGGGATTACACTGGGTGGACTGGGACGCACACAACAAATTCTATGCATAATATTGATGTAAAAGTGTATGAAGAACATTTTCATACCGTAATCCTATTGATTAAGCATTTGCTCGTGCTGCGGTGCGATACATCCCAAGCAATTTGCGAGTCCGACTTTCATATCTGGGTCCACTGTGTGGATATACAAGCATCCCACGAGGGCTATGTGATCATGGTTATGTATCTTTATGATATCCATGTCTACCATGCATGAAATCCTTGTTTCATGTATTAGTAATACGTTAGGTATACACATCAGCATTAGCTCGTCCTCTCACTACATTTAGACGCACAGCAAGGAGATGAGCGGCTGTCTCCCTCTTCGTCCTCCCACACTGTTTCAGACAACACTCGGGCGAACACTGAACGTCTACATGATAAATGTGATCATTTGATGTCACTCAGGTTAATTAAAAGGCTGTCGCACCTGACTGGTGATGGAGGGGATGTGATGAAATAGGCCTGAATAACCAATTCTTTCTCGTGCGTGTTATGAAAATGAGCAGATTTTTAGTGCCGCTCCTCGCTGGTCTAAAGGCCATTAGCTCTGTCCTCGTCCTTCACTGTGGCGTGTCACGAGATCTTTGATGGGAAAAAAAATGCTACTATGTGTAGAATCTTTATGTGATTATAACAAATTTTTCTGATGGTTAAAGCCACAGAAAAATAAGATGATATTTGTTCTATGTGTTGCTTCTCTCCCCAGATTTGAAGCCCACTGGGTTTTTTATATCTATTTTAAAATTCTCCCTCTGTTTCACCAAAACTCTGCTCACCATCAGGGTTAGATTTTATAAAGGCAGTAATTTAGACAGCTCAGTGATGCTTAATCATGCATGGTAGATCAATTTCTGTACATAATTGGCAAAATAACTTTCTCGTGCATATTTTTCTCTCCATCCATTTTCAGATAAAGAAATGTATCCTGAAACTTTCCTCAAAGCTGCATTATGCCTGGATACAGCAGTTGTGTTGGCACTGTAACCATGGATATGCACAACAATTAGAATACCAATCACTATGATACTGAAGAAAACCTCAAAACATAATGAGGCGATGTTTGCGCTTTCATCAATCAGGTTCTTAGTGGAATGTCACTGCTGTTAGTTAGTTAGACTTTAATATCTCCCGAAGGGGGAAGTCTTTTTCACAGCACAGTACATCACAGGGAGAGACACGCATCATCAGATACAAATACATAAAGTGCAACGTGACGACAAAAGGCTAAACAGGCAGGAGAACAAGAGCTGTAGTTACCGAGGGCGAGGGCTGCTACGGCTGCTGAGGCCTTCTGCAACTCAGGGACCTTTACCCTGAGGGCAGTACAGTGAAGTGGAGGCTGAGGTGCGTGTGGTGTTCTGTGTTATTGGACTTGCAATGCATGTGAACGCTTTGCAATTAAGCTCTGAGAGATGCGTGGAGAGGCCTATAATCTTAGAGGCAGCGTTGGAGCAGTGAAGCAGGAGGGGTTGTCGGCACAACAGCAGGAGGAGATGAGCGAGTCCTTGGAGGTAACAGATTTTTCTTGGATGGCTTCTTTTTTAAAATATCTTTTGTATGCTGGTTGAGGCTGAGCTTATTGTCCGGTATCTGAGGTATTTGAAGCTGTCAAGCATTTCAACTGTTTCCTTATTAATGAGGACGGGATGCTGCAGTGACGGGTTATTTATTACTATTTCTTTGTTTCTCTGACATTGAGATGAAGGTGGTTACTCTCACCACACTATGTAAAGTCACCAACAGTGTTTTATGGCAAATGGAAACGGTCTTCATGCAGCGTCTTATGGCGCACAGGAGCAACATGACAGTAGCGTGCAGCAGAAGCTGGCTGGGCAGGAGTGATGTTCGGTTTACATGTGTGTCACATGCTGGTTGAACAGCAGGAACACACCACTAATCACCATGGCATACAACTTATGATGCTAAAACAGTAGTGGCTCACCAACAGAATGCTGGTGGACAGTGGTATCTGCTGGTAAGTGAAGTATGAGCTGTTAAGCATCAGAAACATCTAGAACAGGGGTCAGCAACTGTGGCTCTTTTGATGACTGCTTCTGGCTCGCAGACAGGGGTGAAAGTAAGCCGGTACAGTCTGGTACTGTGTACTGCCACTGAATGTTTTAGTGGTACACAGTACCAGAAAGCTGGGAGAGTGGCTGCCTGCTGTAAAGCATTCATTCGGAAGCAGTCACGGCCGCACTCTGGGTCAGATAATAGATCCGTTAGCAGTATGCAGGCTTGAAAACTACTTTGTCTGTTTAAAAATTCCTTTTAACTCATTGCGAATAGTTTGTGAACTGTCCGTGCTGTGTTTTAGTCCATGCTGGACGGCGCCTTGGCCGGGCATCTCCCTCTCCCCCTCCCCTCGGAGAGACACCACATGTTTAATGTCTTTAACGTTCGATGCAAAATGTCCCAGTTAAAATCAGCAGGAGAGTGAGCAGTTGTGTTTCGTGTTATTTTGTTCAATGTTAACGATACTGAACAGCTCGGAGAAGAAACTGCTGATGAGCTAACGACCGGAGAGTTAGCTCATCAGTACATGAGTGCGCATGAGCGTCGACATCCAAAACACAGCGGTTGCTATGGTGATCGGTGCACGATCGAGACTGTGCAGCACCATAAGTCGCATTAATGTTAAGAAGTATTTCATTTATTATTGGTTAGCTTCAGTATAACAACATTATTAAAAAGAATAAATTCGGACTTATTATACTCTATTTATTATACTATACTATAAAATTGTTGGTCTTACTTAAATATGCATTTATTTGTGTTCAGTGTTTAAAAATATAATATGGCTTTGTCATATTATTTACATTTTACATTTTAAAATATGTGCTTTCATGGCTCTTTCAGCCAAGAAGTTCCTGACCTCTGCACTAGAACAAAAGATCTCTGCGGCACTCAGCATGCGTAAAATGCTGCCAAACAAAGCCACCCAAGACACTATTATGATTTTTTTATTTGTGGTTCCATATTTTTAAAACTTTTCCAGAGCTTAGAAGCTGTGTGCTCAATCTAAAGTCTAATGTATAGACTCTCAATGGCCTTCCATACATGTGTTGGCTTGACTTGGAATTTGCATCTGCATTACAACAGGGCTCCTCACTTGAACGTGTCTTTAAAAGGCCAAATGGGTTTCAACGCCTGACAGAGTGAGTGAAGAGAAAAGTACACACTTTGCTCTGAAGCTAGCCCACTCTTGGTCAAACCAATGCCAGTATAAAGAATGGACAGTGTACAGGAGACACCACCCATTTCTCAAGAGCCATCTTGAAGCTCAGAATATGCAGCTCGGGCCGGCACCATGTTGGCAGTCACTCTTCTTCTGACTAAAAAAAGGCTAGAAGACGTTGAAGAGATGTTCAGTAAAGATGTGGATCATCGGGGGATTCAAAGCAGGCTGAATGATGCCTGGGTGCTCAAGCAAGCCATCTGTAAGGCACCCATCTGTCAATCAAAGCGCCCATGCTGTTATAAAAATTCACCCTCAGCACAGTTGTCATGAACGGGAAATTAGCTATAGAGACCAAAAGTGTTTTGGTCATGTTTATTGAACATTTGAACATGGGGACTTATGGAGATCGACATGATCTGTAGCCAGCCTCAAGTGACTGTGTGAGGAACTGCAGTGTGTGGCACGTTAGCTCAATTTCCCAGCTACAAAGGTTGTCGCTTTAGGGCCTGTAGCTCTTCATACATCCACATGACATGACATGACAAATGTCACGACCCACTTGGAGTCAGTCAGGCGCATTTTGGCCCATCTCTGGAGATGGTTCATCTCAAATGTGACTGGAAACAGGTCTTTAAACTGGTAATGGAAACGTGAATCAAGGTATCATGCACTTGAATTGTTTGCTACACACTACCGAAGCAAATCAGCTAAACTTTCCTTTACCTAAGGTGTGAAGCGTTCATTGGAATAAATGCAAGCATCTTCAACTTTGGGAATTACTGTCATAATACATCAGTGGGTGGGACACCCTGGGCAGCCCTACCAGACGTGCATTAGGCTAGCCTTTTTTGTGGATTGCTGTGGCACAAAGTTTGCCTTCAGCTTTGTTCTGAGCAATGCGGTTAATCAAACTCATAGCTGCTGCCGCTGCTGACATTTAACTTTCCACAACAGCTCTCTTCGGGGTGACACAGTAATCATAAATTTCCTTGTCTCCGTGATTTTATCTCATACATTTTAACTCTCTTCCTGCATAGCGCTCCTGTCATCAGACAACCCCGGGGTGTTGGTTTGTGCCAAACTTCCCCTCCCTCTGTCTGTCGGTCCCCACCCTATTTTTTCCAGAGTGTGAGGTAATTACCTCCCTATGAATTCACTGACAGCTAGATCTGTGGCAGATACGATAAAAATAGCTGACAGGGATTTTGACATAATAGTCACATTGTCTCATAGAGAAAGGGGCTTCTAATGAATTCCGATGAGGCCCACCTCGATAATTATCTCCATGTCATTCAGATGAGGCCAGGATAAGACATTTTGTTTGCTAAGGCTGGCAGTGATTGTCGAGCAAAAAGTGACTCGCTGCTGACTTTAGGACAACCTTGGTTTGGAGTTTATGATGACTTTGTCTAGACTGAAAATGCTGTTCTGCAAGATATCCTTGAATGATAATTGAGAGTCCGGTCCAGTGGGTTGTCCGTTGTCTTCGTCGCTGTGTGCGGACATCTTTATTTGCAGCATAAAAGCAGCTGTTAGTTCAATCAAATTCCCAGTAGTGGGCCTTTTAGAGTTTATAAGCAACAAGAAAAATCTGAGTTTGTGGATAAAAAAAAAATCTCCAAAGCATCAATGGAGGTGCCGTAAGATGGGAATAGGCTGCAGAGAGAAACAGCCTTTCGACAGCTATTTACCAAAAATGTTTTCCGGCCAACAGATTAACAACCCCCCCGAGTGCATTAAGTGGAGAGCCACACTGAATCTCATCACAGCAAAGAACTTTCATGTTTCTTTATAGGAACACTTTGCTAGTCAAGGTCAGGCCTGCTGAGTCACTCCCACGGGTCTACATTAATAAATTAATAGCTACATTAATTGCTTTCTAATACAAAACTGAGCTGACCTGTACAGATGCTAAGAAAAGAGCATCCTGGACTTTGCTTACAATCAAGTCGACGTGGCAGATTGTCCTCTACATGCTGCAGTGTGTGAATCTTATCAGAGAGGCTACAGGGATCGCACAGGGATCTGCTACGTCAGCGCTTTCTGATCCTCGAGTGAGAGACTCGATAGCACGCTGTCCCTCGAGAATTTCATTTGGAGAACAAACCTGTAATTATCTCCTCTGGTTGTAATGACAAAGAGGACTATGTTTTGGTGGCTCACTTGGCAGAGCAATAATTGCAGCAGAAAAGGCAAGCTTGTATTAAGATGTTTGTCATAAAACCAAATTTGAATTTTACATGGGAGGATGAGAGGATGGCACTTTTATTTTAATCACTCCACTCAGGGCTGTCGGAGACTGCGCCCTCTATCACTGCAATTGATTTTGGCAGGTGGTAAAATGCATGTTGCTAATTTTATGATGTAGGATTTGAATGGCATTCCCCTACACTAGAAAAATGACTGGAAAATTAAGGATTCATTTCTGTCCACATCAGCTTTAAACTGACGACTGAATTACAGTGCTATATATGTTCTGTTCTCACACATCATTCACATTCCTTCTGAGGCATGTTTTTTTGGGGGGGGGGGGTTTCAAAGTTTTCTGACTTGTAAAGTCCATTCTGATTCTGTTTGATCATTGTTCCAGCCCAAATTTATAACACGTGTGATTCAACACCATATAAAATCCTGATGATCTGCACTGGACTGACACTCAACACAGGAGCTCATTTATTTTCTTCAATCTCTCATTCTCTCTATATCTCCAGAACCAACCCAAGACTTCTAACTTGAACATCTTCTTTCATGATCAAGATTTTAAGAGCTTTTAGATGTGACTTTGAGATTCAGGCAATTATTACATTATCTTCACTGAAATGAGTTAGTGGATGACTGTGAGACCAGTAGCTTTTTTGTCTACACTACACATTTGGCTTCTTAGATTACAGTAAGAAAAGGCTGCCTCACAGGACTGCTTGATTCAGAATTCTCCTTCCTTCCACTACCTCCAGACACTATACTGCAAAGACACCATCACTGCATTCTAAACTTAGAGCCAATAACTGCTTTAAAGAAATGCAAACAAGCCTACATTTTTTCATTAATACCATAATGATAATGAGTATATGGTATATCCATTTTTCAGAATGGAAGCTAGGCTGCAACTGTGATGTAATAAAAATGTGGCTAGCTGTAAATTGGCTCCTTAACAATCAAGTTTTTTTCTTTGTTTGTTTTTCTAAGATTATTTTTTGGGCTTTCCTAGCATTATTAGATAGAGACAGCTGAAGAGTGACAGGAAATGTGGGGAGAGAGATGGGGAATGACATGTGGGAAAGAGCCACAGGTCGGGACTCGAGCCCGGGCCGGCTGCAGGGAGCCTTCACATATGGGGCGGCTGCTCTGCCGACTGAGCTAAGCGCCGCACCAACAATCACGTTAAAGTCACTGTGAAAAAGAAGCTAATAAACTTCACCACATTTAACCACAAGGATTACTCCAATAGTGACCGAAGCCAACATAAATATCTTTATATTATACAGGACCAACATTTGATTTTAAAATACTGTTATTATTAATAGTACTTGATGGATATTTAGCACACATGAATCATAGTTAACTTGTCTGTTTTGCCATATATGTTATATACCATTGTGAAACTTTGCTGAGCACGGACCAACACGAGCACCTAAGAATTTTTTGGGAATATTCCTGGTAAAGTGCTGTCACGGGACATTTCTTATGTCTCATAATGCTGGGGGACTTGACTGATCTGAGGCTTCCCTCTCAAAGGATAAAAGGTTTTGTGAGCTTAGCCATTACAGCTGCCAAAAGATGCATCACAACTAAGTGGAATCATCATCAATCATCATCAAATCTTGGGACCCATGGATGACCTATATGGAGTCAGCTCACTGGAATGTTTCATTATTTACTTTCTCAATTTTATTTTATCCCAATGTCTTTACCTTATGTATGTGGGGGGGTAGGAAGTGGAGGGTGGGGATGGGGAAGAGGATGTGTGTTTCGTGTTTTAAATGGAAGGTTGGAAGTTGTACTATTTCTCGTCATGGCACTAGTCTTGTACTATGTTGTGTTCAGCTGTGTTCTAGTATGTCATGTTTGTCACTATATGATGGTATAGAATGAATAAAGATATTTTTTGTCCTTCATCTGATAGAGACAGCTGAAGAGTGACAGGAATGTGGGGAGAGAGAGAGATGGGGAATGACATGCAGGAAAGAGCCACAGGTCGGATTCAAACCCTGGGCTGCCGCAGCAAGGACTGAGCCTTTGAACATGGGGTCAGATGCTCTATCGACTGAGCTAAATGACACCCCGAGGTGATTAGTGTTCAGAGCACCCCAACATACAGCTGACCTAAATTTAAATATAATGGGTCACTAAAGGTATGAGGATTAAGCTTCTGTTAACATTTACAATCTGTATGGAATCCCATGCTACTTCATATCATAGTTGTTGACATATTTCACTTTTTAGAGTTTTGGATGGTGCAAACAGAAACATTGCTAGTCTGCTAGTGTAGCTTAAAAATGCCAATCAAGAGTTAATCACATGTTGCATATGCAGGAAAAGTTATTCTACTCCCCAAAAACAAAGTTTAGCTGACATTGCTGTGCATTAGAATACAGCTCTTTGCACCGCTGGCTTCCATAACACAGACATTAGTTATCTGACCTCCCACACTCTTAAGGGCTTTGTTTCTGTAAAGTGGAGAGATGAAATAAAGACAGCCTGAGGGTAGTAATCCGGTTACGTCTCTCTCAGGTGAAGAGGGAGCCTGGATCTCAAGGCCTCGGGACATAGCAGGAAGGTATGATGTGACACGCGCAGCCCTGGGGGTCATTTTCCGTACAGCATAATTAATCTAACATGTCACGTTCAGCTTGTTAACGCCAGTGTTCAAAGTAAAACAAACGAGCGTCGCCACGAAGTGTCCGCTTCTGTATTGTCAACACGAATGCACTCAAGGATTCCTTTGAGATGTAATGGATAAAAGGGGGCTGGAATAATGAATAATTTATCACAGTGTATTAATTTCATGGTCTGCTGGTATCTGGACAATGGCACAAAGTGTAACATCCTGGTGAAAGGATATTATACAATTCTCCCTCTCAGAACCAGACTTAGCGTTTATACTGTGAGTTAAATAAAGAGCTGTCGAAAAGTATGTCAGTGTTTTTTTCTTTGCTTGACATCTCACTAAATCACGGCAATATAATGATATTAACAGTGTGACATTAATGTTCATGTTTATTTAACGCCTTGTTAATAAGGAGTCCGGCTGTGGTTAGTGTTCCTAATCAAATCCTGATTACATTTGTCTAATCAGAATACATAAATGCTGCCATAATAACAAAGCAGCGGCATAAAGCTCATTTTCTTTGGCTTAGGACACAGAGTTCACGTGGATCTATGTGTGATGATATGGATATGATGCTTTTGGACACCTGTTGTTTTTGCTGTCAGAGCGAGGCGTATTATCTGCTGTTTCATCATTGAGTCGACTAACGTGTTCAGCAAAGCAAGCGTGGACTATTTCTGTCAAACGATTCAGCGAGGAAATGTTCCAGAAGTGTCCCTGAAAGAACTTGGAAAAAAATAAAGTCCATGTTAATCTCTCATATTTAGCAGGTTATACTTATTTTAAGTCAAATATAAAACTATGAGGGGCAGTTGGTGACATTCAGAAAATTAGTGAAAAGATTTCACACATACTAGTGAAATGCTCTCACATGTCACTTCTGCATTCTGTATGAGATGATTTCAGTATAGTGTGAGAGGATTTCAGCATGTTGTTTGGAAACTTTTCAGCAGTATGTATGAAGTGTTTCAGTGTGTGGTGGTTGGATCACTCTTCATAAGAAGAAACAGCAGGATGGAGATGGATAGCTTCCTTAAGCAGCACTTTCCTCAGTTCCACACTTCATAACATCTTCACTTTCGTGTTCAGACTTCTCATGTGACTGAACGAACCAATCAGAAGCTAGGACTTAGACAGGGGAAAACGTGAGGGAACCAGAGGCAGATTCAGCAGAATATCCTAACTGTTTTAAAGACAGTTCTAAATATCTAAACATGTAAATATATAGATAATAAATGTGTAACATATATATGTAAAATGTGAATACATGTTTAGTAAATTCACTCAAATATAAATTATATTCACTTCTAACTAAAAATTTCATTATTAAGTGAAGGCTTTCCAATAGTGCATGTCAAAGCATTTCACTTGTATGTGTGAGAGGTTTACAGTATAGTAAATGAATACACTTGGTAAAATTCTAAATGATGTCCCTAATAGCCCCTCATATGAAACATATTTACTTTACTGACTGAAGCTAAAAGGTATTCTAAAATATGTTTCAGTGTTATATCACCGCCTGAACAGTCCATATAATAGTTCAAATCAGCTCAATAACCCATCCAACTACAACACTGAAAACCTACACACTACATGTATTGCTACTTCAATAGTACAACACATAAGAAAGTGTTTTTACCAGGCATTAAAGTGGGAATTGGCAGCAAATTCCATCAATAATTTATGTTTTAGTATGGTTTTATTTGGAGATATCTATGGACATAGTGTAATAAAAGGTTAGCAGACAATCAAAAATATAAAATTCATAAATAAATGTGTTAAATATTCAAAATAAAATGTAAGGAGAAGCTTTTCCTTTAAGCTCTGATGTTGTTTTTCTTACCAACAGATGATCAAACACATTCAAACTGCATTCATTTAAGCTACATAGCACAGATACAGTAGGAAATGTCTTTAGCAGTAAATGGTAAATAGGATGTGCTTCTAATGTGCCTTTTTTAATGTTTTGACTTTCAACACTTTAATCTCATTCACCCATTCATACACACATGCACACTGATGGCATAGCCTTTGGGGGCTATGGGTTCAGTATCAAGGACAGGCAGACTGGAGTGAGCCTAACCAGAGAGATTAAAGCAAGAAGCTACAGAAACAATAGATACTATGTTTCCCATAATGCAACAGATAGAATCTTTTCAGTAAACCATGCCTTTCTGGTGGACGGCCCCATCACACGTCCTGAGTTTGTAAAAGCCATGGACGCATGAAGGAGAACTGGATACACTGTTCAAAGATGGTGTCCTCGTCAGTCCTGGAAGTTGCTCATACTGAAAAAGCCTTCATGAGCTTCCCCATGCTTTCATGTGTTTGGGCTTGCAGATCATGTGTACCAGAAATGCTCAAGTCTAGGACCATCTGACTTCCTGTTGGCTCCTTGAACACACAAATGGATACAATAATTTGCTCACGCAGTTGGTCAAGATGTTGTGCGGCAGCCTCGTCAGCTGCTGCCCACTACTGTTACTATTTATATTCTCCAAAAATATTCAACAACACTTCATTCAGTTAAGAGTTCAGAGTTAACACTTTCATTTTCAAGTAACACTCACCTTTGATTTGTCTTACTGAGCTCAACTGGCAAAAGACCCGAAGACTGGGAAAGATGGCCTTTTGAGTACAGCCCACAGGAAGTGGAAGAAACCAACAAGGAGAATCCTAGGCTGTAATGGAGAGAACAGGAAAAACAAGTGATCAGGGCACAGTAATCTGAACAGTACACTTTTTATTATAGGCAAACACTTAACCAGACAATGTGACAATGCCTCATTCTCAATGAAGCTGTGAGAAAGGAGCCTTTTTATTCACATCTCACCTTTTCAAGTATGAAATGAGTTTTGATGCTCTTAAACTTTGAAATATGTTAGCCTCCTTTGTGTTTTTTTAATATGGCGATTGAATGTTGAGTGTTTTGGAAGCATTATTGTGATTTTGGATTGTTAAATAGTGGACTGTTAAGTATCTTAACTAAAGTTCCCCCAGAGCAGCACATGGCTAACATGAGTGCAATGAACACTGTGTGCATTTTAATTGTGTTTAGCCAGGTGACATGCAGGACATCAGGGTTTTAATGTGTATGTGTGTGGTTAGCTGCCAGTTGTGTTTGTGTGTAAGAGGAAGTGTTTAAGCTGAAGAACTGAAGACTAAACCTGAGTTTATGTTTATTGATCTTTGATAGCTGTTAAAGGGAAAATGAGAAAGATACATAGATGTTTACTTACCTGTAAGAGAAAAGAAGAAAGTTAGACTTGTATTTAGTTAGAAAAGTGAATAGTGAAATGGAAAGAAAATGTGTGACATTGTTGGAATATTGGCTGATTTTGTACCAATGTTAAATCTTTGAAAATGAGTGACGCTGTGAGAAAGGAATCCTTGTGTCTTTATTCATGGCTCCCCTTTTCAGGCAGCGTCATATAGTCAGCAAACATTTTCAGCATTGCAACAATTTGCTGAGTCATTTGCTACATTAGCATTAACTTTAGCCACCATAGGCTACCGATCATACCAGAACAAAGGCCGAGACAGCAGAACTCCTGAGTGTATTTAAATGAACAGCGTGCATTTTATTGCTTATGAATTTAACATTTTGCTTTGCAGGTGGTAGATCATATTTCTTCTTTCCTTCAGAATTACAACAATTCGCCTGATATTGAGCTCAAAATTCATACTTTGAAGAAATGGTTTTAACACCTTTACAGACAGTGTTTTTTAACAGCCTGCAATCCTTACAAATAACACTGCAGTTCATAAGGACAGATGTGATGTTTGCTTTGTTGTGAATGGTTCTACACAGCTCTCTTTCTTAGGGTGGAGTCGGTGCACGCTGACTCCAAAATGACCTTTAGGAATTAGATGATGTAGCAACTTTACATGCTGCTGTTCTCTCCCATCCAGAGGCCTCCAGTCATGTTTCCTCCACTCTCTCGCTCTCCACAGTGTTTTTTCGTTTGTCCCAAGCTTTCCCTCGAACCACTCTAAAACATTCTCTCTCTCACACACACACACACACACACACAAATATAATTGAATTCAGAGCAGGAAGTCGGTGCTGCGGAGTGTTCTCCTTTATCTGCCCACCGACTGAGTCAGATCTGAATCTTTATACTGTTATCTTTGATTGCACCAGTCTAATGTTTATCTTATGGATGAATAATGGCCAACAGGGAGGTCTTCAACAATTATAATCTATAGGGGGAAATAGATGTAGATTTGAGGGCAGCGCACTCCTAACAGCATGAACATCGAGGAGTTTAGAAAGTAATCCGTGATGCATTAGCCTGACCTTGCAATATTTGTTTGACTTCTCGCGTGGTGTGAAGGCAGACACACAACAGTAAATAAATGGAGTCCTTACAGCATCTTTAACTGAGATACACATCTCTTAAACCTGGCACAGATGCTTTGACCCCTGCTGCATGGCTGTTAATATAACCCATGATTCATTTCTTCCAATCACGAGCAAACGAGCCCGCGCCTTATGGAATTGCAATAATTACGATAATACAATGCAGGTCTGGTTTAGAATTCTCCACTGCCCCTAGCTAGTCCATTTAGCATGGCCATAACTTAATGAAAGATGAATGCTAATATTGAATTCATGCCATTTATGGTTCATTATACTAATAAATCTCGTATGCTGTTAAATGGCATGAAACTGTTGGTTGTGTTTCCACAGCAACCCCCTTTTTTTATTAGAACCGCCGGAATCGTAAAGATGACAAGTAATGAATATCCGAGCTGTATCCTTGCCAAAAACACACAGGTGACACGACATATTCTGGATTCATAAAAGGAAACGTCGGAGAGGGGCTGGGGTGATATTCTCAGGCTCTGCTCTGCTCTCAGGGGTTTGCATACTTTAAATGGGGAATCGATGTTTTGGGGCTTCGTGACCTTTCTGCTGATCTGACCATAGTCGTGAATGACAAGTGCATTGATTCCCGGAGCACGTGCTTTGCTCTCACATTAAAGGTGAAAGTGCTGCTGTGATAGGAAACAGGTGTCTGCCACTGACCACAGACAGCGGCAGATTCAATTCTGCATCTGCACTTAAGGTATCTCTTTAAAAATGATAATTAACACAGATTTCAACAGTAATTTAGTCGTCACATTTGAGACAACTTTCCAAACATCCATTTTTGAATCTGGAAAATCCTTTTAGTGGCGAATTTAAGATGAAAATTAATTATTCTTATCTCAGCAAGCAAATGCCTGTCACCTACTGCAAGCAGTCTTTGCTTCAGGGATTGAAATATCATTGGTGAGAGGGTCTTATTGTCCCGGTGAAGAGGAAACATAGGGCATAAATAACCTTGAGCTCTCATTGACAGCTTGTTACTCAGTCTTTATTAGCAAAAGGGGCCTATAAATCACAGCCTTGGAAATGATTAGCTCAACATATGAGCTATGGTGCGTGTCAGCAGAGAAGTGAATGTGTATAAGGGAGAGATTCTGGGATCTAGAGGGATATAGAGCAGAACCTGTACATTTAATTTCATTTGATGCTTGTCTCATAATAAAATAAATCTGGATTTTTTACTTTGGGATGTTTTTTCCATGACAAAATAAGGCTTCAAACCTGGAGGGATCAGATTTACTATAAAAATGCACCAAAGCCAGCGTTTGCCTTGATGTATTCATGTCACACTTGTTGCACCACATAATGAATGCCCTGCGCTCCACCCTGCTTCACTTTCTGCCGGATGATTTTTAGGGACCTTGAAAGTAGTTCCCCTGCAATTTTCGACCTTTCGAAAAGCTTCCCACCTCTGTCTGGCTCCCCTGGGGTTCTTGACAGCGCTGCAGCCCTGGGCATCATCAAAGCCCTTCCGCGAAATCTCTGACATCGAAGCACCTCATGCCATATTCTGCAGGCTATGCACCCCGGCAATGATCGCTCTGGATATGTCTGCCAGTTTAGCACTACAGGTAGTAATAGGAGTTCCATTTCGCTTCCCAAATGACCTGCCTTTACTCTAAAGCTTATTTCCTGTATGTCATTCTCTTGGTTCCTGTCAGAGGTAAGCTGACAGTAATACGCCTAACTAACAGTGCCCCATGAGGATCATGAGACTGGAATTATAGTTAGGACTGGACACAGAGTCTGGCATGAACTCCTTTTTCATTCAGTAATGTGGTGAGCTGAGCAGCCGGAGCCTCACATCTCCTCTGTTTTTTATAGGATTCTTTGCGCTTCTTTCACTTGTATGTGAGGCCCCGGTGACCTTTTTTATTATCTTTTGACATCTCTGACATCATGTTCTTTGCTTTTTATGTCTCTGCTGCACAGTCAGAACCAGAATCACTTTAATTGTCAACGCAGTTCAGAAGTTCAGCTGGCGGTACAAAGAAAGAGAGTATCTCTGATATTATTGACCTATCTTAAGCAGAGGCCGCCAACACCTGCGCAGCTATGCTCATGTACAATAAAGCTTTGCTAAGGGACTGTATGAAAATTATTGAGTTGGGGAGGAGTGCTAAATCTTACAGTTTAGTTTTTAAAGTAAGATTCTCCTCCGGTGAACATTTCAAAATAATAAAACAGTCCACACGGAGCACAGCCTGAGCAAACACACCCTCTAAAACAGGGAATACAGTAGCCAAGGCTTGGCTTCTTGCATCCTTAGAATGAGTCAGTTTGGTTAGCCACACAGAGCTAACAACAATTAGCACTTCTCTACAGCAATCTTTCCATCAGTAAGTCCATAAATCACCTCGGCAGTGTAACGTTTATTCTCTGTTGGTCTCAGTTGTTGAGCTCGAACTCCAGTCCAGTCCAGCTGCTAAGCCTAGTTCCATTCCTATGGTAGATTCAGTTAGCAGCAGCTAATTAGAGGTTAGCTGTTTCAGCGAGCAGTTAGGCTAAAAGCTGTCTGGCCATTAGGAAGCTATGTAAATGAGAGATGGTTGAAGCTGAGCAGCTGGAAGACATCAGAGGAAAAAGCAGCAAATGCATTCTGTATAAGATCTGATCCAGTTTCACCAAAATCTCAGCCCGGCCATAGATGACAGCCATCAGAATCACTCACAGACTGTAGTAAACAGGAAGCACTCGGTCAGAAGAGGGAAAGCGCTGGATGTAAAATTAGTACACGTCCCTGAGTGCACGATGAGTCATCAACAACTTTTTATGGTGTTTCAGGAAATGACAAACTGCAAAATAGCATGAAGAATGCCTGAGAATACTATAACATTACTTTTTTTCATTGTTGGGTTGGACACTGGAGGATAGGTGATGGCACTTAAAAATGAATTTTGACTTCATGGGGACTTTAACAACAATACAGTAGTCGCCAGTATAACAGGATTGGTGCACCATTCTCCTAAAAGAGGCAAAGCAGAAATAATTTAAAATGGTGTGCCCAAAATGAAACACAAATATCTCTAACTGCCAAATGTATTGTCTAGATAACAATGCTTGGAGTATTCTAGCCAAATTCTGTTTTTCAACAAAAAGCCACTCACCACTGAACATCTATTACAGCCACTGAACAAACATCAGCCCTGTGGATGCTCATGTACAGTATTTTCACCCAGCTCCACTTTCCAAACGGTGAAAATAATAAAAAAAAATAATAAGATCAGATGAAGCTGTAGCCTGATGTGAGATCAGATGTCTGACCGCTCTGCCATAATCAAACCAATTACAGGATACAGAGTCTGCTGGAGATTTTTCCTCTAACAGCTGAGCCATCGAGTGCACCCAATATGAATATCCGAACACATGTTAATTACTGATGGTAAATTAGTCCAGCGCTCTCACACTATGGTACATATAAGCTCTTTGCACAAAGCTCATTTGTTTTTTAGAGTGATATATTTAAAGACGTGCTAAGTGTCTTCAGCTAACAGAGGTGGTGTGTGTTAATTGTGCGCATTAATAGACTAATATTAATAAACAGCTACAGTCAGCATGTATAATTCCACCAATTAGAAAAACAAGTTTGCAACTTGTTATCCTGAACCACAGTTACTGTATATTATGGGCTAACTTAATATGACAAACACTTCAGAGTAAGAAGTGAATAGCTGTTCATTTTTCATCAGCATATTCACAAAGATCCAGAGAGTTCTGTGTTTTTCCACCATTGTTCTTGTTATTGTAGCTGGTTTATTTTAAAAGGAAACATAAAGACTTGATAGAGACAGGGACTGTTAGTGTGCACAGGGCAAAGCTCACATTCATGACCCACTACATGATCAACACGACACGACACGACACAACACGACATAACTTTGTTTCATTGATTCACCTGCCTCTGCTTGCTCCCATCCACAGTCTATGTCACTCCAGTGCTCACTCTCTACAACTATCAGACCAAAAGAAACTATTTCCCACCGTACACTGTCAGCCAGAGACAGACAAAGAAGCTGGGCATGCAAAATCAAGCAGAACACACCAACCAGGCCAAACGCCAGGCCAGGCTAACCCTAACCCCTACAGCGTGCACAGAACACATTCACTTCACTCCAATAAACTGAAAAACCTGTGTTTCCGCCACAGGGTCAGACTTGATCTGAATCGGGCCTCAGCATAGTTTCCAGGAGGAAATTCAATAAGTCCACCGTATGCTACCTGTCCAGCATCAAATGACAAAAAAGCTAGTAGGTAAGTTGTAAACATGGTGGAATATGGTGTAGTGCCTACATGTGTAGAAAACTGTGTGCTAACAAATCAGTCAAACACATTTCTAAGGTGATTTTAAGCTCGTTCCACTGCCTCCCGAGTGCATCTAAAAATCAATTCATGCAGCCCTTAATTGTGACATTTTTGTGCCAAAATCACAAACAATATGAAGAAAAATAAGCATCTAAAAGCATTCAGACACGTGACAAAAAGCCCCGTGTCCCTGGGCTATTTCCACAGATTAGAGGAGTGCTAAACAAAGTGGATGAGCCAAATTAGATCTTTTTTTTGTGTGTGCATATTCATTAGACTGAACCCTTATAATGTAGTGTGGAGATCATGCTGGGCATTCACACTGAAACTTGGATAACTGCACTGATACGCAGGTCTGCCTCCCATATGCTCCCACTAATGAGGTCAGACCGAGTCTCACACTTTTGCGAGTGGTCCAGCTGCCTTATAATAAGCCTCCATGTTTGTGTATGCTAATGATCTCACTGCTAATAATCTCATTTAGAAACCTGCCAACATTTCACCCCCTCCGACAAGCGGATTCTCCATGTATTGCCGTCTCTTTCTATATGAATATGTATTTTAAATGTGACACTACGACCTGTGGAACACGGCAGGGGGAAGGGGGGGTTGAGCAAATGTCAAGGTTTCCTCGCTGGGCACCGGCAGAATCTGAGTCAGGCAGCTGTGGTGCAGGCGCTAACAAGGGAAGTCGGAGAGGTTGTTCTGAAGACAATAGCCGCATGAGACAGAGAGTTTAAGGATTGAATGTGAAAAATATTCCGAGTGGAAACAAGCCAGTTTAATGTTTACTTCTCATGGCTTGCAGTTGTGCTCTCGAAAGCTGAGGCTTTTCAGCGTTGGATACAAAACACTCACAATAAAGGCTCTTAATATGTGAATAAAAGCCTCCTTATCTGTCAGGCTACAAAGCTGTCTCTATCTTTGCATGCTTTTAGCTGATACAGGGAATATTCTCATAGTTAGGACATGAAAGCCAGGGACAGAATCTAGTGATTTATGTGAGCTCATTTTGAAAAAAATCCATACTCTGTCATTAAAAACACTCGGCCTCTGCCGTCTTGTCAGTACTAATCCGACAAAGGAATGGTGAGTCAACAACTCAAGATTTTTTTGGAGGGGAGACAGTAACCTGAAGTACTTCAGCTGCTTATCAACAATCAATACAGTGCAGAAAAAAAAACAGTTCATCTGAGTATGAAATAATTAAAAAAAACATACTTCTTCTCAAAGCTACAGCACAGAGATGTGACAGTCATACATCATATTTAGACTGATTTACTATCAATCAGGCAAATCTCTCTCTAAGCTGCGTCATAGAAAGGTGTTTATCTTGGTCCATCATCGCTTTCAGACACTTTAATTTGATTCCAGGATGTCCCCAAGACATGAATGTCATTTCCAACACATAATGGCTAACTGCTGATCCGTAAAGGACAGCACTCATTTAGAAATTATATTGATTGAATTCTAATGTCTATTAATAATTCATCAAATGAGAGCAAGCATCTTTACATTTATGGCAAATATTGTGTGCAGTAATTATAAAATTGTCATTATGGCATTGACCCTGACACGGGCACCAGCCCGATGTGATGAATATAAAAGAAGTGACCCCTAGTTCACCTTCTGAATTGCCGTCACCGAGCAGCAGCGACAGAAAACTGCACCAAAAAAAAAAAAAAATCCTCAAAACACAACATTGGTTTGACTTCAGTCCCCCAGCGTTAGCTCGTTCTCACTTGTTTCCAGGCCAAAAAGCGTGTAACAACATTACTTTGACAGCAATTGTAGTGGCATTTCTCAAAGTAGTGTGCGATAAAGTGATTTAAAAGCGGTACCGTAAGCATGTTTCGCTCTTTCATCTCATTGGTGGAAGGAGGCAAATACAGCAGGTCATTGAGCTGTTGAAACCGAAATGCTGAATCAGTAAAAAAAAAAAAAAAAAAAGGTAGGAAGAAAAAAAAAGGCTTTCTTGTTTTAAAGGGAGAAGCTGGGAAAACATGGCCTCTGGGCACACACACAAGCTAAAATATATTCTGGCTTTAGTTGATTTCCCAAACTACCGTCTCTGATCACCCTGCATGTATGAATTGCAGCACACCGGCCTCTGCGACGTCATGTGATGTTCAGTCCTTGGATTCTCCGTATGCTCCTCTCTCCTGTGTTTGCGCGCAGTCAGTAACTTATAGATAATGCAGCACATTGCACACGTTTTAAATCTCCCCCAAATTGCCTGCTTTGCTCTAAATGGAGACAAAACACCCTTTCTGGGGTGGCTATTATGATGCCAATGATTAGTTATTTTCCATTTCATGTGCCCTGAACCGGCGCAGATATTCGGCTCCTCTGTGCACCGCTTCATTTTTACTGTCCTTCCTCAACCCTCTCTGATCACCTCATGTTTCACCTCCTCTCCTGCTAAGCTTCTCCTAGCTATTATTCACCTCCTCTTTTTTTTTTGCCTGCAGAGCATTTTGTCACAGCGTATCATATGATTTGAAATCCTGCCATGGGCCCTGGAAACAGACTGCTTCTGGCGCTGGTGGGTTCACATTTAGATGGAGGTAAATATGTGTTTCCCTCCATCCAGCCCTGATGGATGCAGCCTCCTCATTGTCAGTTTCCATTCATCCAGCAGACCTTTGCAACTTCATTAGCAGTGTAATGAAAACTGTATCTGCTAACATGACCATTTACACCCGCCTTTGTGTGTAGCGTAATGCCGACTACAGCAGTTATGCCTCGCGCAAACACGCGGGGCTGTGAGGTTCTGAATTATACATGATTTAATTTAATTAAACAGATTCAGGAGTTGATTCAGAGAACACAAAGGAAATGAGATTACTAACACGAGATGGCCTGCTGCGTTCTGTCACTGTGAGATTAGCACTGTGGTGCCACTTTCTTTTGCCACTGCTTGGTGTTTGAATGGTACAATAATAACTACAATTTCATTGTCGTTAAAAAATGAGTGCTGAGCAGAGAAATGTGCTGAGATCAAACTTTTAGTGGAAATAGTTTAGCCCCTGAAAAGCGAGGATGTGGAGAAATGTGGAATCCAGCAGTAATCGCCTGCTGTTAATGATTCACAGTCATTCTCATCAAGTATTTAGAGCTGATAATTCACTTAAAAGGAGCCCACTTGACATCCGCGATAAGACTCACACAGCAAACAGATGAAATTATTGATTGATTGTGAATGACGAATAATAATCTCAAAAGTAGTAATTGATATTCTCCGTACCTTGCCACGTCTGTTCCCCACCTTTACCTAAAATAATTTCCCTACTGATTGGCCGGTTGGAGGCTCAGCTGATGAGCTCCAATCCGCGATCTGACCCTCGCCGCGTCTGAGTAGATGAATCAGAGGAGAGGGGGAGTCTCTGTGACCCTCATTTCCCCCCGGTGGTGTCTCGAACGGCGCAGCTGATGCTCAGGTATCTGCAGGATAATGTGATTCCAGTTCATCGCAGACACTATTGCCATGCAGACAATGGCGCAGGAAAATGAGGCCGTTTTCAAAATTGCCATGTAGGATGCCAGAGCTGTCCTCCTCTAGTCAGCAGCATTTGTCAAATTCAGATTGAATCAGCCGTGTTGTGCTCACACAGGCGATTAGGGAAGGAAGGGCAGTCTATACAGCCACTGTCTCGTATTTCACTCAGAAAGCCTTAAAGGTTATGTGACTCTTCAAATTAATGGCAAATCTGTTACAAAATATGGCAACCATTGGAGTGCTACTGCCTTCATGAAAGAGAAACTGTTTCATTTAGTATGCTCCGGATATTTCCAGCCACTTGATATATTGTAAAACAAACAGAGCAGCAAGACAGCCTCGACAAGAACTTAATCCCTGGAACTGAAACTCCTGCTCTCCCTCCTTCCAAAATAATGAGAAGTCCCTGCATAATGTACATTTGGAGCTCTTTCTACATTCCGAGTGCCAAGAGATTCATTTTTTTCACATCATGGCGGACCCAGCCACCGCCACAGTCTAAATTTGGATTCCTCCTCTGTTTTGTGGAACTATGCTAATATGGCCCCGAGTCATCCGACGGTTACCCTGGCCCATTAGTGGCAATTACACTGTTTGTGTGACTAGTGACAAAAACTTGGAACCTGCCTGTGAAAACGGTTATTTTCCCATTAACCGTTCCAGCGCTTTATCAACCCAGAGCTGGCTGTGCTCCGAAAACGCACCATAAAACATCTGCAGAAGAAACAATGCAATTATAGAAGCCATCTGGAACAATAATGTAGGAGAATAGATATGATTAACACTAACGCAAACAGATGGCAAAGTGTTAGATCGCTGTTCGACAAGCACATAATAGGAGGAAACCTTAAGTCCAATTATCAGTGGCAGCAGTCCGTTGAGAAGGAAGGAAGGAGGAAGAGTCTTTGTGGTAAGACAAGGCTTTCATGCACTCGCTTCATTCACTTAATGGCAAGGCAAAAGGAAGACACAAAAGGCAGGTAGACGTGAAGAGTTCATCAAGTGGTTTGGGTTAGGACGGGATATTTAAATGAGCTGTCACTGTGGGGTCTCTCGCGGGGCTGACGGGATGCGTTCAATAACTCCTAGGCGCATCCTTTGTTACATCCCACCTAATGACCACACAATCAATTATCAATTAGAAAGTGTGCCTTCATTTGAATTTACTCCATTAGCCAAAGCGACATTAGGCATTAAGTAATCTTAATTATCTTTGTAACATTAGAGATTTCTCCGAGGCTGATGTTTACCTTTCTCTGCCTCGCCTTTGAGTACTTTATGAACACAAACTGATGTTTCTTTGGAGCTCCGCAGCTCCTGACCATTCCATGAGGGAGGAGGTGGAGTTGAATTAGTGTCAGCTTTCACACACACACACACACACACACACACACACACACTCTCCTGTCTGTGTCAGGACCGTATCATCTGCCTGAAAACCTAATCGGGGAATGTTGACATGTAATTGCATTCAGAAAAACTAGCCTCCTCAACTAATCTCAGTTCAGCATCTGTTCACCGTGCACCACTTTGGTAAGCCATGTACAAAACAGGACACACTCCCCCACCCCACCGCTCCAACTCCACCACCACCACCACCTTCATCCAGAGGGCTTCAGATCTGCCAACAATGGGGCTTCTGCAGGAACACGTCCAGGAAAAATATACCAGTGGTTTCGTGGGATGATGCTCAAATGTATTTGGCATGAATTCCAGCTGAAAATGAGCCTCACCGATGCCCTCGTATTCTGTAGGTCACAATGTATACTGGAGCAAATGTAACAAATCGGATCTATTCGGTGCCAAAAATAATCTCAGCAGGTGTGATACAAAGTGTAGTTTCTGCAGAGTTGGCCACTTTGTTATTCTGACAGCTCCGCTCTCTTTTTTAGAAATGATTATGAATTATTTCAAATGAAATTGTTTCATATAAATGCACCTGCCCCACACTCAGACACAGCACTGACCAGAGTAAAGGTGTTCTAAAAACTATCGAGTTTCTATGACAACAGAATGCCAGATGTGCCACCCAACACAAGGTGACCCTCAACCCTCAAGAAACACGAGTTCATCAGCAGCTTTTCTTATGAAGTATGTCACCATATTACATGTACCACACATTTTCATTACTGTATGTTGAGATAAGAGTCAAAGCTAATGTAGCAGCACTGCTAACTGCTGCTCCTCTGCATTTTATAGCAACAATATCATTTCTGCAGCAGCCTTAGGTAGAAAGAGTTCTTAATTAAACTGTTCAGACTGACGCTGACATAATACTGACATTAAGTTTTATGTAGCTGTCAATGAAATTAAAATTCAGAAAGAATTAGAAGATGAAGACTTTTATTTATTTTTCCTTCCAGTTTGGGAGTCATGAGCTGCAGAAATGTTTTCTGAGTATGCCAGATATTAAAACGTGCACCTTGTAATATGTTAACTTTGCTATCAAAGTGACTACTGTACAATTCAGCCTTCTGCAAGAGAGTCAAACCTGTGGTTCACTCCATATATTTAAATGAGGAAAGATTTGTGTATAATATTGTTATTTATTCAATATTTCTGTTTTTATTGTTGTTTTTTAAATTGAATTTATATTTTAGAAAACTAAAGATTAAATGTGTATTTACACCCAGTGGGTGAAATTTTCACACTTTTAATTTAGAAATTTAGATAAACGTTCTACATTATGTTGCTGTCGCCTCATATCTTAACCATCAATACGAATAAGAGAAAGGTCATGAATGCAAATCAGACATTAGACTTGACTCAGACATCAGATTAAATGCACTGAGTGAGGGGAAGGTCAGTTTCATCTAGGATTTATAATATTCTCTTATAATTGATGTCTGGTGTAACCTGGGCGTGGAGCAGGAAATAGCACTGAGGACGTTAACTTGCACTGACTCACTGCATGCTCATGCTACAGTTACACAAATCAAAGAAAATAATCTGTTAAGACTATGTTGTATTTTGAACAACAACAAAAAAAAAAGATTATTATAGAAGGTGGCTGCGCCCCCTGTTAAAAATGAACAGATCACAGCCTTCTTGCATCTTGAAATGAAAGCTTTTTAATAGAGGAATGCATTTGACCCTTTGGCGGTTGTTAGTCTACAGCCACCTCTGGAGCTTCTAGTAGCTTCTATAATAAATAGATTTCTATTAACGTAGGATGAAAAGGTGTTGCTTGGAGTGACAAACCAAATCACTACCAATCATAATTCCACTTTTACTTTCCCTTTAGCTCTACAGAGAAATTTAGCGTCTTCCACTTAATTGTTTTGAGTGACAGCAGCCAAATGTTCTGCTTTGCTTTGCTATGCTCTCATTAGCGTATGAGCTGGTAGCCTTTCAGCAAAAAAAATCTCATGAAGGTGGACTGCACAATAACTTTCCAGCACCGAACACAACATTCAGAAGCTGGTGGAGACTAAACACAGAATATTAGCCCAAAATGAATCAGTAGGATGAGAGACAGCTGGTATGGTAATGTTGCTCCATATTCAAAATCTCTGCCCCCTTTGTCACTGAGGCCTGGTTAATATCTCTGAACAAGATGATCCTTCCCAGTGCCAGTGTATCTGCCTGTCCAAGTCTAGCACAAAGCTGATATGTGCGCCTTTAATGGACATTGAGGTTTGTTGATTTCCTCGTCCAACCTTCAGGATCTCCATGTGTCCATGATTTGTCAATGAATGTGAAAATGTGCCTTTTGTTGTGTTGGTCTTTGCTCAGCCATGTAGAATGAAACAAATGGATGTGCCAGACGTTAACCTCCTGCCCACACTGCTGTCATCTGCACGTACAATTGGGTGAAGACGAGGATTAGAGCTGCTGGTAGGTATGATATCACTGATGCACACATCCTGTAGATGAGCTTGACATTTCAACCAGACATGCACTTCATTGAAGCTGACAGCTGTGGTAAATAATCAAATTAATTTATTTTGCTGAGATGCATCATTCCACTGCCAAGTTTGATGCCTTAATATTTGGGCATCAGACACAGATTCTGCATTAACACTCTGAATTTTTTAACTTTCAAATCGTCGTTGTTGGCATTTGACTAAAATAAAAGTGTCAGGACTGGAGAAAAACAAGCCAGGAACAATGTAAATGACAAAATACAAGAACATGCAAATGATATAATCAACTCGCAGAGCTCGGGATGGAGATGTTTGTTTGCAACAATTGTTCAATTCATCACCAGATTTCCACAATATAAAAAAGTACTTAAGGTTTATTTAGAATTCATTGTCTCTTCGAGTGAACGCATCAATTCAGAGCTCTATTAATTATTTATTCAAAGAAATGAGGAGCAAAAACAAGTGTGCAGTTTAATGCTGCTCTTTTGGCGCGGACACAGACACAGAAAAATGTTTTCATTTACTTCACCTGTATTAAAATTGATAGGATCGCTTAGTTTTCCAGGAATATTGGGAGAGACTGTTTTCATCTTGTTTTCCCAGCACATACACACACACACTCATACTGTATGTACACACAGTGTGAGAGGAAAGAGGGATCAAAACCTCCTAACTGCACCCCTGACGTCTATTATTAATCACTGTGTACACCACCATGTCTGACAGCAAAGGTACTGGCGTTGAACACGTCAAAAATAAAGTTCTTTTCATCCACAGACAGAAAATGTAACGGGCATCGAGGAGTAAGCAAACAACATTTTACCTGCCCGACTAGGTGAGACTTCATCTGACAGACATACCAGCCAGCATGAGCACACTGCAACAGGAAAGAGTAGCAGTTCTAAACTTTATATAATTCTGAACCGCTTCAGTGAATTTACAATATTGTGGATTATTTGGTTTTAGGTGCTTTCACTTTATTGCCAACATGTCCTGTCTGTTTTATTATTTGGGTTTGTTTTGCACTTTATTGCTGTAATATTTTAATTGCCTGATTTTATTTGTCCTGAAATGTTTTAATCCTCAATTCAACCATGTAAAGCACTTTGTATCTTATGATAACTCTGGGGCACATTATGCACCCCAAGACAGTCATTAACGTAATTAGTATAAAACATGACATGTATCTATGACGTCACTGACAGGTTTCTGAAGTGAAGCTCAGTGTGTGCTACCGCCATCTTTGCAGTCCTTTGCGGAAGAATGGCAAAAGGCGTGAATCGTTGGTGGACCTGAGGCAGGCTGAATGATGCCTGGTTGATCAGACAGGCCACTTGTAACAGCTATGCTACTAATGATGCATGACTTTAAGCCATAAAATAATTTAAACTGGTGAGTTCTATAAACTGTTTTTGAACTGTTTTTTGTAGCAGGCTGTAAACATGATTATTTCTGCTGTGAAGTTGGACATTCTAACATGGAGACTTAGAGGGGTAGTTGTTTGATTTGTATTCTTTGACAGATGAATTGTTTTGATTATGTTAATTGACCCTGATATATGTACTGTCTGACCTATGTTATATGTTGCATGTATTGTCAACCTAAATGAATAAAAACATACTAAACCTGTTCAACCCTTCATGACTCTCGTGTGTGTTGTAATTAGCCACATTTGCTTGACTGTTACATCATGGTGGCCTGCGTTAGGCCTCTGAGGGGATGATGTTTTATTGAGTCAAAAAGTCAGTGACTGAGCCCTCGCAGACTCCTCGAGGACGGCTTTACACTGTGAGACTCACTCAAGTGCACAGCATAAATATGTAGGTTTGCAGGCGCACTGCATAAGATGGTATCTGTCCCAGTAGAACAGTTTTTTATCGTCCTGGTGCAGTCAACTGGAAGAACTCTCGCTGGTACTGGAATTTGTACTTCTGGGTTCAACATTTGTGTTTTTCTGACGTGAATATGAGTGTGCTTTTGTAGCGGCTTTGTACTCTCTCTCGTTGCGTTGTGTATTTTTACTGAAGAGGCCCGTCACTTTTGGCAACCTTGCCGTTTATTGGAGCATCTGGAAAAATAGTTGAACATACAGCGTACAGTCAGTGTCGTTCCCTCACACACACATACACATCTGCAAAATGTAACACAAGAAGACAGCGCAAGTTAGCTAACCATGTGTAATTTAACAAGAAACAATAGCGAAGCTCAAACTCATGCACCTACCAGGGAGACAGCAAACTCCGACTGCTGCTCCCCCAGGATGCACGACCCTAACCCACAGGGGTGCTGCCTTCAAGGTCAGTAGGGCAACTGAGTGTGTGAGTTTTTATGGCAAGTGGAATCATTTCCACATTAACTCCGTTACATTCCCCCTACTGATCTCCACTTGCCCATACAAACCAGACCAAAAGAAAGAAAAAGAGAAAAAAAAAGAGACAAAAAAACAAAACTGGACATTACATGTACATTACATGACCCACAAACATACCAGGTACAACCAACATCATCTCAAGAGGAGGAATTGAATAACAATTAAAAAAAAAAAAAACTGTTGTGTGTATAGTGCTGCCAATATCACAGATACCAATTACTCCTGTCAAAAGACTATTCCTTAAGAATCAGAATGAAGAAGGGTTGCAAAGCCTTCAAACACTCATAGGAAAAATATGCCATATACATATTAAATCACTCAGAAATCATGTCAGTACAACAGCACACAACCTTACTGCCTGGATACACTCATCCAGCTGTGACACACAGGTGTCAAACCATCACAAAAAAGAAAACAGACCCTCCTGAAATTTGAAGGAACTCACGGCTATACATAAGCCCATAACCCCTTACACACATGTAAGGCCAATATATGAAACAACACTAGCGGCCAGTAAAAACTTTCTGATGCATGTTCTGAATAAGTCTGACCACTGGTCTAACAACCCTCCCATACCTTGTCCGTATTCCCTGCAGACTGTCACAGGAAAGGTTCTGTCCTCTCTCTGATGCAATAACAGAACCAGCATCAGCAGGTAAAAAGTCAACAGAAAGAGTGGAGACAGCAGGTTGGGAGTTGGGGTAAGACAACAGCACCGTCAGCATCAACATCAGGACCACAAGGGTTAGACCGGTTCAGTTTGTCAGATTGTCTCTCCTCTGGACCATCAAGTCCGCCTTCATCCTGATTGTTAGGATCAGTTTGGCCAGGTGCGTCGGATCCTCGCCGGTCATGTCCATCCACATCATCCATCTTGGTTGACTGTTCTCCCGTAGAGTCTGGGAGCTGAGAGATCCAAAACACAGTCCTGTCTTCGGGTTCACTGCCAGGGAGAACAGTTGAACCATCAGGTTCAGCACCCATCACAGACTCGTCCACAGCCTCATCAGTCAGGGAACTGTCCAAGGATCTGCCATCCTCCGACTCAGTAGGGACAGGTAGGAAATTCACAGGCATAATGAGGTTCCTGTGGACCACTTTCTCCTGGTTTGTCGCACAGTTTCTGAGTCTGAAGGTGTGAGTGTTATCCTGTTTTTCCACAACAGTGTACAGGTGACTCTCCCAGTGATCGGCCAGCTTCCTTTGACCTCGCTCCTCCTTGTTAGCCAACAGGACTCTGTCCCCAACCTCCACAGGTGCACCCCTCACCTTGCGGTTGTAAACCTCAGCCTGCTTCTCTTGTTGTTTACTGGTCAAAATCTGAGCAATCCTGACAGCTTCTGCCAAGTCACGTCGGAGACACTGCACATAGCCATCATAGTCCACCACTTCATCATCCATGAGCACAGACTGAAACATCATGTCCACAGGCAACCTGGGAATCCTGCCGAACATCAGAAGAAAGGGTGCGAAACCCGTGGTTTCATGGACTGTTGCATTGTAAGAGAAGGTGAGTGAACCTAGGAGTTGAGGCCATCTCTGCTTGGCTCTGGGTGGAAGAGCTCTGATCATGTTTCCAAGGGTGCGATTGAACCGTTCGACTGCTCCATTTCCCATGGGATGATAAGGTGTTGTATGTGATTTCTCAACACCAGCGACTTGGAGCATTTCTGCAATCAGGCTGCTTTCGAAGTTCGCACCTTGGTCTGAGTGCACTCGCTCTGGGAAGCCATACACACAGAAGAAGTTGATCCGAAGCTGATGAGCGACAGCTTTAGCCGACTGGTTGGGGCAGAGGTATGCCTGAGCTAGTTTAGTGAAGTGGTCAGTTACAACAAGCACATCCAAAGACTTGTTGGATGAGTCTTCAGCTGACCAGAAATCAATGCAGACCAACTCAAGAGGCCTAGAGGTCTTAACACTCTCAAGCAGTGCCCTGGCCTCAGGTTCAGGAGACTTACTGACCAGACAACGGTGACAGCGCTGCACATACTCCTTGACGTCCCTTTCCATCTCAATCCAGTAGAACCGCTGTCTAGCCAAGTAGAGAGTCCTCCTCTGCCCTTGGTGGCCGGCCTCATCATGGATTCCTCTCAGGACCTTATCTTTCAGGTGAGTGGGCACGACATACCGGTAAGCCTTTCTCTTTGTCACAGCATCCTTTGAGGTGCGATACAGAACACCAGCTTTGACGGTGAGCTGTTCCCAATGTCAGAGAAGCCGCAAGGCTCCAGCTGGTTCATGCAGGCTTTCACGTCTCGACGGCCGCCTCAAGCACCCGACCCAAGCATGGATCAGCACGTTGCAATGATGTCAGTTTGTCCTTGGGCAAAGAGCGGAATTCAGGTAGCTCAGAAGGCAGAAGAGATTCAGTGAGCTGTGGCAAGCAGAACGCATGAGAGGGCAAACAGTCTCTTCCCAGGGAACACTCCAGAACAGCCGATACTGCCTTTGAGGAAATAGGTTGATGCTGAAGCACTGCCACTGCACTGTTGGAGACCACAGCCAGAAGGCGGTCTTGGGGCCGATTGAGAGGGTCACAGGACAACCGGAAAGCTTTCAGCACACAGTCAGGCTCCAGAGCATTTGCTTCCTCGAGGAGGGCACCATAGGGGACTGTCGTGAGTCGATGGAGAACACTGGGGTGCACAAAAGGCTCACGGCTGAGGGCATCTGCCACCACATTATTGGGACCAGGAATGTACTTGATATCAAAGTCATAGTCATAGTCATAGCCAGTTTTGACACCCACCTCTGCTCACAGGCGTCCAGCTTTGGTTTACTGAGAATGTAAGTCAGCGGATTATTGTCAGTCCATACAGTGAATTGGTGGCCTCTCAGCCAGTGGCTGAACTTGTCACACACAGCCCACTTAAGTGCGAGGAATTCCAGCCTACGTGTTGGGTAGCGAGACTAGGCATAATTCAGTGATTTGCTGGCGAATGCAATGGGCCTGGCAACACTATCACCATCAGCCAGCTGAGAAAGTACTGCCCCGAGGCCATTGGAGGAGGCTCAACTGACAGGAGGAAAGGCCTACTGAAGTCTGGGTGAGCGAGAGTGACGTTGCTTAACAAAGCCTGTTTCAGCTTCCTGAAAGCCTCGCTGCAGGCAGGAGTCCTAGTCAGCAGAAGAGAGGTCTCGAGACTCAGGCTGGAACTTCTTACCCTTAGTACGTCATGGTCTTTTCACACCAGACGTCAGAGTGAACAAAGGCTTGCTGATACTAGAGTACCCCTCGAAAAACTGCTGATAAAACCCAACCATCCCCAGGAAGGATCTTATCTTGGTGGGAGCTGGGATGTCAGTGCCCTCCACCATCAAATCTTTCTCCTGTAGTGCAACAACTGCTTTGACTTTCTCTGGGTCAGTTGAAATCCCCTCTTTGGTTACCACATGCCCCAAAAACTTCACTGAAGGCCTCATGAAGTGACACTTTTTGGGGGCCAGCTTCAGGTTGTGCACCTTTAACCTCTCAAACACCATCTCCAATCTTTGCAATGCCAGCTGTTCATTGGGGGCAAACACAAGGATGTCATCAAGATAACACAAGAGGCTCAAGAAGTTTTGATCACCAAAGATCGCCATCATCATCCTCATGAACGTGGCTGGGCTGTTGCAAAGTCCTTGTGGGAGCCTGTTGTATTCATACAGCCCAAATGGGGAGGTGAATGCAGTGAACTTTTTATCCTCCTCGTGGACCTCCACGCTGTGTGGAGAATGCATTCCCCCCCAGTGCAGCCAGGGCGTCAGCCTGGTGAGGCAAGGGATGTGCATCACGGACAGTGCGTGCGTTCAGCCACCGAAAATCAGTGCAGAGCTGCAGTTCGCCATTCTTTTTCCAGACAAGAACGAGAGGCGATGCATACTCACTTGAAGATTTCCTTATGATGTCATGCTCCTCCATCTCATTCAAAGCCACCCTCAGCTTCTCATAGTGCGATGGGGACAGTCGGCGATAGGGAAGTCTGAAGGGCTTGCTGTCACTCAGTCGGATGCGGTGGACAAAGTCTTTGGCTTTACCACAGTCCAGCCTGTGGCGAGAGAAGATGGACTCATACTTAGCCAGCAGGTCAACCAGCTTCGTCTTCCAGAAGGGGGACAGGTGAGTCGTGTCAATGTCAATGTCCTGCAGTCCCAGGTCAGAGACAGTGGGATTAAGAGTCGGTCGAGCAGTACAGTCTGAGTCAACAGTCAAGCTCTTCTCACTGGCTGTGTCAGATTTGTCAGCTGTCTTCATCACAGAACACTGTACTTCCTCAGGTGGGTCAGTCGCATAAAGGTAGTCGGTGTCAAAGTCTTCTAGTGCCACACATGGTGACACGTCAGCAATCTTGCAGTTGCGTCTCAAAGTCACTGGTCTTGGGGAGGGGTTAATGACCCTCACTGGAACCCATCCATCCCCCCACAGTGGTGTCACAACACGGCCCACCATCACTGAACGTGGCACTGTTTTTGACTCACTTGGCTCCACGACCACTGTGCTGCCAGCTGAGAGATGTAGATGAGCAGGTAGGCGGCCCCAAACCAGGTGTTCTGTCAATGGCTCCAGGGTCACTTCATGCTTGAGTTTGACAGTGCCCACCTTATCAGGACACTCATCCCCCCTCCATGTCTCCACAGTGTCCAACAGTTGCAGCAGGTTCCTCCCCTCCACCAGAACCTGATCAGAAAGGGACACTCTCTCCCCGAAGCCCTCAGAGTGCTTCAGCACCCGGATGAGGTGTTTCATTACATTGTTGCCAAGAATGAAATTGTCACTTTGGCTCTCCACTATCAGCGTTGGAACTGAGAAGCAACATCCAACCTCACCTGAACATCAGTAGCAGTCCATTCCTCTAGCGGCTTGCAGCCAAAGTGTCAGTGACAGTGATTGATAAACATGACAGTCACTTCACGAGATGGATTGTCAAGAGTCTTTCCCTGTCTCTTGAGTCCATCTAATGCAGTGTCGATGGCTTTGTTTAGCCGAATCCAATAGTCAACAGCAGCCTCAGTGGGCCGTGGCTTTGTGTCATAAAAGTCTGCAAGAGGCATGAAAGTGGTCACAGAATCACTGAAGTGCAGCCTGAGTATGTCAAACACAGGTTGAGGGCCTGATTTTAAGTCTAAGGAGGGTCGGCTGCGAAGTCCAATGGTTACCACATCACGTGCCCTCCCCCTTAGCTTGCCCAGAACCTCATCTGCCTGGTAACAAACCTCAATGCCCCTCCTACACAGGTAAAGCTTCATGCTCTCCTCCCACTCAGAGACTGAAATCCTATCAGTATCATCTCCCCTGAAGGGATGTGGCTCATAACTATCATGGTTAATTGTCAAGTTAACCTTAGAAAAGTCTGCTGTGGTTGATTGAGTCATGTTAGCTTCATTAGCTGGAATGGACTTAAGACATGAAACAATGTTTTCACCTATACTGGTCCCTATCTGTTTCACCAGATCACTGAGAATATTGACATCTCGACCAGAAAGTGCAGACTCACCATCCACCCCAACATTTGCAGCGGCACATGCACTGTCCCTCCCAGGACGATTGTGAGGGGTAGATGTAACATGTTTGTCTTCACTAAGCCCAACCATAGTAGGAAATTGACTGAACCACAGTTTAGAACCTCTACCAACACCTAACACATTATGTTCATCCATTTTCATAGAAAAAAACAAAAAAATGTGACAATATACAGCAAAGAATCTGTTACCCTATGCAGCTTTAAAATAATGTTTGACAGTTATTCCAAATGGGAAAAAAATTAGGTAGATTCACACATTAAAACACGTCAATACATCAATAGTATGTTCAATATTACAATCCACAATTAATTTTTTTTCTCTCTCTCTGTGACACAATTAGGCCACTATATAATACTGAAAACAGTCCAAAACCGGGCTCTATGCCACAACCGGACTCACGGTACCAAGGGAGCGAATAAAGCACCGATGAAGCAATCACGTGGAGAGTCGGGCTTGCAGGGTCTCCATGGCGACGAACAGCTGACCCACTCTTGTAACTTTTTTTTTTTTTTTTCACGGGTCACGGCACCATTGTAGCGGCTTTGCTCTCTCTCGTTGCGTTGTGTATTTGTGTATTTGCCGTTTATTGGAGCATCTGGCAAAATAGTTGAACATACAGCGTACAGTCAGTGTCGTTCCCTCACACACACATACACATCTTCTTATGTAACACAAGAAGACAGCGCAAGTTAGCTAACCATGTGTAATTTAACAAGAAACAATAGCGGAGCTCAAACTCATGCACCTACCAGGGAGACAGCAAACTCCGACTGCACGACCCTAACCCACAGGGGTGCTGCCTTCAAGGTCAGTAGGGCAACTGAGTGTGCGAGTTTTTATGGCAAGTGGAATCATTTCCACATTAACTCCGTTACACTTTGATTGGTAGATTAATCTGTAACACTGTTGTAAAGTTTGGCACGCAGAGAACGCCTGCTCTGACCCAGGCACTGATTACACCATAGAACCAAAAGAAGAGGCTGTGGAAGATTCAAGCTTGTGAATAATTGAATAGTCTCACAGCTGAGCCAACAACTCCATTTGTGAATGAAAATAACGAAAGGTGATTGAAAGCTCTGGAAACAAACCTAGAATAGAATCTGAACATTGAGTAAATAATATAAAATACGATTAGAAAAGTTCAAATCCTTGTTATTCTTTCATGAAGAATTCGACCAGCTGAAAGTCTGGCCTGTAAGAGCAGTTACAGAAAAATGGATGGATGAGTGACTGGGATCATTTACAGCAATTTGCTGTAACATTCTATGTTAAAGCCGCAGCCACAGCAGCCACACAGCCCTGTGACCGGTTCATCATGAAGCAGAGCAAAGAGGATACAGACGTTTCAAAGAGGAGACGAATGGAGATCTATCGGTCTGTCACTGTTAACAGACTCCAGTCTGCAGTGGAGTTCATACACTACACCAAAGTATCACCATGATCAAAGGAAGCTTTTATGTCACGTCGACGCGTCTGTCCATGTTCACACATTCCCTCTCTTCAGTCGTCCACACGAGCTTCTCCCTCTCTGCCTCACACTGTTTTTATCATTTGGTGGTTTTTATAATGCCTAAAATGGATAGATGAATCTGAAAAATCTATCCTATCACCCACTGATCCACAGAGTCATACATGCACTAACATCATCCAGGCTGGACTACTGTAACTCACTCTGTCCAGGCATCTTTCAGGCTACCATTACCTGTTTACAAAAAATCTAAAGGTTACAGCCTGGTCACTAACACGCTCCAAAAAAACAAGGCCACATCATCCCTTTCCGCCATCCCTACACTGGCTCCCCGTTCACTTCTCATTGTCTATGATCACCCCTTTCAGCTCTACTAGACCCCTCAGGTCATCCCACTGTGGCACGAAGAAAAACAAGGCCGCGGTGTCTCGGCTCTGGAACAGCCTCCGGACACCATTACCACAGCAATAAGTGTGTTGAGGCTTTTAAAAGACACACCTTAAAACTTACTTTTATTTACTGTCTTTTAACTTTTTTTTTATTCTATTCTACTCTGTGTGTCTGTCTCTGAAGCACTTTGGTGCAAAAACCTGTTTGCTTTTAACCGTGCTCCGTAAATGAAATAAACTTGAAACCTGAACCTTGAAATGCTGCATTAAAGTCATCTGATCTGTTTAACATGCTGAAGGAAGGAAAAAATTGGATTTGAGACATTTCAGTAGGTGTGCGTGTGTGTGTGTGTGCGTGCGTGTGTGCGTGCGTTTGTGTGCAGCTTTATGGATGATCAGAAATCAAAAACCTCATGGTTGCGTTTACAGTTTTGCTGTGCAGTGTTGCAGCCTCTCTTGTGTTTAAGTGTCATTAAATATTGCGCAGACAAATATTTGAAGAGGTTTGATTGCCGTGTGAAGACTCTACAAATATATGTCATTTGTTTTGGTGAGTAGAGTTCATAATTAAGTACCTGAGTCAACATTTTGTTGAATAAACATTTTTAATTTCTTCTTATCTTTATTGATGTAGGGAAGATCCTCTGAGAGTGGCTGTATTCAGATGAGCTCTCAGCAGAGGACATGTAAGGTCTAAACTGCCGAGCAATACAGGCCTGTTGGACTCAAGTTATCCTCCATTAAGAATGTTCTGAATTTAGTTATGAACAAACCTGGTTTTTGATCATTTGCTGCAGTTTGTAAAAGTCATAGAATCAGATTATGTCATGTAACTGATGACAGCGGAAGATGCTTGAATTTTCTATGATCTTAAATTCAGTTCTGCATTTGATTTTGCCATCCGTATAGACTTGGACTACACATTTCAGCAAGCAGCCCTTACTAGTCATATCAGTAATATTGGTAGTATCAAGGATCAACAGTTCCTTCCCCAATGATGATAGAAATAATTATTGCATTAGATATGATCTTTTCCCATTTCTTGACGACTATTGGGTGGATTAGATTCCCAGGGGATCTTTGACTTTTTTAAACTCCCGACTTTCCACCAGCAAATACAGGATTGTCATGCCATTTCGCATCAGACATTCATATTCCCGCAGGATGAATTGCAGTAACTTGGATAATCCCTTGACTTTTCTTCCAGACATCATCAGTTCAGACTGTTGGGGCTGTGAGAGCACTTGCCACATGCCATATACACTACAGTAATGCAATGGTTTGATTATAGCCAGACACTTTTGCTTCCTGTCTGGCTCTTCACTATTGAGTCTCCAATTATGGCCATGTCTCCTAAAAATAGCATTTATATACAGATAATTCACAACAGCGGGTGTTTTTCACTGACAGTGTGTCTCTTTTCAACTAAAATAGGCAATCCTACTGGACAGTCACAACAGGAACCCAACACTCTCACAGGCCTACACTTGAATGGCTGCCATCCTCCACAACCACCACCTTGCAACTCCAGGGAGTTACATAAATGTAGTAACTAACACATACATTGTCTGTGAACATAATTTTGGCAGTGATTACTTCTGTCACCACTGTCAAGGATCATAAGCCCGGGACCCAAAAACAGAACCTGGACCACAGCTGTTGAACAGCAACCACAAGTTTATTCAGATGAATGGTGGTTTGAATTTGAGTGAGTCAGTACAGAGACAGGTGAAGCTGTGCAAGCTGACTGAGCTGAGCAGTTAAAAACAGGGATGAGTAAACCATATAAGACCTATGACGGAAGAATCTTGCAAAGACTGAAACTGATGAGCCAGCATTGATATCCTGCAGAGTCATGATTAGTGGGTGAGATACAGTGTGCAGGTTGCTGCAGGAGGAGCATTGCCACACCCACACACACCACCACAGAGAAAGACACACAGGATACTGCCCTGAAACACTAGGGAAGCCATACTTTTTATTCAAACTAATGCTATTAATTACTAGCTTAATTTTAGCATGCTAAGTTACTAAGCTAAGACAGCAAACATGGTAAATACTTATAAACATGTTCAAATTATCATTGTGAGCATATCGGCATGCTGATGCAAACATTTAGCTCAAAGCACCCTTCCATCTATATACACCCCCACATAAGATTTAGCATGGCTGCAGACTTCTTGTTGGCTGTAGTCAAGTCGTGCTAATTGGTAAACTGTGACGAAATGACCACAGGCTCTGTCATCTGCTTTATTACTGTCAGCACAGGCACTCAATCAAGGGTTATCAAAATTGCATGTAAGGGGTTGGCAAGTTCTGCGGATGCTTCCAGTGCGAACCCTTGATACTGACTGGAGATGGCAATTATTGATGTGGAACACAACATTCTGTCATTTCTCAGACTTCTAGTTTTCATGCTGTGTAGCCATGCTCATGTGTAGTGACAGACCTGTGTGAATAAAGCACCCATAGAGACTTATGAATTGCTGTGAGAAGGCTGAGTGTGATTTATTTTCCTCTCAAGGCAGATTACTATGCAGCAAATCTGAATTATGATGTTCAAATTGCACTGGAATATTGAGCAGTTTATGAATTCCTTAGATGGGCTGAATGAGCTGCGGATATATGGAGGTTATTCTGAGAAGTATTAGAAGGATGAACGTCTAACAACCAGTAAATTCACTGTGACTTCACTGATAATATTCCACAATAAATCAAAAAGAAAATGTCTTGTAGAGTTGGGATTATCACAATGTTCATGGTATCTGCAGCCTGTAGCGAAGAAGACCATTTTACTTCACTTTGTTCTGCTCCCTCCATAAATTGCTTTACTTTTTTTTCTCTCGCCATCCCAGTTTTCATAATTTCATTTTTTTTTTAAATCCTCGTTTGTCTTTCTGACCATATTCATTCTACGTCCACCATCCGTTTTCTTCATTTGAATGTCACCATTAAAGGGCATCTTTCAACCGGTAAACGATGTCCGTGCACTTGACCAGCCTTGTTGTTGACAACCACCCCTGGGTTCTAAATTGCCTGTTCTTCTTCTAAAAGAGGACAGACATGACCTGGTTATGTTGCTGCACAGCGAAATAAGGGCCCTCCATGTTTGCCTCCGTGGCTATTTTAGGGAGAGGTTGGTGGGAAAGCCGAGTTGGCAGATATTCCCGGACTTCATAAATGAGCTATGCAGAGGGCCACAGGGGACAAAAGGGCATAAGATACTCAACAGTGAACTGGACACTGTGGGGAGCAGGGGAAAGGAGACAGGAAGAGGAGCTGTGATCAAGAAAGTTAGTGGTCACATTGACGTCAGCAGCAATCTCCCGGAGTATCCTCTGCACTGTCTGCTTGTTTCATGAAAAAAATGGATGGCTAGTTGAGATTAGCCTTTGTAGGTTGACACATGACTTTCAGAAGGAGAAAGTGGTGGGAAAGTAATTTGGCTGGTAAGACTGTCACAAAGACATCCTCTGTGACAGAACAGAGACAGTGTGTTCCGCATCTTTGCCAAGCAAAAATTTCACTTGTTTTTCACAAGAGGTTTGGTGTTCTTTTTAAAGTCCAACAGAGGAGGCAGCCGGGATTAGGCTTTGGTGGTAAAACATTACTGAGTACCATATTACATTAATGTGATTCCTGTTTTCAGTTACAAGTGGTGTAATGATCTGATACCTCAACATTTTGAGGTTAGTTGTTTGCTGTCCGTCCAGAAGTTGGATAGGAGGGTTGATATTGATTTCATGCCACATTAGAGACACCATTCTAGGATGTAATGGTGGTTATTGGGTCTTTAAAACCTTCTCTGGCTGCTTGTTGTATCCAATTCAACTTAATATTGAATACAGAAGATGTGATGTGTGCGTGCAGAGGCTCAGTAGCTTAACAGTTTTTTGAAGGAACGTTTGGTTGGGATAGATTGGTTTTTCACTTGGGTCGAGCAGGCACATAGAACAGTCTGCTGGTAGTGTTCAACCAGGTTGAATTTTGGCTGTAGAGGACACTAAAACCTGGCATCAAGCACACAGCAAGGTAACCAAATGATGAACCTGAACCCGCAATGCAGACCACAACAGGAACACGAACACGAACAGACACTACAGGAGCAGCCCAGGGGGGAAAACAGCAAGTAAGCTTCACAGAGCAGGTGCAACGTAGTCACCATGGAAGGTACAACAACAAGTCCAGGATGGTGAACCGGAGTTACATACTGCAGGATGAAGGTGATGAGATGAAGGTGACAAGAAGCAGGTTTGAGAATAGAGCAGGTGAGGATCAACGGGGGTGTGGTCGGAGAATTCGGTCAGCCACGCCCAGCCTGCACAGACAGGGGAGACTAGAAAAACAGACACAGAACATGAAGGAAAACACAGACAAGCCAAGCAAATCTAGCCTAAGCCTAACAATCCACCTTTTTTGAGGAATATGCACCATGTGACTTGTGGCACCATAGAAAGAAAAGCAATAAAGGTCTTAAACCTAGTTTTGACATGGGCACTGAGCAGGACCCGTTATATAATACATGACTGATATGAGTGGTGCAAATTCCCTGGAACACATGGACAATGCCACATGCCACATGGTGTACTTAAGAGTTTTGGGACCCCTGGAGGCCACGTCAGTGTGTCAGTTCATCAGTATGCACGACATATCTGGAACAAACACAGAAAAGTCTCCAACCAACCAGCTGACCAAGAATTCTTGTAAATCAGGGTTTAAAAAATGATCTGTTTGCATTTTATTTAGAGAAACTTGGAACTATTTATTCATATCTGTTTAATCTGTCTTATTCTGTTTCATCTTATTTCTGTCTTTAATTTAATTTAGTTTCACTGTTTAAATTTGTTATATTCTTATATAATGTGTTTCTTTCATATCTTAACGTCTTCCTGCCTTGTGTACAGCACTGTCTTGTTGAAAGGTGCTATACAATAAATCTTGGCTTGTTTGTTTCAGCATACACTTACATTGTTCACATAAAATTCTAGTCATTTAACCTTTTGAAAGAACAGTTCACCTAGACTTTTAAAGACTTTTCAGCTTTTACTCAGCCCATTTTTTCCCTTGATGTCTGGGGTTTATTTGGCCTACAAATTATTAAATACAAGCACTGGATTCTTGGTTTGAGATGCTTGACCACTTTTACAGCAATCAAACGCTGCTATTTGTTGTTCAGCCCAACCGAGGCTGACCTAACACAGTGTGTGTCACTGTGTGATCAAGGTATTTCAGCAAATACCGTTCTCCATTATGTGCTTATTCTGTCTCCCCCGTGCAGCTAAAAAGCTTTTTGAAGCCAGCTTTATTAGCGATATTATGTTTGTTTTATGAATCATTAGCAGAGCTCATCATGTCAGAATCTGTCTCTGGTCCCTGGGATATTTTTGTGTTCTTGGATAAAAGAACACATTTACAAAGATGTATCACACTGTCATTTCCTTTCAAAAACCTTTAATGATCTTCACCACTTTAATGAAATTAAAGCTCAACAGTTAGAGGGGCAATTAAAATGATTTGTGCTGCCCCATACTGCAAAATGTCTCGACGGGGGTTTGACAAAATTGTTGATCAATACCAGTGACTTGATGATTACTTCACCAGGTGCTGACATTTCTGGAATTTAAAAGCTTTTATTTTCTGGCTTGTGCTCTGTTGTCATGCTGAAATTACAATTATCCACATGACACTCATCCCCCTCACCGCCCTCATTTTATTCAACTCAGAGAAGGAAGATGGCTCTATGAATGACATTCATGGACATCTGGGTTATGAAGGCTAATTTATCCAACCATAATAGCAAAGGATAAACCATTGTCACCTCGCATCAAGGAGGGACAAGCAGAGTGGCCTTTCTGTCTACATGCCTCTGTTGTTGTACAGCGATAGTAGAAGTATTGACTTGTCTGTTACATCAGAGGGTCAGGGTTGATGGTAGGTTGTACAACGCGAGACCGGGAGTTGGCGACTGGAGGCATTCTGGTTTCCATTTGTAGTCAGAGCAGTATTGAACAATCATTTTTGAGTGGGCTTTGATTGCATGCAGGTCAACAGTGAGAACAAAAGACGCAGAACGCATTGGCCGAAATGCAGTCTCAGAACCCATCTGCTAGAGGTCAGCAGAAATGTGTCTTTCTTGTAATTTTCATCATTTGTCTGGCAATCATTTAGCTTTTTAAAATTGTTAGCATTCATATGCAGATATCTGTTTCTAGAAACAAATCTTGGCACAGATATTCATTATACATTTTCTGGATATCGATCCGCAGGCTACACTGAGCTACACTGGTAGCTCTTGCCCCAAGAGACTGTATCTTCATCATACTCAGGAGATTACAAAGTGTCTGATTTTGACACCAGAGATCACATTTTGCATGCATTGCATTGGTTACTTCAAACCATGATCATGATTTTTTCCATAAGCAAGAGTTGTATAAGTTTTGCTAAACTGTTGACGAGAGTCATTTTAACATATCTTGATTTCCACAGATTCTCATGAATCTGTTAAAGCTGCTATAATCAATATGTTATATTAGGCATGGATAGACTGACTCTTTGAATGAGGATCGTTGTAATGTGACCAGGCTTTGCAGCGTTAAAGTGGCTTTTAACATTTTGGTTTTACAGCGCTCAATTTTACAGTTTTGATTCACTCCTAACACCCACATCAAGTCGCACACAAGTGGCCAAAAAAAATCACTTAAAGCAATTTGAAAGACATTGGATGGTAAATGGACTGTACTTACAGCGCTTTTCAAGTCTTCTGACCACTCAAGGTGCTTTTACACAACACATGGCAGTCACTCATTCATACACACATTCCTGATATACTGATGATATTAGCTGTCATGCAAGCTAAACTGCTCCTCAGAAAGGAGTTCATTCATTCACACACCGGTGGCGCAGCCTTTGGGAGCAATTTGGATTTCAGTATCTTACCCAAGGGCACTTCGACATGCAGACTATGTCCTAGGGATGAGGATGAAACCACCAATCTGCTGATTAGTGGACGACCTGCTCTACCTGCTGAGAAACATTAAGAAGCTGAATAAGACCAAGGAGATGCGGACCACAAGAAGGAAAGATCAGACATGTTTATTTGTGAGTGTGAGTGTGAGTGTTTATATGTTGCAAAATTCCATTATGATAAATGTAGTAGAGAAAAGTCATAAAGACAGCTGCGAAAGTTGATAATGTCAGTTATGAAAAATACCTAAAGTTTGCTAACATTGGCCATCATAAGCTTCTGGTCATACGCAAGTGTAAACCCATTGTGATGTCACCAATTGATTTGTGGACAACCATTATGGAGCCTTAGATTTAGATTTCAAACAAGAAAAAATGTCCGTTCATGCGCATAAGTCTCTGAAAACATTTGAGGAAAAAAATAGGCAATGCAGTTAAAGAATATTGATTCATATTTCATCAGGACTACCAAGTTTGACAGTTTGATTTGAGTTTCATGAGCCCGGTGTGTTGAAGGGACAGACTCACTGAGAATGACTAAAGCACATCCTGCTGTCGTGTCTTTTACTTTAAATCTCAACATGCTACAAAGCTCCTGACACAGGCTGTGCTCATATCACGACTATATTACTGTAACACCCTCCTGTCAGGCCTCTCAGCCTGCACAGTGAAACTCTTTCAGATGATCCAGAACATGGTCTTCAATCAACCCAAAAGGGCACGTTACCCCGCTTCTCATCAATCCTCCACTGGCAACCTGTAGCAGCCTGTATTAAATTCCTATCACTAATTCTTGTCCACTTGTCTCTGGTGCTACAACCCACCTACTTGGATGCCTTAATGTCTGAACAACACCTGGATTTCTCACGCATTTGCAAAAGGCAATCCAGACTCTTCTCGTCTGCTGTGCTACAGTACCAGTTTCTACCAGATCAGGGGCGTCCCTCCTTACTTTTAAAAACCTCCTTTCCTAGCATTCCCAAGAACTGGAGATGCTAAATCTGTCCCCTCCAGTACTGTCGCAGTACTCATTGCTTCACAACATCTCGTTGTCGCCCTGTACCTTGATTGTTTCCCTTTTGTGTAAGTCGCTTTGGATAAAAGCATCAGCTAAGTGACTAAATGTAATGTAAATCAAATGGGATCCTGATTTACAAGATGAACGTTGTTGCTGGAGAAAGACATGAAAGTAGCAATTGTGACTATAACCTAATAACGGAGCTGTCTTCTAATGAATTAGTTCAGAAGTGTGACGGAAGTCTGTTGAGAGGCTTCACTCATAGTCTGAAGATGTTCTCAGGAGACCTTGATGACTTACACAGCATTATTTATTGAAGCTCAATTGACGGAATGGAGATGAACAGTGATTAACTGTGTAGATGGCAGCCAAATTCTGAAGGTTTAGGGGTATTTAGCCTGTCCAATATGTGCCCATTTAGAATAATCTCAACCTATACATGTGTGAAGATCCTTCTGGATCAAAACAAGTCATGCTGTGTGTCACTTCAGGTCACACACAGAGCCTTCCACAGAGAGACAGTCAGTCGGTCTTAAACAGAATAAAAGTAATCTTGACCTTGGGTGGGCGAAGTGGGACAAGAGGCTTTAGCTGACTTTATCAGCCCAGCAGCTCAGTTAGAGAGTCAGAGAGTAGATGTAGACTTGATGATTTCTTTGGAAGACCCCATGGGCTGTGACCCGTGGCCTCTTTTAGATTTGCCAGTGACCAGAGAGAGAGACAAGGGGGGTGCACTATACCATTTCAACACTAATGTAGAGAAGGCAAATGCCTTCACAAGAAGAGGGTCATTTCTTGGGGTGCCTGTTAGCTCTCCTGTCAGGGTGTGCGCACCGTGTACAAAGGCTCAGTCCTTGCTGCTGGGGCTTCGGGTTCAGTTCCAACCTGTGGTCATCCCCTGCATGTCTGTCTTCAGCTGTATCTATCAAATAAAAGCCAAAAATATATTTTAATTAATGAACTGATTCAAATTTTGACCTGGAAGCTCTTTCCACTAATTATGTACTCGGTCACACAAGACAGTAATGTTGTTGTATGTACAGTATGTCAAGAAATATTATGTTACTGCTATTTTACTGAATATTTCTTTTAACTACAATGTTTCATCAAACATGTAGTTTTATCTGCCTAAACTTAACTTACTGTAACTTCTACCAACAGTCATATCTATCATTTTTGTGGGTCATAACCTGTTGTGGAGAATTTGTTGCCCTTCCTGCTGGACAGAGGCTGATAAAGTTCATAAATTTATTATTGGCCCTTCAGGGTCAAGTAAATAGAAACTCGAGACATGTGGGTGTTTTTATTTACACATATTATGAGTTTTTAGGGCGAGGAAGCTGACACAATTAGGAATAACTATCCGTCTCAAGGTGCAGGTGAGCCCTGAACCCAAATACAAAGCCCTCGAACCTCCCTCCCTGGTGGTCCTCTGAAGACACCTTATTAATCGAAAAACATGCGTACTGGAACACTTCTGCGATGTCAGCAGGGGAATCCTCTTCTCCCCTCTCAATTGAGACCTCAAACACAGCTGCTGGGGCTACTCTGGGATAAATGCAGGTTCAGGTGCCGCCTACACACAGCTCAGGAGCCCACAGACCCGTGTATGAGTTTGTCTCAGCAGCGATAATGGCTGCGGGTATCTTGTAAAGCTACTGCGACCACATCCAACCACAGAATGCCCCAATCAGTATGTTTGTGTCTAATGCTTTTGGCTTACAGATATCAACATTGTGACAGCTGAGTGGTGTCATGCCGCTGCAAGCTATCACTGTTCTTTGGTCATTGCAATCCCTGTGGCTCTCCTGTAGGATCATGGGAAAATCAATGTCTTTGGATCTGTTTTTAGAAAAAAGCTTTTGTTGTCCCCTTCCATGTGCTGACGTACTTTGGATTTTTCTGTACTTTTGCTAAGTTTAAGTTAGTGAAACTTGGACAGCTGGATGGGGAAAACGTGTCAGTAGCCAATTGCTCGTCTCCTCTTTGACTTTTCAGTATGACACACAAAGATGTCTGAAAAGCTGACATTTTCCGTATTCAACTGTGATATTTAATATGTTTAATTGGTGAATCTTAAAGCCTTTAGAGGGCCATTTAATTAATTTACTGTGTAATATCACCGACAACTGAAACCCCCACCTTTTTTTCTGAGTTATCAGCTGCCTCAAGCGCCTGTGAAGGCTGTTAGTGGCTTTAAGGTGAGTAATTTCCTTAGCCAGACCTCATTAGGCAGATTTATCATCCCTAAACGTGTTTTGTCAAAGGCCATTGGCTCACTGATAGCCACAGTCAGCTTCTTTGGGTAGCTTTCACCTTGCTACGCATGTAAAGGTTCTTGTAGTTGTCCTGTCATTGACGAAGAATTGCATTCTTCATATAATCCAATCTCCACATCCTTCTGTATTGCATTACTCATAGATTTATGAGTGCAAATAAAATATAAAGTCATGTTGAATGTATCCCTGCCTGTAGTGGACAGGCTTCAACAAGGGACGGAACAACAGCAGGAAAAGCAGGCCTCTGCTGACAAAGAACAGCTCCGGCTGTCTTTGACTTTAACCATCATCGCCTTGAAGGTTTCCTCATTTTGTTATTCGTTACTTCAGTCATAACTGGAGGGATTATAAACCAGCTCCCCTTGCACATTTCTGTCTATCAAGGAAAAGGAGCTACCCTATAGCTTAAAGACAGTATCAGAGAGCGGCAATGAAAAGGAAGGATGGACGCCTCTCTTGAGACACCGGCTGCTCTGATGTATATTCAGGAGTACAGGAAAAAGGTGACAAACCTATTGAAAATATGTCAAGTGGCATTCAATCATGGGGCAGTGGGGCACTCTGCCAGAAGAGTGCATAGGTCTAAAACCAGCTCAGGGGCCATCTCCCTTGCAAACCTCTGGAGCAGTGCCCTTTTGGAGTTTAAGCTGCTGCGTCATCGAGTTAGGATTCACACTAGAGGACGAATTAGCAATTTTTACCGCTATGCTGTGTTCAACAGCCACCGAGACAAAAAGTGTTTGATGTTTTATGTCGAGAAAAGACTAAATCTCTTCTCATTTCTGATCATCATTTGAAGTATCAAGGCCTTATCTTTTCAGCACTTCCCTTCTGAACAGCAACTGAAAGGACAATGCATAGTGAATATCCCGATGGATATGAGGACACATTCCAAGGTTAAGCAATAGATATACTGTATATTAAGGCATTAGCTGCGTTTAGACAACAGTTGACGTTAGCATTAATTTCATATTTCATATTGCATAACAGAAAAGGCGTACATTCATTCTGAGACATCAGCACACATCCTGGACACCTTGCACTGGATGTAATCAAGCTTGTAATGTAAGAGAAGCTTGTGCAACATGCAACCTGGAACACAGCAGTATGAGATTTGAGCTTCTAATCTGAAGCATGGCATCAGAGGAACATAAGCACCATGTGAATATGGTGAATAGTTGTCATCGAGTGAAAATTTCAGGAACATTTCTTGGTGGAAATGATACTTTTCAGGAAATGAAACAGTGTTGTTTTTTTTTTGTTTTTTTTAATTAACACTGAAAAACATAAATAGAAATGATGAGATGTGCAAGGTTTCCCCCGGCAGAGACAATACGTTGCAGACTTCAAATCACCTTTTTTGGCTTCGGCTGCTATGTGTACCTGTGACAGGGTTGTTTTGCGGGGAGGCACTGGCAGTAGAGGAAGCAGGTAGCTGAATATCTTCCATTGTTTGATATGGTGTTGTTGTTTGGCTGACCTCTCTCTGCACCACAGCTGAGGGTGGCAGAGCAGCAGAGCCACTGGTAGAGCACAGAAGAAGTCTAAATACAGAATGTGAACAATGCAGGCTTCAAAAACAACAACAAAAGATGTGTCTGAATGTTGGGGAAAGCATTCATCACGTCTGATGGACCTTTAGGATACATGTCACGTGATATGCTGAGATACGTTGAATGTACTCTCAGGGTACCTTTCATTTGTCAAAGTTCATGTTTTAGTGCGTTGTTAATCCAGTGTGCTGAGTTGAAATTTTTCTTACAATGAATCACCAGACATCCACAGGGAGACATGGAATAATCCCTCAGAAACATATTTGGTAGCCGGCATCAACAGCTGCCTTCAAGCTAGTGTGACTCTGCCCAACTCAAATTGAATTGCATGTTTCTGCTGCAGCATACAGATCTCCTTTGCACAGTAAATCGTGTGTCCTCTCTTTTAAGTACCCAGAAGGGGAGAAATTTATATTTTATATTTTTTCCTTTTATGACAGCACCCCTTGCCAGAATGCTATTGTTTCTCCGTCTACGCAGATAGAGAAACAAACCATGAACCTGCCATGAAAATCAATCCCCATTAGCTTTTTATCGAAAGGTTTGCTTTCTCCTCCTCCTACAAGCAACGGCATCATTTCCACAGGAGATGTGGAGGGTCACATTTCAAAATCCTATCCCTCTTATGTGGAAATCCTGAGGAGAGAAGAGGAGTTGATAAATAATAGCCTAATTGTCGATATGTTCATCTGGATCTCTTCATTTATTACCACCCGTTCACAGTGATTAAGCTTTACAAGCAGCACCGAGTCACTTACAGCCTTTTTTTTTTTGCCCCAGGTCTCGCCTCTCAGGCTATATAGATGCTGCTGCTCAGCCCTCTAATTGGTGTATTTATACCTGCAGACATTACTCTTTAAGGCAACAACAAAAAAAAGACTGCATTTATTTAACTGCACTGACGTTGAGTAATCTTTTAGTTTGAAGGAAACATAAACCAGATCTATAGATGTAAGTACACGGGCTATAACTCCAAATGACAACTGTATTCTTTAACGGGCACGAGGCGTGCACCATAAGCATATAATGACTGCATTTTCACAAGACTGCAATTCTCTACAGATTGGAGCGCATTCTGAGGTGGGAGAGTCTAAACAATTCATCACTTGTTTTCTGGATAGAAAGAGAGAGAGAGAGAAAGAGAGAGAGCGAGAGAAAGAGAGAGAGCGCGAGAGAGAGAGAGAGAGAGAGAGAGAGAAAGCATGTTTACCAAAAAATGTAATTAAAAAAAAAAAACGGAATTGCTGATTCTTCTGACAATTTCAAGTAAACGGTTCGGATCGCTTTTGTGCATTCAGGTCAGCTTACTTCATGATAAATTCATGAATGAAAGTCAACACTCAGAGAAAAGCTTTTACTCACAATTCCACCCTCCAACCACCGTGTATTCTCCCATTCGTTTGGCTGTATATGCATACTAATGAATCCTGACTGAACAGCCACTGTGTCCTTCAGTTGTCCCCGTGTGTTCAGTTTTCCAGCGCGCTAAGCTTAAACTCTAACCTTCATATCAAAGGAGAGTAGACAGGCGCGCTGTTGTACCAGTAAATACATGTCAGTAAAAGCTGTCTGGATATAAAAAAAACACATCAGTGAAGTTGTAGAACCTAGCTGTCCCATTTAGTTTTTTTGAAGACAGAAGAAAGAAGAGCAGGCGCTTAGCAGTGTAAGAGGAAGAAAAGTGTTCCTTTTTCTGTAGACTAATGATGTGGATTCCAGCAAAGGACGAATGCTATGGACTATACTTTTTTGATGCAGTGCATACTGTTTTATTCAGACACGTCCTGTCATGAGGATGCTTTCAGTCCCAGCACGATAAAACTCAGTTATTCTTTACTTCTTCTAAGAGTGCTATATTTAGAATATTTTGACTCGCTTTACTTTGCCATCAGGCAGCTGAGGGAACCGAAACAAAACATTATTTTACCATAATGTCTTCACACCTCACTCAGCGAAATGAGCATTTATATCAAGCAAACAAGAGTTGGTGATTGTTGGAACACCTGTTGGACTACTTTGGTGAGTTTTATTCAGTTCCTGTCACAGTTGAGTTTGTTTTATGATGACTTAATGTGGCAGTTAAGCTCATCTTAGTTTGGTAAAAGACAGAAACTTGAATTCTAAATGTTTACGGTTGCAGAAAATATTATCTCCTTTCTTGACAGCTTATGAGTTTATCACACTAAATGAAGCTAAATGAGCTTCAGCTTTGAGGCAGAATATTAAATAAATAATTATAAGTGTAATATAATAAATATTAAATAATATAAAATATTCATAAAATGATGAAGCTGTCGAGAGAAACAATTTTCTCACCACTGGTTTGAATATTCCAAAAGATATATCGGTAAAACATCTGATATCCAACATGCTCACTCTGCACACATCTCGTACCACACATAGCTTAATGCGCCGAGGTCACACCCTCCTCCCTGGCACTCATTGAAAGTTATTTCAGGAAACACTAAAAACCATTAAGTGAAGTGGAAATAAGTGAGGCAGGGTGAGGTAAAGTGAGTCCACCAAAAAGGTAAATTACCACATTTTGTCACATAATAACTCCTGGAATGTATTGAATATCACAGATTGATGATATATAACAGTTTAAGAGTATCCAAGGGTGGAATTTTCTTTAACATTTAGCTGGCCCTGAGTTGCTGGCTCTGCTCCCTGACTGGAGATAGAGAAGGAGTGACATTTAATTTCACATTTTCTGCTGTTTTAAATGAATCAGCTACACCATTAAAAGCACCGCATAGTGTTTAATGGCTGATTTATCATGCATTTTGAGCAAAGAGATCCACGTTCATGTGTGAGGGAACATGAAAAGCAGTCCTGCAGCTCTGCAGAGCTACATGTTTGGATGTTAATTGGCCTGATCCCTGCCAAGGTGGAGTCAGCCATTGTTACCAAGTGACCTTTGGAGAGACTTTGCTGGCATAGAGTCTTTTTAACTTAAAAATAAAAAAAGTGTTGCTCTGCAAGCATCGGGGTAAGCACCATCGCTGTTATGTTTGATCTGGGATCAAGGCTTGTTGGTTACATCTTGTTTTTGAAATTCTATTGCATCCATCTGCCTTTCTGTATCACTGTGGGGCTCACTGTAAGTTTACCGCTGAAAACTCAAAGAGTGTAAAGCAATATTCAATGGTATATGGACTGTACTTACATAGCAATGAAATGAGGGCAGCATCTAATGAAGTGATGGATGTTAACAAAATAAGATGATAAAATAATTTGACTTTTAATGCATCAACAGACAATGTGTTGCTTTTTATGTGAGAACAGATTAGTCACATTAGTGACCCATTCGTATCATCTGGTTTGATTTACTGTACAATGATGCACTGTTTACTCACACTCACTGTAAAAACAATATTTCACAATTCCTGTCAAGAATAACCTTAAGACATGTTTTTAGGGATAATAATGTGTGTTTGATTGAAAGATTACATGCTGCATACTGGACCATCAAAACATGCAGCGGCTTTTATTGCGAAGCCACCACAGGACACACAATGTGTCGCAGAGGTTAGCAGTGACTAGAGACTGTTCATCGAGACTGTTTCCACAAAACAATTCATTTTGTTCAGCTTGTTTTTACTTCAGAGAATTAGTATTCAGTTGTGAGGGAATCATAGAAGAAGAAGAGCAGGCTCGATGAGGTGTTAGCTGAAGAGCTGCCGGCAACAGGCTGCAACTCTTCAGCAAGGTGCCCTGCTGCTCGCGCTGCGTGCAATATCAAATCACAGCTGCAATTATTTTTGATGGACTCCTTCATTCAAACTGCGAGTGCGCTCGGCTGTGCTGCACTGCACTGCACCGTTTACTCTGCTGTTGCATTTCTGACAAGGCGGCTGCCTAAAGAGTGTTTGCTGTAGTATCAAAGTGTCATCACAAGTAACCGCAAGTGTCGCCAAGTCATCACCGAGGATTACAACTCTGAGGTGATCACAGAAAAAACAGTGTCAAACTCTGCACTTTACATCAGTCTGTGAAGCTCAAACACTGAAGTGTAGAAACAATGAGAAAAAACACATTTCTGAGTGGAGTGGGATTTTTTTTTTATATTCTTTATATCTCAAATAGAAAAGTGCAGTGTGCCTCTAATCCACTAAAGAATAAAATCAAACTGCAGTAAACAACATGGTTTTGGAAAGTGCCTGAAGCCACAGAACAAATTAAAATGCTTTAAATGCTGAATATTACAGGAAATGGGTTTTAGAGACGACAGCAGAGTGTAATTTTGTTTTGCGTGTGTTTCTTACTGCAGCACTTGACAAACCTGTTGACCTCAGAAAGACACAATCACCGCCTCTATAGCTTTTAGAAACAACAACCATAATCTATTCCCACTGTTCCCTTTTTGCAGAGCTCACTTTGTACTTTAAAGTTATTCAGTGAACCTTGAGCTGGTAGATATTTTGTTTTTTAAGCTCACAGTTTGAGAAAATAAATGTTCAAAATTGCATGACTGAATGCAAACTGTCAACTTGAAGAGCGGTTCTGTTTCAGACCCGAGTCATTCCATCTGCCTGACAGTGATGTATCATTAAAGTCACTGCCAAGTGACCTCCTCACAGCGTTCATATTTCAAACACTGTTCTGAAACGCTCTCATCTCCTAACGTGCTGTATGATTACCTTTTGCAGCAGTCAGAGTGAAGTTCAGGTGTGCTGCTGAGACAGACTCTAATGTAATATATGGACCCATATGGTGTCATCGTCTGCGTTGAGATGTAAAATGCGTTCCTGCAGACACGGTGAAGGGCGTTTATAAAAGCTGAGATGTTTTGGGAAAGTGCACCGCAGCAGACTGAGATGACGCAAATGACTTTGAATGCACATAAACCTGTGAATCAGATCCTTTTTTCATAGTTTCTAGTGTCCATTGCAGCATCATTTCAGACATTCTGTTAAAAAAAAAAAAATGACAGCTTTCTGATAATTTGCTGCTCACTGAAAATGACCCGCAGTAGCCCGGCAGCAGAGACAGGCCGGCTAATCAGCTGAATCAATCCTGGTGGTCTGATCAGTGCAGATACCAGCAGCAAAATGTCACCAGCGAAGAAAAGGGGCAGCTCCAGCGTTCACTCAGGCCACCGTGTTAGAGGAGGAGACCTCTGAGGAGCATCCATTAAATGTTGTGAGGTTGTCGGTGAACCTTTTTAAATGCAGGCATGACACCTTGGTTCTCCTCGCAAAGAAAAAAGAAAGAAAAGAGGAAAACAGCCTCTTTTTGTTGACCTGCAGAGACCGCGGAGGAGTGTGAGGAGGGGATAGCTGAGAGCAGAAAGGTAAATGCTCCCTCTAGTGGGGTGTTTCGCTGTGTAGCGTGGCAGAGATCCGATGATCACTGGATCGACTGGTTCCAAATGTGAAAAAAGATACTTAACGGCCGTCCCATCTTTCCTCAGTGAATTAAAGGATGACATAAAATCACCAGGACAGACTGTCTTGCATTTCATATTGATGCAGGGCTTTAATTTAGCTGTCAATATAGCCCCAAACCATACATACAACAGTCTCAGCATTGTGCAGACAGATACCTATTAAGCTCCAGATGAACTGCCAGACTGAGGCAAAGTAAACTCAAAGCCCGTCCAAAGCCACTTATTGCATATACATTACTGAAAAAAATCCCTTTATTATTTGGAGGCCGTGGGAATGGAATTACTCAGACAGAGCTGACTAATGAATTGATAGTGACTGTTTTCATTGCACATAAATGTTTGATCCTGTTATAATGTGTACACAAGACAAAAACTATTCAGTTGATGGTAATTCAAGGCAAATAAGTCATTACCACTACTTCTCCTTCAGATTACTATGCTAATGTGATTATTTTTGTGTGCTCATTCTGCAGTGATTGAAGAGTGCACAAACCATGGCTGTCATTCGAGGCTGTGTGCCTCACTGATTTGAAATGTGAAATATTGTACAAATGACCACAGTCATTTGCTGGTGGAGGGTGATAAAACTTTCTCAGCTAAATACACTAAGGGAGCGAGGATGAGATAAAATATATGCAGGGAAAATTGTCTCGGAAGCCAAGTGCTAGAGAGTGAGAAAAAAAAAAACACCATGGTGATGCATGCTTTGTACACACACACATGCACACGTTGAGTATTAATTCAAGAGGCATAAATATGTAAATGAAGTCATAAAACTCAACAGCGCTGACAAAATATGAGTCAAAGTCAAATAGATTTTGGAGATGAAGGTCCACATCAGTCAACTATTCCCAAAATATCCACGCTGATATTTAATCCTGGCCTGCATGCATAAGAAGTGCTTTCAGAATCCCGTCAGGTTTGCTTTTTGTTACAGTGATGAATCGAAGGCAGATTTTATCAACATAAGCGTTCAGTCACGCAGCTGTCTCCTAGAAATGACATTTATATATTGAGAATTTGCAACAGCAAATATGGTTTCAAGGAAATTAAACAATTTCAGTGAACGTAATGACAAAATGGAGCCGCAGTTAGCACCTCACTGGCAACCTGTCCAGGGTATACAGTACCCCGCCTCTCGTCCAGTGCCAGCTGGGGTTGACTTCAGCCTTCATGTTGCAAAAATGTTGATACCAAAATATTAAAATGTTCATGGACAATGTATTTTTGCATATCTCGCAATACTCTATCCGACACATCATCTGCATATGAATGCAGAATCTGTAGACAAGAGACCAAGACATCAGGAACAGAAGCGTTGGTTCCACACAGGTAAACAGTGCGTGTGGAGAACAAAAGAGGTGGAACATAACAAAAATGCAATCTCATAACCAATCAGCTGCCGTTTGGCAACAATTTGCATTAGCTTTTTATTCACTGTATTTATGTGCATTGATGTGCTGATATCTGTTAGACAGATCATTTTTCAGTCTTTCTATTTATTATAAGTTGTTTATCAGCATTGTAAATTAAATTTTAAACCTGACATCTGTTATCAGTTTTCTGGATGTCCACTGGCTACACTGAACACCAACAAACATTGGCTGTTGCCCTCAGAGGCTAAATGATTATCAGCCATAAACCGATGAGCTCCAAGACTGCAACATTAATATTTAACTGAAATCATGGCTGCATCTGGACACCCACCACCCACTAACCACTGCATTAGTGTTTCATTCACTCAGAGAAACCTCTGTGACCATGATCCAAACCACATCAACCTAATTACTGTATGAAAAGAATTAAGCTACATGAGAATGTAAGTTCTAGGGGATGAATCACAAAAGTGAGATTTATGACTGAAATAACTTTTGTTTTATGGGATCATGATTTGTGGGTTCACTTATGAAGTCAAAAATGTGTCTAACGCTTTAACATAGAAGTCAAGTTGTGTAACAAAGGTGTGACAAAGGTGTACTAAAGTTTTAAATGAAGAGAAGTGTGCAGTGCCATTTGCCAAATAAGCAACAACATGCACAGAGCTCTCCTCTTTGTACCCAGTTCTCTATGAATGAAAGCAGCTACGACCAACTGTAGTCATTATATTACCTTGACCATGACCACTTACAACATGAGGACCATAAACTGTTTAAAATATGGGTGTAGTCTCCATGACATCACCCAAAGGTGTCTGGAGAGCTGGTGTGAAGCACTTAGGGTGGTGGCTTCAGTCTCCGCCATTTTGCCAGTACCTGTCTCCACTGGTTCCCATGCTAGTCCACAAATGGGCAAAATGAGGAGGCCGAATGAAGCCTGATGGCTGAGATCAGGCAACACTGACCCCCTTCATTATGCATAACTTTGTATGCAACAGAAATGTCCTCCGGTGTAAAACACCTATAGCTGTCACTCTGGAGGACAAAAATGTCACACTAGAGGACAAAGTCCCTTTGAGAAGCATTTTAAATCACTAAATAAGATTTGTTTAACTCATTTTTTTATTCCTCCTTCTATATTGAATGTATTAATTACAATAATTAAAATATTTCCTGTTTTTGAAGAAAATGTGTAGAGCTTTAAAGTGTGATGTAAAATGCATGCAGGACAGGATTAAATATCAGCGTGGATTCTTCAAAGAGGTATCATGAAAAGAAGGCTGAGGGGAGAACTTGCTGCCACAACAAATGGAAAGAATCCAAAAAAGATGCAAGGCAAGAGAAAAGGCACTCGGTGCTATTCTGAACACAGAGTCTGCAGAAAGGTGTTTAAGGTGTATTTTCTAAATTAAATAAACATACTTTAAAGTAACACCTCTGACTTTGTCTTAAATAACTACTATTTCTGTCCTTTGGTGTGACATATTGTCCTATGGTGTGACAGATAAATGAATCAAAAATGTGTTTCTAACTCAAAATATCTATAATAACAGTTGAATGTTGCATTAGTAGAATTATAATCATTACTCATTACATTGTTATATGTTTTTCAACAGTTTTGAAAGGTTGACAGCAAAATTTGACTTGCGTTTATTGGATTTATTGAAAAAGCACAACATATCCCTCTTGGCATAAAAATAGTGTTAATATTATATTATTATTATTATTATTATTATTAATAATAATAATATTACATAAATAACACTATATGTAAATAAGTGTTTAACAATGAAGATACATCTCTCTCATGTTATTAGGGTATATATATATTTTTGTATTTGAATGATAATTTCTATATAAGAATAATTCTTTTTTTTTAATGTCACCATAGGACAAATTTATGGCACTGTTAGGTGAAAATGTAAAAAAAAAAAAAAACAGTGAAAGTATTGACAGTTGAAGTTAATGACCCCTTATATTTTCTCAAATGTCAGATTTCACACTACGTAAATCTATGCTTATTTTATTAAAAAATGGTGCTTTATAAAAAAGTTTTTTTTTTCTGCCTATTTGTCAACAACCCGTATAAATTTGGGTAAAGTAATAAAGTCTGTGCAAAAGCAATTCTGAGATTTCTTTCAAAATACTTTAAATATGTTGATGATGTACTGAAATGTGGAGTCAGAGGTTCACACAGTTTTTCAACAGTTTTCAGACGAGGATTTTGTGGGCGGTCCTTAAAGGGTGGCTCGATGACACGCTGAGGCCACCCTGAGCCGAGAGACGGAGATGAATTCATCTCATTGAGAGTGTTTCAAAGTTAGTCATGTCATTTTCTGAACTCATGTTCAGCTTCAAAATGGCTGCTTGACTGCTCCCATGAGTGGGCGTGGCTTCAGCATGTTCAGAGGACACGCCCCCACAGTCCTGGAGCTGAGAATTAATTTTTACACGATTTTGACACCTAATTTCATAAACTTCTTGATACTTTTAATCATTCAAATTTGACTGGATGGTTAATGACACTTTGTTCTTTGGTCTGACAAACTCATGACACATGTTTTACTGTATGTGGACTTGAAATTGTATATAATTTAGAGTGAGTTATGTAAATGTTCCCAAACAGCACAGGTACTTAACATTACTGGAACTTGGAATCTTCTTCATGAATAGAATCCACCTACACTATCTTCCAAAGGCATTTCTTACACTTTTTAGTCTCTAGTCATGGAAGGCCCCCTCTGTCAAGCTGGTGATGTTTAACAACTGATGGTCAAGGTGAGAAATGGTTTCTAAATAAGCCACTAAAAACAGAAATATTGAACATACAAATATATTTAGCCATATATGAACTCCTGTTATGTTGTGTTTTAGTCAATTGTGTGATTTGAAAATGACATTGGAAATTTGGAATTTCAAACAATTGTTGGCCAAATCCAGACACCAGCTGTAGTTAACATGCAGAGAACACAACGGTGGCTATGTTTAAATATTCATACAAAACACGTTAACGCCGTCACTCCAGATAATATATTCCGCTGCCGGAATAAACTAGCTTTTTGTTTATTTCAACCAGCAAAAGCAAATGTCAGCACCAGCTATAAACCCATTACCTATTTGTACATCATCTGGATTGTTGCCTGTATGGACCATTGTCCTGAGGCGCTTTGGAGTCTCATTTCACAGTGTAATTGGAACCCAATCTTTTGCCTTTAGCCTGTTCTGAAGTTACTTAGAGAATTAAAATGATTTGGTTCCAGTTGATATTATCTGCTATCAGCTAAAACTTGGACTATAGCAAATCCAAAAGTATCCAAGTAAATAAGGTTGGCAGCAACCTGTGGTTTGGTAATACCTGGCCCAATAATCATCTGCAAGGCTATTTGAAAGACAGAGAGAACAGCCACTAACAAATTGTGAGTCTAGCCAACCTGGAAATCACCAGACACTAACACATTCAAAAAGCAGAGGAGGTAGTGCTCTACCATTTTGCCTCTGATAAGCAAACAGAAACTAAAAAAAATGAAGACTACATTTTGAATAACAGTTCCAGATCCAGTTCCAAGTGGTTCCAGATGTCCAGTAGTCCTCTACAAGTTGATTTCAAGAGTATAATCCATTCAACAGCTGTATATTCAACAGCACAGTCTTAAATATGTCCCTGCTGAGTAGACCCGGTCTTGATTTAGCCTTTTCCATGATGGCTCTTACACTCGCTGAGTGTAGCTGTGACGCCTGCCTATCACTTTGTGGTAATGTGATGTGAGCACCATGAAGACAATAACTCGTGACATTACATGGACACATTTCCAAGGCTAATGCCTCAAAACACTGCCTCTCCTCTCCTCTCTCTCTCTCTCTCTCTCTCTCTCTCTCCGTCTTTGATTCTCTATTTCTGTCTTCCTCTGACAGAGTGAATAACGAACCAGCTGTTTCTCTTCCGTTACCCATCTCTAAACATCGACTCCTTGTTCTCCAAAGCACGGTGCAGGCTGAGACATACAGTACTTCTTGCTTCACCATCAAAGCTAATACAGTGACAATAGCTCACATTGCACCTATTACCAATTCAAACAACAGCGTAAACAAGCCTCGCTGTTGCACTTGACATTGTTTTCAGGATTGGTACATTGCTGTATTTTGCTGTTTGAGCACGTCTGACCTAAAAATGAGCAGCCAGGACTTGTTGGATTCCAGTCTCTTCAAAGGAGAAATGTCTTGGGAACCAATTTGCCAGCTCTACGGGACGGCATTGTTTAAACTTTTTCTGTAATGAAACAAAATATTTTTAGACAGATTTTTTTTTTATATAGTTCATCCTATCTTTCGTATTTTCAGGCTGTTACAAATACAGTGCAAACTGCTCCCAACTATCCGGAACAATTAACTCTGGTTCAAGTCAGAGGAGTTACGTGTTTTCTTTTTTTTCCAAAGAGCATTTCCAGACAACCGTGTGAGCTGAAAATGTGCAACTGAGGGCTGAGTGAACCTAACACTGAGATAAACTCAGGGTAATCAAAGGAAAGTCAGAAGGAGGAAAATAGCTGCCATGGAAAATATGTAAAACTGTTGCAAAAGTGCGACTGCCAGAGAAAGTTGCAGAGAGTTCGAAGCCTAGAGACACGCTGAGAGCTTGTGCGGATGCATTTAGAACCTGTGCTCAGGAAAGCTTCCATTAATGGCCTTTGTCATTACTTATCTGTCTGGACGGAGCGCTATTGATGAGACGTATTGACAGACGGAGCCATAACAAGATGCTGTGGGCATGATTGATTTAGAAAAGGAAACGAGCAGAGAGACAAGGGGGAACATTGCAAGTGTCACTGTTATGGAGTTTAGACCGAGCCATATGAAGTGAGATGCACACGCACACATACATGCTGCATAGCCCTTTCCATTAATTATGAATTCAAACTGGCTTGGAGGTGTCAAGAAGCATTTGTACTAAACTTCTATTCTATTATTGCTAAGTGTTTAACAAAGGAGACCAATGAGGAAGACCTGGAGGAACATGCAAATGGTAGAGATAGAGGGGTGTTGTCTTGGTTGGTTCATCAATTAGCAATCTTATTTTAATTGCCTTTTGACATTGTACGGACCAGGTATTAATCTTGAACCCAGCTGATACAATGGAGGAGGCTGGGGTTGTTGAAATGATGGTGGATCCAGACACAGTGGTGGAGCTGTGCAGGCAGAAGTAGCTGGGTTGGTGGCAGCTTGACGAGCCAACCAGCCAGTCGTGCTGCAAGAGCCAAGACTTAAAGGGCTTTGCCTAGAGACTTTGCTTAGTTTTTCACAGTTTTTGCATTTAGTATCCTTTTTCACACATTGCTGCATGGGATTGTCTTGTACTGCATAACTGAGTTTTGTCTTCGTTTTTATGCCCTTTTAGCCTCTTGGCCAGCTTTGATATTTACCCTTTGATCTTACCAACACTTTAACTTCAGAGCTCCCGTCAGTTTTTTTGTACTTCACCACAAACGTCCACCAGCAACAGCTTCACGGCAAGCACATTACAATACAATCTACTGCAGCAGCCAGCTTTTAGGTTTTGGTGTTTGTCTGTTGATGCTCTAACTCTAACAGACCAATAAAACAATAAAGATGACAATGAAACCTGAAGAGTAACCCAAGAACCAAATGTTCTAGTGTTTGAAGCATTATTTATTTAGATCTGACTTGGTCATGTTTTGAGGCATTCAAGGCCCCCTGGTGTAGGTACAGTGCTGAGTTCAAAGTCTGGTTTCAGACGCAGTTAAGATCATTGTGAATATCTGAAAGTGAGAGATTTTTTCTGAGCAGCCAAGTGAGCAGCCAACATGACCACAACTGACCATCAGATTTATGTAGCAAACCTACAAACAATGTATATCTAATATCTAACATGAACATTAGCTAACCTCTGTGTGGGAGGATGCTGTGCATGTAGAGCACTTTAATGATGTGTGGTGAATCAATTTCAGAACCCAGGAGCTATCATCTGACATGATTTAGCCTCTGGGCTCAACAGCCAATGTTTCTAGGCTTCCGGTGTAGCCAGTGGATATCCAGATAACAGATATCTGGGCCAAGACTTCCTCTATAGTCCGATTAGCAACTTAATACGTGAGAACGATGAGAAACACATTTCTGTTAATCTCTATATCTGGATATGAACGCAGATAACTTAAAAAATATGAATAAAAAGCTTAATCGTCATCGGTTTCTAAGATTGCATTTGCCTCTTTTGCTCTCCACACAGAGTGTTGCAACCAGAACACACTCAAACATGATTAATCAATACTACTCTGACTACAAATGGAAACTATTGGTGTCATGGCTGGTGTTATATTCATCTGATGATTGCTGTATGGCACATAATGAACTGATTAATAAATCAACCAACCCATAGCCACAATAAGCTTGTGGCAATACCAAACCTCTTAAGGCTGCAAAAACTGTGAGTTTATTCATAAATGCTGAGGACAAATGGCAAACAAAAACCAAAAACCATGACACAGGGGGAAATCGGTGCAACACAAAGTCAATTTACTAAAGTCGATTGCCAGGCAAGGGTCAAAAGCAGGGGATCAAGCATAACAGATAAAATATAAACCAACAAAGGGGCAGGCAGGGGAATCCAAAATCCAGAAGTCAGGAAACAGGTCCAGACAGGCAGGTCATGCAGGCAAGTAATCAGATGGCTTGGAAAGCTAGGTGGAAGTATGCTAGACCAACTGGCAGGGAATGAGTGAAACTGGGCCAGGATATGTACCCGGAGGTTGATGAGGGAATGAGAAGCAGGGAACGGCAGGAAAAGGAGTGCTGCAGGGTAGGATCTGCAATGACAGGAGAGTTGGTGATGTATGACAAACAGAACAGGCAAATGAGAATGCAGGGGAGCATGTTTTGTACTCATCACGAATTCAACTTTTCAATCGAGGTGGGAAAAGCTGTCTTTCCCAAAAGGTGCATCACGTCATTGAACGTGGGGTCTGTGCAGGCTGCTCTTTCCTTCCACTAACCCTTTTGAGCTGGCATAAATATATTTATCTACCATATCCTAGAAAGTCATTGATTAATTTATGCAAATAAGCGCATGTAAATAAGCACATAGACTCTTACACGGGTCATCACGACCAACCTGTTAGGAGTCCTCTGGGGAAAGGTTTCCTGTTGGCCCCATATTGATCCCCTCCACCTCTTTAGAGGCTGTATTACATTATATTACTGTCCCCTGGATATTTTATGTGTAGCCTGTCACTTCCAAGTTTCCATCGAGTACATTGCACACAGCAGACTATATATGGCAGACTATATATTTACACAAACCAACCAATATGATGGAAAAATCCTGGCAGGCACCATATACTGTATACTTAAAAATATGCCCATTGTGGGCAGCATTTTACAATAAAATCATAAAGTCTTGACTTTATGAACATAGGTAATAAGACAACAATGAAGAAAATGTAGATTTTACAATGAAAAACTGTCAAATCATGATGGTAAAAGGCCATAAAATGATATTTCAAAACCTTGATTTGTACACCATTTTAAAGCAACTTAATTATACAGAAACGTGTAATATTTACTGTCACTGCTGAAAAATTGCACCGTTAAATTGCACTGTTAAAATCTGCAGACATTTTAAAGTATGGAATAAAACTTCACCTTAAACATGAAATCAACTATTTAGCTCAGCTGGTAGAGCTGCTGCCCCATGTGTGAAGGCTCAAGCCTAACTCACACCGGGGACGTAAGCGCCGCGAAACGGCTGTGCCGCGGTCACCGTTGCTGATCGCTGCCCATAGGCGTAATTTACACGGGGGATAGGGGGGTCATGACCCCCCCAATAATCAGATCCAACCAATATAACCCCCCCCCCCCCAATATAATCACATCATTCCGATTAATAAATGTATTAATTATTTTGCATGAACAATTTGTTGATTTGTTTCCTTATTAACTGTATTTACCATAAAAACCGTAGCATCTCTAATCATCTGGTAATGTAGTCCCCCCCTGCCAAATACTTGGTCTTACCCAACCCGGTTTCTCTCCCGTACATTAACTATTTGTTGTCAGTGTGGCGAAGTTGCTGGTTAGAGGCAGCGGTGGCACGCTCATACCTTAATTGCACCACGGAAAGAGCAAACGGCGGACAGACAACCATTTTTTATTGTTGGTCGAATAAAAAAATGAAAAATGCGGACCAAAAGGAGGTAAATACCCAAATTGTTAGGCTAGCTGCTGATTTGTTGACTGTAACTTAAGTAGCTTGCTACAATACAGTCACACGTTTTGGAATAATTTATCTGTCATCCCTTCCTGCGTAATACGAACTGCTGAGTTTTAGTTCAGAGGCTACTCTAAAAATGTTGGTCGTGCAGGCCTGCACACACAGTGAATTTGCCCTGTTCACCACCGTCTTCCACAGCAAGCCACTGCAAACTTTAATGTTGACTAGCATGTCCGATATTTAGCTCGTTGTTAAGCTACATCACAGCATTAAAGTGGTCACAAAAGAACACTCCTCTAGACACGATAACATCTTGCAAGAATACATTTTCCTCATGAGTTAGACAAAATGTTAAGCCAAGGGGAGTTAATGTGAGCATAAACATGGAATACCTGAAATGGGCTATAACATTGCATAAAGAATGTAAGCTAAATATTACAGTAAAATTATGTGGGAAACACTGAAACAACATAAAAAATGAAATGCATTGTTAATATGCTAGTTAGAGGGCAAAATGTGTTTAAAATGCTTCTTTTTGGTGAGGTAATATGCGTTCTCCAAAACTAGTGTGAATATACAACCTCTGTCAATGTTGAACATTAACCCAGTTTTTCTGTATCAGGAGCAAGAATGTGACCGAAGAAGGGTAAATGGCGAAGGAGGCACAGCCAATGAGACAGAGACAGGTGATCAGACAGGAGGAAGAGAAAGTGCAGATGAGGAAGAGAGAGGAGATGACAGAGGAGGGGTAGAATTTGAGGAGGAGAGAGGAGGAAGAGACGGACCACATACAGCAGGTGAAGAGAGAGATAAAGAAGGAGGCGATGGAGGGTCAGGTGACCGGGGAGAAGAAGGGAGAGAACATGAAAAGGCAACGCAGGAGGCACAGGTGTCCAGGTAACAGACCTGAAAAAAAACTAAATTGTGCATGCAAACACAATGTCAGAACACTGAGCTGATTTGTATTTGGTTCGTGGGTTTCCTCACAGAGGGACACATGGTGTAATTTAATTAAAGTAATTAAAGTAATTTCAGCAATATAGATCTCTTGTGTGACATGTAATGCACCCCCAATCATTCAAAAATTGAAAGATTTTTAGCCCGCGCATCACCGACTCCAGCAGTTTTGAAATCCTGCAACGGCCCTGAGTGTGACCCCCCCCAATGTTTAACCCAAAGTTACGCCCTTGTCGCTGCCACTGTAATCAATGAGACCACTCACAACGGGCAGCGCCGCGGAACGTCTCAGCAGCGTCCCAGAAGCGTCTCTCCGCTCCGCAGCGCTATCTTTCCGTAGCACTTCTATTTTCGACGCGAGCCGTTGCTAAACCGCGTCAATTTCAACAGAGCAGATTGCACCAGACAGGAAATCCGTAATACACTTCCGCCCCCTTTCAAAATAAAACACAACATGCAGTTCATGTCACCTGTCACAGCTTCATGTCCACATTACGTCATGACCGGTGGCACCAGGTCAGCAATCAAACAGTCTCAACACAACGAGAGACGAACTGTTGAAGTGGAACAACACACAATAATTTATGACACAACAGATCCTTTTTATAATCTCTCCCACGTCGGAGAAGCAAAGTTAGCTGTTTGTTGTTGTTGTTTCTTTTATACACAATTTATCGCGGGGACTCACATATGTTCGGGATTCTCGTGTGATCTCGCGATCTCGCGTGAATATGGCTAGTTCGCTACGCTTCTTTTTTACAGTATAACAATGAAAAATCTTTGTTCATATTTTTGGTGTTCCTGAGGATAAAAATGACTTTTGTGAGTTGCTAAATTAGAAACATCCTCATGTCACTAGCTACAAAAGCCAACAACTCTTCGGTTGTTCTTATAATTATATCTAATCATGGTGACGCCGCAGATACCTGAAACAAGCTTCCAGGAGATCTGAGCTTCACCACACATTATTTGAACTCTAAAGTTTGGATCTCCTACTTTAGCTGTTTTCAAACCTCAGCTTTAAATTGTATTCTCCGCAACTGTCCTGTTCAGTTTTTCTTCTGGTCTGCCATTTTATTCTGCCATCTTTGTTCTAAATATCTTGTGTCTTATGTAAAGCACCTTGAATAACCCTGTGAATGAAATGTGCAGTATACAAATGAAGCTGCATTGCCTGTTCTCACTGCAGCTTACACTGGAGACTAGAGCGCGAGGAAATATGAGGATTTAGACTGTGGCTGATCAGTCTTGAAAGGTGTAACTATCATCTAACAAGCTCAACAAGGCTCCAAATGATTCACTGATCAGATTGATGAGGAGCTGAGCACTGAGAGGTAAATAAAAAAAGAAGCGGAGAGGGAAATTAAGCTGCTTTTTCACGCAGAAACTCAACCAACCACAGGATGTTTGAGGCCGATAGCAGATGGTCACACTGGAGGGGAAGTGTGTGAAGGACCTGACTTCTGACCAACTGGGTCCATTGCCAGTGTGACACATTTAGAGTAGAAAATGTTAAAGGTGCAGCTATGCTTCCTGTTTTTCACAGCCTGTTCTCAAAAGAGAAAGGTCTGTGTGGACTGCTTTTTATGTCCGATATTCATGTTTGTAGTTTGGAGGCGACCCCTAGTGATGAGACCAAAGGAGGATGTCAGCTAGCAACAAAGTCCACATTTCTGACTCGCTTTATTAGGTTATGTAACATTACATGACGCATCCGGTCCATTGGCAACAGTTCTAAAGCAGATATTACTTTTTCAGCAAATGGATGGAGGGTATTCATAGCTGTCATGCAGGGCCGCCTGGGGACCCTATGCAAGATGCTATGTGTGGCCTCTATTTTGTCAAACTCTGAGGGAGAGACTCTCTACCTTCATAGATGACCAGTGATGATGCAACAGGCGTTGTTGACGTTTGAGGTCACAGCACAAGATCAACAGAAATCAGCAAAAGCTATTATCTATTATTATTTTGATGTAATGATGCAATCATTAATGGAGCATGTTGTTATTCTCCTCACTTCAGTCAATGTAGGGCAGTTGCCATTCATCCCATCATACCTGTCAGCATGAATTTGAGTTTATTACCTCACAAACAGTCACAGCTTCCCTATCGCAGCAGCGTATTTTGTTTATAATCTATAAAAAGATATGTGCTTTTTAAGTATAGAAGTGTTTCACACAACAGATGAGTTGGTTTGTCTGGCTACAAATAAAGACAGGTACTTTTAATTCTCCTGAAATATACTGAGGCTGAACTTGCAGCCGGTGGCTGTGGGGACTTATGTCTCTACATCGTCTGAACATAACAAGAAATGGCCCTGCTGTCATGACTCATTTAGTCAAGAAACAGTAAGAAATGATAATTCATGATAGAAATGCCTGGCTGTAGTGATTCTGATGTCACGTGTCTGCAATCTGTAGACAGACAAGCAAAATTCCATATTCTTCCATTGTATTAGGGTGGCAGCAGAAATCACAGAGACAGATAGTGGATCTCAAAACCTGGACGAATAAAATCACAATTATATGTCATTCCTACATTAGCGGAAAAATATTTTTATGAATATTGGTTGTACTGACCTTACACATTTTTCATAGCTGCCATTACCAAAACTCTGTCTTCTTTAAATGTTTCAGTATGCAGCTGTCAGTCTCTGCCCCGCCTACTCCAGCCTCCCAGTTTCCCACCTGGTGTCTGTCACGCCCCTATTACCTGTGTATTTAAACCCCCTGTTACCCGTCACCAGTGCCAAATTGAACCACGTGTCCAACTCTCCAGCGTTTTTCTTGTGCGCCCTTTGGTTTCGACCCTCGCCTGTTTTTGGATCCTGCTCTTACCTCACCCCTTTGGATTGTTTGCCTGCTTCATTTGACTGATTTCCTGTGTACCGAACCTCTGCCTGAAATTAAAGACTGGTTACGTCCTGTTTTTTGCAGAGTCATTTGTGGATGGTATCCATAGATTTGCGAGAGCTGCTTTTTGTGCTCCAACTTCAACAATGACTTATTATTTGAGCCCAAACCAAAATCATTTTGTGGTTAGCTTACTTCAACATAAAAAATTATTATAATAATAAATTAAACTTAAAACAATTAATCAACCAAGTCTAAAAGTTAAAAATATCAATAACCTATGGCTTCGCATAAGATACAAACCCCAGTCTTCTGTATGAATGTCCAAAGTTTGAACTATCCATTCACCACAAACTCTTTCTTTTATAGACTTGGTTGCCTGTCTGACTTTTCCTGACGGTCTGATGTTTCATGTAACTGCAAATGTGTTTCAAACTCGAACAAGAATATGTTGAAGCAGAACCCAACATGTGTGCTGTCTGTCTGTACGTTACTGTGCTGACTCAAGTGTGAGAGTTTGCAAATCTAGGGTTACCACCAAGACAAGACCTCTTTGCAGGCATCAGAATATTTTATTACTTAAACAATTATCTTAAAACTGTAATGCATGGCTAGTCTGTGCAGCAGTACGTTGATCTTTTGTCTAAATTATTTATCGCATTACCAGTACTGTAGGCTAACAAGTGCATGGATTTCATTACTCCATTATTTCCCATCTGCCCATGAAAACAGTGCAGATGTGAGATATGGTCTCTGAGCGACAAACAGATCTTACAGCGGTGGTCCTTGTGATACGGATGATATTTCAATTACAGTATAAGCTTATCTTCCCTTTCACAATTGCATCTCATAATAGTCTATTATCCGCAGCTTTTCATGCTTGATTATTAAATAGGATTTCATGGCTTTGTAGGAGTTTGCCAGCAGCAACAAATGAGGTGGAGAAGTGAGAATTGATTTCTTATTGAGCAGAGAAAACACCCTCCCTCCTCAAAGCCCACTAAGCAAGACTACAATATACATGACAACTTCATCCGAGGCTGTCATATTTCGTGGCGGTTGTTTTCCCATAAGAAACAAAGAAATGGCGGCGCAGACTTTGCCCTCTGTGGGTTTTGTGGTGCAGCAAGGGAACACAGGTCTCTGTGGGAAAAAAGAGCTAACCGCAGTGGTGAAAGCAAAGAGCTGCACTGCTGAATTATGAGTCCCTTAGCCCCAGAGCTTTTATTGTAGCCTTTATGACACTCAATATACACTGGCACCCGCATAAGCATATGTACATTTGTCAACACACACCCACGCACACAATCAGAAGGAGCTGCAGACATGTACAACTTTACACACTGACAGAGACATATCTATTTGTATATATCCTCCAACCCAGGCAAAGGCCTTACGGTGTCTATACGATGTAATGATTCAGCTCAGTGACCTGCTGTGTACTGTATACTGCTTCAAGTGTAGAAACATAAGCGCTGCGAGGGAAACAGCAGTTGGTGTTTAGAGTTTGGTTTTTTTTATTAGAGAAGCTCACGCACCTGCTTCCCTCATACAACATATGCCTCTATGTGAGGATGAGCCAAGTATCATTGATAAGTGGAAAACAGGTTCACACATGCCTTTTTTTTTTATTCATTTCATGTCGTATTGGGGAGGAACAACCATATGCTTATATCATAGCAATTTGCAACAGTCAGTATATTTGTGAGCAGTCCATGGGCTCATTGATAGGACACCAGAGAGGTGAAGACAACACAGCAACAGCAAACCAATCAGCAGTTTTAGCCAACATGGTGTGTTCTGTATCATGTAATGTGATATAATAAGGATGCATAACATATTAAAAATATATAATAATAGTTATAGTTAATAGTTCTTAAAACATGAATTTACATCACATTGAAGTTGGTTTCTCTACTATACTCACTCATTCCACAACTAAAGTATGACTGACACTTTGAACACTTGCAACATGCACTTCATGCACTTGTTTAAGGTTAGAAAAAGATGGTGGTTAAACACTGAAAAAGTCACAGCGACACAGGACATTATATACCAAACGTGAGGTTCCATAATCTTCACCAAACCACAAATATAGTTTTTTTTTTTAATGGCCAAGGGTAAGGTGAGGAAGTAAAACTGATGTCTGTACCCTGAATCTAAAGCTACATTACAGCCTGCAGCTGTAGACTGACAGACAGCAACAATACACAAGACAGCAGAGTGGAAGTGATAAGAGAGCCATTGAACACAGCCAAGAAACAGTCAAGCATCTAACTCTGCATTCAACTTTTTGAATGGGCTTTTAGTCCATTTAGAACACTCTCTTTTTTTAAAGGCTTTATTGTCATTATGTTTATGCAAAACAAGATTAGAAACAAAAAAGAAAAAAAATAGAGCAACGTTGATAGAAGTAGAAATCAAAGAAGGAATAAAGAAAAACTAAATTTGCAAGCAGGTACAGTTACATGTTTCTGTTTCAACATAGGAAATATAGATATATAGATAAATATAGAGGAAAACAGAGGAAAGAAGCTTCCCTGCAGTCTGATCCCACGCAGAGGATACTTCTGTATCACTTGGCAGATGGCAGCAGGTTTTACCTGGAGTTAGTGTCGTCCTGCAATAGCTCTGTACAAACAGCTCACCTAACTGATAGCATATATATCTATCAGATAGATAGATAGATCTGATAGAATTGCAATCAGCATTTACTTCAGACTGATACATTAAAGTAAAAGAGATTTCCTATTTCCACTTAAAAGAGACAAAAGTTGACTTGATGTTTGTTTTCCTCCTTTTAAGTGTACAAAAAAAATAAAGAACTGTAACGAGGTGGAGTATTCTTCAAAGAGGAGATAGGAAGTATAATGTGAAAGAAGAAGTGAGTTTATCATGCAGTAGTGAGTGTCAATATAACTCAAATAAATAAGACAGCCGGAGCGTGAAAGAAACATGTTCAGAGCTTCTATCAAAGAAAACCAACGCAGACAGGTTGTGTGATTTGCAGCCTGCAGAATTTCTTTAATCAATATGTGGCTAAAATATTTAAGTTAACAAATATTACATCATTCCTCTCCCACAGGCAGCCTCAGGCAGGCTGGCATCAGTGTTTGGAAAAAAGGTTTGCCTATAACCTGAAGTGAGGTCTAAGGATTGTAGATTGTCAATCATGGGAACCGCATTCTCGTGATTGGCGCAACATTCTGATGAGTTATTCTGTCCACGTCATGTTTGTGAGTTCAAATGGCTGAGATTCTTTTCATCCAGTCCCGTCTTGAACTGAAGAGTTTAGATGGTCAAATCTACACATTACCTGACAGATGCTTCTGGAGGAGGCTGCCAACAAATCTCCTCTCAACATTAATCGCTTTGGCTCAGGTTTGCTGCTGACATACTAAAATGTCTCTAATCAGGAGAAACTTTTCCATTCTGAAATGTTTGGGAAGTTTGCAACTGTGAATGAATGGTCTTGGGTAATGTGTTGGCATTATGTATTATGTATCAGGGCTTAATGAGAATCCTCTATGGAAAGTCAAGAGAAGTTTAGTGCTACAAAAAAGAGAAAACCTCACTCATGCCAAAGAAACAAAAATAACTCCAATGTTTTAAGGTTCAATAATATTTAGTGTATAGTTGATGTGAAAGCTGTAAAACCCTTGTGTACTTTAGGACATTACCCAGGCCCCAAAGATCATTTCCCGAAATGCTGACTTTCCAGACATCTAATATTTTCTTCTCAGAGGTACGAAACGGATTAGTAATGAAATCCCCTCGACACAAGCACACACATCATCAGCTGTGGTACGCTGAGGAATGATTCATTATGCAACTCTTCGTGTAGATATCCTGTCTGATTTTTCTTTTCTTTGCACACCTGACAATACGACATAAACCGCTCCCACTTGAAGCGAGAATATTTGTCCAGCTGTGTGTGTGTGTGTGTGTGTGTGTGAATGTAGAAGAATGACGGGGGGAGGGGGAGGGTGCAGGTAATTGTCACCAAAGTATGTGTGTCGGCCCGTGGCTAAACAAGGCCTATCAAGCAGGTGCAGCACTTTTGTTGTTCCATCTCTCATTTCCATCTCACATTCATCCACCTGACTGTCCCCAGATGAAAAAAATGAAACTCTTCTAGCTTCATCCAGTTTGGCTCCTTTGGGAATATTAATAAATTAAAGTTTAATGTTCTCAGAGGAAGCAAGACTGATTTAATGCCTCACCTCTGAACATCTTAGCATGCATATGTCTTTTTTAGCCTCCTCCCTGTGCTCCCACACGGGGCCTGGACTTAGTGTTTGTACAACACAGGGGGCTTGACCTCAGAGCCCTGGTAAATGCTCCATGAGAAAAGATCAATTTTTCATGAATGAGTCCCTGGTGTTTTTAAGAGGCAGGCAGGAGAAGTGAGAGAGCGGGGTGGTCTGCTCTCAGCAGCCGATTAACAAAAGAAACACTGACGTCCCACAAGACGAGTGCAATGTAAATCCAGCAGGACTTTGTTTCTCCTGGATCTGAAATGATTTTCCTTTTAAAAAGATACAGAAAGTAAGTTTGACATAAAAAACAAATAATTTTAGCTCTCCGGCTCAGCTAGCTAACAAGTTCCACAGATCAGACATGCCACAATAAGGAGGAGAGCTTCATTATTTACACTCTTCAAAAGCAAATAGCAGAACAGTGAAGCTATGAAAATGCCAAGTGAGAGTCTGACATATTCGTACTTATTTATACTCACCATACACAGGCTTTGAGCCTAAATATGAGCATGCACACAGCATTTAAAGGTCCAGTCTGTCAGATTCAGGCAGCTCTATTTACAGAATATGGCAGAAATATAACATATATAACTATGTTTACGTCACTAAAAATGATAATTATGTTTTGTTTGTTAGTTTTTTTAGCCTTTCATATCTACAGATCCTCTCTTCCAAAGAGTCCGCTATGTTGACCTGCCATGTTTCTACAGTAGCCCAGAACAGATAAACCAAACAATACTGTCTCTAAATGAGGCCCATTTGCATGTTCTTGCATTTTGTGGGCACCGTGGTGAGCACTAGATACCACTGCATCCTACTGACTGCTCCTTTGAATGCATAAATCAACACTGATTCATGTCACATACAACAAATCACACTCTAAGTCACACGTCACTGATAGGCGGTCTGGAGAGCACTACCCAGAGAAAGGGACATCCTATCTGTCTCTGACTGGCCAGTACTCGTTGGCTTCATGGGTTCCAGTTGGTTGATTGGTCAAGGTGAGGGCAAGAATGTCAACCACTCACAGGCAGGGTGGGGCGGGCCTTCATTGACTAGAGCAGGCAGTGACAGTGACAGAGAGAAAAATATGAAGGAGTGAGGAGACGAGAGAGAGAAAAATATGAAGGAGTGAGGAGACAAAGTTACTTTGCTTTGACTTTTTTAATTTATTTTATTTTATTCATGTCAAACTGTTCTCACAAAAAATCAAAGCTAAATATAAAGCTCAAGTTTTTTTGAAATGAACAAAAACATATTTGTGCTTGAAATGCTTCCCACAGCTTCCAAGTATCACAAGTAAGACAACATACATGTCATGCTTGTATGTGACATTATCTGCTGTAGAGACATGACTAGATTTAAAAAAAAAGAATAATTCACTGCAGGGGAAAGTACTTGACTGACGCTTTTCACCTTCTCCGTTCACACACAATGGTATCGAACAGTACAAGTGGTAGCAAAACAGACGCGTCATCTTCCCACTGTTTTCAGCGAGTGAACTCTGTGAAGTATCGCTGTGGACACTTTAATAGACTTTTCAAGAGGGTCTTTTTAGTATTAATTTCACAGTTGCATAGCTACAAGAGGATTTAATTTGTTCGGGCCAAACATGGTCTGTGTGACTCTTTGACTCGCACTGTGAAACTGGAGAAAGTCCAGCTTGGTGGCTACACAGCTAATTGTCTGTGAAATACAGCATGCCTATTTCAAGCCAAATGATATTTCTCCCTTTTCATCAGCTGCAATTTCAAAGCAATGAGGTCGCTGAGTGGCCCTGAAGCCAATGAGGCATTAAAAACCAATACATTTTTGTATTGTTAAGCACATGCTCTTATACTCTATGTTCAAAGTGTCCTCTAACAATACACATAGTTAGCATGTAATAGGCCTAGCAGCATGCCTTCAGCATGAAGAATACATCCTGCATATCAAGACAAAAGCTAAACTCCTATGAGGGTCCAGAGCTTGATTTGTCTCTGGGTTCGCCGCTGCAGTCTTTTTTTAAATATCACTCACTGGAGCCGAACCAGGGAGAAAGAGCAATCACCCAACTGATTAGATTAGTGGACACGGGACAGATAAAGTGTCGGTCGGCTGATTGAGAGAAGACGGAACACGGCCAGGACCTGCTACTGAGGATCACCTTAATTGTACTTTAAGTCTACTGGCCTGCGGCTCAGCTAACGCTCTTCTTCCCAGGAATGCAATTAATATGGGACGTCTACTTGTTGCCCACCAATAGTGGGCTCTGTGATTTCACACACACAAATGCTCACACGCACACACACATATGTGCGCACATGCTGCAGCTCTCGGGGGTGATTAGTGACTACGTTAGCTGCCTCCCAATGAGTTTTACCGCGGCCCGCATCCACTGCAGCATGCGAGTCCTGAGGGCACAGCATTAATCAAATGCTCATTGCTGATAGCCATCTTGTTAAAGTCTCCTACATCGTAATTGCACAGGACTGCGGTAATGCTTGTTGTGGCATTGCAGTTCACTTCCACAACCTTCGTATTAGTGAACCTATTTGTGTTGGAGTGATATACACCTAAAGATCCTCAACACGTTTCCAGATGCTGCTGCTGCTACTGTACAGCGAGCTGTTCTGAACCAACACAATGAAAATGAGCACTTCCAGGCAGCAGGCTTTTTTTTCCCATTTGCACTACAGTACGAGTGTGTAACAATGGTTATACACGTACGTGTGTGTGTGTGTGTGTGTGTGTGTGTGTGTGTGTGTGTGTGTGTGTGTGTGTGTGTGTGTGTGTGTGTGTGTGTGTGTGTGTGTGTGTGTGTGTGATTGACTTCAAGTGGACTGCTGAACAGGAATCACCCAGACAAGACTCCCACAGTGATGGCGGACAGTACAGAGAGAGCAGGAGTTGCTCAAATTGGACACCAGGGTGTTCTCAACCAATCAAGGGTGTGGTTGACCTATCAGTCAAGGAGCACGCTTTAAATAGCTACTGTTGTCCCAAAAAAATTGATTTTTTTTAAAAGATCAGATGGTTAAATAGGTTTCGGTTTCAGGGAATAGATTTTATAGTTTAATGAGTTCAAATAAATCTTCCTCTTGTCTCTTATGCTCTGGATTTCCACCCTTTTTACACAGGGCAGTAAAATAATATCCGCTTTACCTTTTACATCAAGTTTGTCACATAATAGTATGTGACAAGGAAAGCTAAGTTCTTGCAGTTAGTGGTGGTAATAACCTGATTTTTTTTCCAATATGCTTTGTTGCCTAGAAACATCTGGGAAGCTGCACAGACCAGGTGACTGGATGAACCATCTGTCCATCGTTATCTATCATGGGTGACTTCAACCAATCAGAATAATTATATGACATAGTAAAACAGTTAGAAGTCGGAGTGAAAACATCTTTTCCATCAAGAAAGTACTTCAGCGTCGTTCTCTGCTTTTCTTTCATTGAAGAAATGCTCTTGTGTCCTGGTGTAACTCATGCTTGGTTCCTGTGCCTGTTAAACTTAACGGAATAGTTTGTGAAATAAGCGTATTTGTTTTATTGACAATAGAAGACAATGAAGCTACATATGAAGTTACAGCCAGCAAAGTGATTAGCTTAGGTTAGCATAAAGATAGGACATTGAAGGAGACAGTTAGCCTAGATAATCTCTACTAAGCCCAGGGCTCCCATGCATCCTTGAAAATCTGGAAAACAGTTTCTAATCATGGAATATGACAGAACAGGACATTTCTTCAACATTCTTCTATGTACCTTTAGCTGAGAATGAATCACTAGGTGTTGACATACTCAACTTGCTTTGCCCAGAAGCCACTTTAACAAAATGACATGAGGCCAGGGGTCAGTCAATAAACACAGCGCACAGATCACTGCAAGCTAATGTGAAACTTCCCTGCTACAGCCACAGGACATTATTGAACGTTTACGAACTGTTAGAAAATTCACAGGATTTTTAAAAAATTTCTGAGTTTCATTTTATTATAATTATTATTAAAATTTAATTAGAAAATGGCCAACATTGGCACCACATCTAGGCCCGCAGGCCTTAAGTTGAGTATCACTGTACTGTAAGCAATCTATCAGAGGATGCATTACTTAATCATTCCAGAGAACTCAACTTTGGTATGTACATGTAAGTAAAGTTTTGATTTCTCAGCAGGAAAACTTGTAGATTACTATTGAGGGTGTTGAGGCAGTAATGGTTAATATAATTCAAAATAAAATGGCTATAAATGAATAATAATGATACATTTTATTTACATAGTAGTAGGAAAGGTAGTGACAGGGTTATACCCATATACTGAAATGTCCTCCAATTACAGGAGTGAGTGACAGAATGTCAGGCAGAACAGACAGTGCAATTCTAAGTTTAAATCAGACTTAGCCAGAGAGGAACTTATTAGTTGCATGATGCAATCCCTCACTGTCCTGGAAAATAGTGGGAGGCTTGAAAACCAAAGTGTAAAAGTTACAATTTGTGGGTTTACCCGGGTGGCGAGGTCGAAGGGAGGTCACTGTGCGGGACCTGGAGCAGTGACCTCCTGGAGCCTCCACATCAAGGTCTTCATGCTAAGCTAAGCTGAAGTGTCTCCTGATTGTAGTTTTATATTTAAAGAACAGATAGATGAGTTGTGTCGATGTGTTCTGCTCTAACTGTCAGCAATAAAGTTGAATGAATATATTTCCAAAAATGTTGAACTGTTTCATTAGAGCAGGAGAAATGTTGGAGGTAGCTCTGGTGTTGTCTGTGTGATTGGTTGCATTTTCAGGCAGCAGAGATCATTTCTGTTGGCAGCTGCTGGTTTGAGTATGACAGGATAGTTTACATCTATACAATACAATATTTGTTCTCGTCTGTCCGTCCTGGGAGAGGGATCCCTCCTCTGTGGCTCTTCCTGAGCTTTCTTCCACATTTTTTCCCTGTTAAAGGGTTTTTTGTGGGCAAGTTTTTCCTCACTGGAACCGAGGGTCTAAGGACAGAGGGTGTCACTCCCTGTACAGACTTGTAAAGCCCTCTGAGGCTAAATGTGTTCTGTGACTTTGGGATATACAAATAAAATGTGATTTGATTTTGAACAGGTTGCTGGAGCTGCTTCTCGAAAACATTTCCATTTACCTTATATATCTGTATCATGCATACACTGACCACTTGTCTTCTCAATGCTTGACTTCACCTTCATCTCTCCCTCCTCTCATTCTTCCTCATTAAAACCTTCCCATATCATTCCGGTTCCTCCCCATTAGTTCTCACGCTGGCCTCTAGAACTTTCTCAACTCAAACTCCAAGCACTTCCATCCCCCTTGTCATTTTTTTGATCCTCGTTTCCTCCCCAAATGTCTCCTACATAACCCTCCTTTCACAGGAGACTCACACATCCTCCTGTACCAGTTTTAATTCTTCTTGATCTCGGGACTGTCTCCCTCTAATTCTCTGGCAGACTTCATTGCCTGCAGGACAGATTCACACGGACTTCATTTCACACTTAAGCTGAATTTTGTCAGCTTTTTGGATCTTTTAATGTAATATTTGTGCTGCGGTGCGTCTTCTCTTTTTCATGAAAACGTCTGTTCTCTCCGTCGGCCTCTGGGCACCTAATGATGTAGTGTGTAACAAAGAAAAAACGTGAATTGGACAATGCATTGTCACCGAAATGAAAGAACACCCCAAAAAGGAATTTTGTCCACGCTGTTACATATTTAATCCTTTTGATATAGAAGTCAAGAAAATGTGTGATTCTTTCTCGTGTTGAGAGCTGAAATGAAAGCTTCATGACAGCAGGTTCCAAGCAAAGCTTTTTAAAGTAGGGATGGATAGAGGGGTAGATAGTTATGCTCAATGGTCTTCCACCATTTAAAATCACATTGCATGGTTAAAGTTTCAGTGTGGTGATACTAAGAGAGTGTTTCTAAGCTGCTGTTTAATGCGCATGCATACTGCAGCTGTATTACAGCTAACTTCAGTCTGAAGATGTGAGTGAATGTGAGCCGCTCTGCCATTCTCCTCCTCTGATGCCATACTACACTGGTCACAGTGACATAAACAAATACTGAAGGCTCTCTCACAAGTGCAGAAAGCCCATCAGACGGTCTCTAGTGAGACAATTATAAGTTCTATCCCAAATTTACCGCCTGTCCGACAGCATACCGTGTCAACCCTCGGATAACCCATGATTGTGCATCACACCCATGAACACGCGTTGCGTCGCTGAATAACTAACCACCTGATGTGAGATGACGTTTTTTTCAGATAAGGACAAATGGGAGTTTTGCCCCTTTTTCTTCCGTCCGCCGCCCCCTGGCTAAACAGTTTGAAGTGTTAAGGGGTTATTTCCAATGGCCGCCACGCGCTTTCAATGGGAGTGGCGAAAAGGTTAATGAATTCAACGCTGTACGCCGACTCCCCTTACAGTGGGCACAGCGAGAGGTGGCAGCTGCTCTGGGCGGCATGGCAGAAGAGGAGAGTGTCGCTGCCCCCTGAAGGTGGAGATCAGCATGTGCAAGGCTTCCATGTGTGGGGCTGGTCAAAAAGGCTGGACTGGGCCTCTGAAACAAAAAGAAACGGGCCAAATAATCATCAGTATGGTTTGTGAAATACAGATGTGATGGTGTTAAATCAGACGGTGGCGTGGTGGGCAAACACACACTAGCTGAGAGCTCTGGACAATGGACAGAACTCCACTGAACATGCTGGACATTCACTAGTTGTCCAGGTCATGTCAGATTTCTAACCGCTACATTCTGCATTTCTGTACGTAGATTTTATGTCATTTTTTCTATTTTTCTAATGAAAATTAAGAAAAGTCATCACATTTATAATTTTTGCCCAATTAAGATAAAATAAAATAATAATATAATAAAATTAATTATTTGTTAATGAAAACCAGTCTGGAGGATCTATATATATTTTCAGAACGTTATCTGTCTTAAATTATAGTTCTCAAACAATTAGTCAATTAATTCAATTAAACTTAACAGAAACTGCCCATTTTGATCGCTTATGAATTATTCATGTGTCTTAACAAGCGAAAGTAGCAGACATTTGGTGGTTCCAGTTTATTTCTTCAGTCTGTTAGTCAAACAAAACTTACTTTGGGTTTCAGAAACATCTTTTGGACATTTGTCATTATTTTGTTTTCATGTGTGATTCCAGCATCAAACCTGCAGCTGTATTTTGTCACACTGCAGGGTTGGTAGCATCACACACATGCAAATTCACCTCACAAGGAAGAGAAAGAGAAAAGGAGAGGCTTAGAGAGTGAGGAGTTTAAATTTGCCACTACGTTTCTTTACACACAAATGTGTGTGTGTGTGTGTGTGTGTGTGTGTGTGTGTGTGTGTGTGTGTGTGTGTGTGTGTGTGTGTCTGAGAGAGACAGAGAGAGAAAGAGAGAGAGGAGGATTTGTGTGTGCCTGTGTATTGCTCTGTCTCAGTATCTGAGCTGCATCTCACACTGCATCTCAACAACTTGACAGAGGGCGTCAGCAGCAAGGGACCTGAACCAGTGACCAGAAACAATCCCCAGGCAGGGTGTGTATTTCTGCTTCCCCTCCACACATCCCTCCATCCACCCCACACCTCCCCCCCTCTGCTGTAAATCAAAGCCACATGCAGCACAGTTGCGTGGCTCCAGAGCCGGCCAGTGGTACCTCAGGTGGAAGAAAATCCAATCTATTTGATTGAGATATTATTTGCATAGTGTACACTGTGGCTATTATGACTATGATTAAAACAATCATTCCAAATCCGCTCTTCTGAAAAGCCAGCAGAGCAGAAAGCGCATTATTGCTGTGATTGGCTGCAGATAACTTTAGCCGAGCGTGACACGGGGGAGAAAAAGAATATCCTTTGGAGATGTATCTTTGCTCTGCATCCCATGAGGCCACATCATTCATTTTGCGACATGGCGTACGGTTCAGCATTCACGGGCCAGCAGCTTTGTGTTTACTCAGTAGTTACGAAGTCTATGGAATCGACACTGGGGCCAGCTCTGTGCTTTTCAACTCCCGGTGCAGTTACTCCCTTCTGCACTTAAAATGACAAGCGGCGCGTGTGCGGCCCTGCGACTCGGAGCGGGAAGGCGTCCAGTCGACACTGAGAGAGAGAGAGGGTGGATGGTGGATGCACCATCCTTTATTTATGGAGTTGGAAGCAGCCATGACTGACAACCTGGGATAGCAGAGAGGTCCATCTCCCACAACCCCCCACCCTCTCCTGCAGCCTCAGGCTGTCTCTCACCCAGGACGCTGTCACGAACACGCACTCATACAAACATCAACACCGTCGAGCGAAGAGCTCCAAAATATCACCTTGTCAATGAGTTGGGTAGAATTTTGCCGACCTGCCGACAAGGTGAACTTTAACACCGCCAAAGCTGAAGCTCCACATGTTCGGAGGTTTTGATATGACGCCGGTTGACGTGTTGACCTGGGTGTGGAGGCGCTGGCATGTTCGCTGACATGCAAACACACACACACGCCCTAAAACAGAGAGGGTTGGATGTGGAAGTGACAGACACATGAACAGACTCGCACATTGCGTTTGTCACGCTTTCATCCCGTAAGACGTCTTGTTCCACGTTGCTGTTTTCAACATATTTTTCTTGGTCTTTGTGTTGCTGTCTTATTTTGTACTCTTCCCACTGAACCAGTGTCCGTACTCGCTGTCCGCCCCCACTGAAGCAATGAAAGAGCACATGAAAGCCTTTGCTCCAACAGTGCTCCATAAATATTGCACCACACAAACATGTTTGGCCAATTTGCACTTTTTCCTTTGTCTGACAGCTCCATCAACAAGCATCTGGGTAGTTTCCATTCACATTAATAAAATATCAGGAGGAACAATATGTGTGTGTGTGTTTTTAAAAAAAAGTTTCTCTCCATCTGATGCGCGGCATGGATGTGTTGGACAACAGAGAAGCGAGTGACAGCTCCTCACATAGCTTTGATTTGATCTGTTCTACCATACAAAAGTGCGTTTTATTCCATGGGAGCTAGTAGCTGTGGTCTTTTTTTTTCCCCCTCCGCTCGCAAAGCTATATATAAACTTCAAAGCAATAGATAGAGAACGACACATAATATCATGGAAATAAAATGCAGAGTCTCCTTTCAGGACTCACGCTTGCCGCAGAATGTTTAAAATTTAAACATGCTTGTTGCAAGCCTTTCACAAAGTGCCTGACAAATTATTAGCAGCAACTGTGAGAACATGAAATGCCTCCCAGATCGAATGCATTTAATAGCATGGAGACGGTGCACCGGTGAAGTGTTTGCTTTGCCGGCGAGAGATCACTTGACAGAGCTTCCATTGGTCTGACAGCCAGGGAGAGCTGGGTAATAAGTGCCTTAACAGCTGAAACACCCAGCAACAGGATGACAGCGCCTTTATACATCATGTTCGGTGATCGATAAAGGAAGAAAGCCGGCCCCTTCTTGAGAGCACCACTTGTCCCGAGACTTTGAAAGGAGTCTGAGGTACGTTGAGGGTTAGAGCGAGCCAACGCTGAGGTCCAACAATAGGATCAAACGCTGTTCACTGAGGTCAAAGCCAAACTTGATCAGCAGCTCACTCAGGCCTGCAACATGCTAAGGACCAGTGTCTTTGGGAGCAATTTGAACCAGAGATGCACGAGCCTGAGCTTCGCCGGGAGCAAAGATGTTTTTTTTTGTTTTTTTTTATCACACAGTAACCCTCCTTTCATCTGCTGGTTTGTGGTTTTATTGTGAGACCCTGAGCACAGGCTCTGAGCTGCAGACAGACAGCAGGCCTGAGCTTCCATGGCAATTATCGGAGACACTTGCAGGAGGTTTGCTCCAACATGGCTCAGTAGTCAAGTTGATGGGAAAATCTTAATGCTGGCACGTGAGAGCTTGATATACATGATATTATGGTTAAATCCATACGTGTGTTTGCCTGAGGGAGAGAGCGAAAGCACAGAAACAGAAATTGCATTGTCATTTTTTGCTGCTCAGGACAGTTAAACCAAAGCAAAAACCTTAAACCGTCTCAGAGCAACAGAGGGGGGGATCAAGTGGAAACCTCTGTAGCTGTGCCAAAAACTGCAGTACCTCAAGCGCCCACTTGAGGCTCACAATAGAATGAGTCAGTCTCCATAAGCCCTCATGTTCAAATGTCCAACGTTCACAGCAGAAATAAACATGTTTACAGCCTGGTACAAAAAACAGTTTTGGTCTCTATAGTTAATTTCCCTGTTCATGACTTCTGTACTGAGGGTGAATTTATATACAACTCACCTGCTCAAAGTTATGTTATGTAGAATTAACAGCGTGGCCGCTTTGACTGACAGGTGGGTGCTGTTACAGGTGGCTTGTTTGAGCAACCAGGCTTTGCCAGTAGAGGCAGGACAGCTGCAGCCAAAGACACCACACCCCAGCTTCAAAATGACTCTCCAGAAACCTGTGGTGGACATCACGGAGACTACATCCATGTTTTATACAGTCTATGAAACAGATATGTCGGGGAGTAGACAGGGGTAGCAACAGCATTAGAATATAGAGAAACAGCATTACAAAGTAAGTAATACAAAGAAATAAGTTTAAGAAGGTAAAGTTTCAGGTGATTGCTATATGCACACACGGGTTAAGACTGATTTTTATTTTCATTTTTGAGCCAAAACTCAGACAAAGTACGCAAAGTTAAAGAACAGAAGAACAGAAATGAAAAGAGTCAGTGCTGTACATCTTGGGGGGGAACTACAAATTGCCTTAGTGATGCTTTAAACTAAGTCGCGAAATATGGAATAGTTCCACTCTCAGATGTGCTTTTGTGTTATTATGACTATATCCAAGAAGTCAAAGCTGGAGCTGAAACAATTATTCACTTAACTGATGATACAACAAAACATTCTGCAACAATTTCAAATGTAGATGAATTGCCTTCAAACGTTTTTGGTACCAAAAAAATGCCTCTAATTGACCAGATTCAGCCTCCCGAGTGTGAATATTTTCTCCTTTTTTGGGTCATCCTTCACAGTAAGCTTGACTGGGGGAGAGAGCAACACACACACACATGCAAACACAAAGCACTGCAGCACACAACACCTCGTGAAAAGAAAAGCCATTTACGCTCTGTGGAAATCTGATGGCCATTTGTTGGCTGTTTCAAACCACGTTTTGTTGATTGTTGAAGAAAATAATCTGCAGATGAATTGAGAATGAAGATACAAGTTAGTTGCAGTTAGTTAGTGCATCTGTGTGTGGAACATCAGCTGTTTTCACTCAGTGCTGTAGAACATTCATGAAATGGAGGGGGAAAACACAATTTCACAACAGTGCTGAGTACTGTGATCACATCACAAAGTGTGTGCCGGCATTGTACCAATCATTGTACCTGATTTAGTGATCTGCATGGCATGTGTGTGTGGGTGTGTTTGTGTGTGTGTGTGTGTGTGTGTGTGTGTGTGTGTGTGTGTGTGTGTGTGTTTTCTGTGGAGGGAACTATAAGTGCAACATATTCAACTCAACACTTTGGCGCCTCCAAATGGCACCAAATAGTAACTGCTTTCCCAAAAATGTTGTACTGTACCCCCCTTCACCAACCTTTAGCTCCATGGATCTTTATACCAGTCATCCTCTAGTCCGTGACTCTGACTCTTTCCCGGCTGATGTTGTGACCTGTTCTGTTTGGGGTCATAACTCTACTCTAGACTGGGAGATAGCGACAACTATCTCCCAGTCTTCATTGTTAAAACTTGCGTGCAATGCATCGAAAAACCAATCCCAAAGTCTTTGGCGTGACTTTTCAAAATATGGCGGTGACATGCAGCAGCTATGGGCCAACTACAGAGAATCGGGGGAGAACATCATTTCCAGTAAAGGCGTGACCTTCAAAAAATGTAAGGGCCGTTTCTTAGGAGTCATCTGATCGGTAAGTCCAATATGGCGAGCCTAAGGATACAGATCTGATTCATTCTTACTCAGTTCTTGTTTTGAGGTCACTAACAGGGTTATGTTAACACAAGACCACACTTTTGCCACCATCTGAACCATCTCCATGACAACTGTGCAAACTCCATCGACTGACAAAGACCTCTAGATGAGGCTGTCCATCACTGTTGCCAAGGTCAAGAATTTATTTTACCATCAAGCTGTTGAGCTGAGCTTTCAGAAACATCTCACACGTACGTCTTTATTCAGTGGACCGAACTGGCTTAGTCCTTAGGCCTTTGAAATGTCTTTCTTTACCTTGACATGTATGGATAATAATGGGTGTATGTGATGTAATATTACAAACAGTGGTTGATATGGTGCAGTGTGTTACAGCTGAGACCTGTGTGATGGCAGCTATTTAAATACAGTTGATTTTATTGCTGCTCAGAAGAGGATTTTCTCATTAGGTTGGTGAAGTGTCAGCAGCTGGCTGAGGTTTATGTGTTTTCTAGCCTCGGTCAGCCGATGCTGAAGGGCTTCCTGTTTGTCATGTTGTGGCAGAGCAGAGAACAAGTACTGCTTAATGTCCATGAACAGGCAGGCAGTGGCTCAGTGTGGAGGAGGCCCTGCTGTTTGGTACCCAAGGGACTTTGGTATGTAGCTGATATTTTAACATGTGTTTGTTGTATTTATATCTGTGTGTGTGTGTGAATGGCTAAACTGGTCGAGCACAGCCTCAGTACCGAGAGAAGGAGCAGGCTTTATCGAGGATCTATTCTTTCCCACACTCTCATGCTCTGACCCGGACCAGGCCTGCTCTGATTTCCCTGGAGTGAATCTGCAGCAGCTCTGATATTCTCCAGCAAACTTTATCTCTCCGGCAAAGTTAATGGTCAAAAATCAAGATGTGTTGGCTCAGCTGATCACTCAAAGGAAGCCTGCGTGGTCACAGGGCAGAGGTGGGGGCCCTGGCTGAGCGATAACCCACTCAGCATTACCATGGTAGCATTCATCGACAGACAGGTGGGGGGATAAGTGTGTTGTCTTCAGCTGTGATGAGCATATAATGTGTGAGAAATGATTCCAGTCATCAGTGATGTTGTTGGTGTAGATATAGGCATAAAATAGCCATACTGTCATGACTCTGAAACAGTGTTAGGACTATAGTCCTTGTAACAATACTGTAACATCGCTTAAACTGCGTGAAAAAAAAACTCTCTTTGTTCTCTCTCATTCTACCACTTAAAAGCATGTGACTCTGAGATTGTGTCATGACATGTCAAGATTTGAATCACGGTGTACCAAGTGTTGTTTTCCCATGACTCTCAGAAGATGTTGAAATCATGTGAAAAAAAGTAATCTCTTACTCTCTGAGAGGCACTTTCACTTTCTGAATGATGCAGGGTGGGTTACAGGAAGACCACAGGCTGTGTCAAGTTGGCACCCACCACAAAGACATAACACAACGAACATAGCTGAATTACAGCCACATTCCAACAGGCTGGAGCTAATCGCAGCTGTTTCCATTTCAGAAGTGTCCCAGAAGCTGGCCAATGGACGTCGCAGTCAGAGACGAGAATCCAGTCGATTTTCCAATCTGCAAACCTCATCATAAAAACAGCCGAAAGGGGAAAAAATGACTACTACTACTACTACTACGTAGCATATTTAGCAGCACATAAACCAGAGAAATGACCAAATCTGATCAAGTTAAAGTCTGGAGGCTTGTGAAATGCTCTTGGTGGGGTTTAAAGTTGCGTGGAGAGTGGACCAAAACATTGTTAGCATCAAGGCGAGCATTTGGTGTAATCATCTTGGATTAATGTATGAACACTCACAATAGCAGACTTTTTATTTGCTCTTAATGTTCTGCTGACATTCACAAATGTAGCAGAAGCTAGTTCGCCTAGTTTGCTAGTTTTACTGTTTCCAGGTGGAATACGAACTGAACATCTTGTTTGGCAACACTCGGCCTTGCTACCAGTGTTGTCTAGAGGCCAACAAACCTGTTCCAATGTCCAATGAAAGAATCTTGAATTCTGCTGGATCTTGTTGGTAGGGTCAGCAGGAGAAACGCTGCAGTGCATATTAGGTGTCATCTTGGCGTTTGGTAGCCAGTTCTTATCTCCCTATATCTAGATATGGTCATCTCAAATGTTTTGTAATGGACATGAGGCAGTAACACTATGTGATCCATTAGAAGTCTAGTTTGCTTCCACTGTGGACATGAGCACCCATTTTCTAGCAATGCAATGCCCTCCCAGCCTGAAGGATGCTGCTTCCACAAACGTGCAAACATGGCTTTCTCATCGCGACAGCAGCAGTATGTCCATGAGATTTCAGTGCGACTTTAAGGTAGTTCCCTTGTTGCTTTCACAGACCAAAGGATTTAGAAAAATGTCAACAGTCATAGCTGATCACTTTTCACCTCGGACGAGTCACGAGACGCTATCAGGAATCCATCTCCTCTCTGTCATCTGGACTGCAGCTGCTGCAAACAGCTGTGGCCAAATTTTCTCACGGGCATCATTTAATTGTTATCATGCAAAGCCCCCCTTCTCCCCGAGGAGAGAGCGTTTTTTCTGTGATAACAATTAATTTGTCGCTCCCTGCAACAAAGTCACTTCAGTGTCCTCAAGTGCCAGCTGTGTCTTTGCGGCAGAGAAATAACTGTTTGTTTTTATTTTGATGCTCGGCTCAGCTGCAGAGATGCTGGTGGTGTGCCACAGGTTTCATTACCAGGGTTAAGAAATGGCATTTTTATCGCAGAGGAATTCAGATTTCCTGTTTTTTGCGAGAGGATGGCTGGCAAAAAACGAAACAAGCAGAAAGCATGGAGTTGTATCAAAATCATCTTTATTTGCTTTACTCACACATTTGAAAAATAAAAAATATCCACAATAAATAAAGCAACATAAATAATATTGATGTTAAGCAAATAAGATATAATAAATGTATGTGCATTTCAAGTGGCCTTCTCACACAGTCTCGCTCCTATAGTACATATACAGTGTACATATTTTTACATTTATCTTTCCCCTAACTTCCATAATTCCCCCCTCTCTCCTGGCTCCTAGCTGTTAATCATTTCCCCTCCCACTGCTCTGCCCCTCTCCCTGTCATTTCCCAATCCTCTCCAGTGCAGGAGTTCAGTGAAAGCTCTGCTCTCAGCATTCTCATACTTGTGTGCTCAGTCTTCATGTCACCTCCGGGACTGCTGTCCGGATAACTCTCCTCCCCAGTCAGGCCTCCCCCCCTTTCTTCAGCGTTCACTCAGCCTTTCTTTTTCTGTTGATGCATTCCATCTTACGGCTCTCGTCTTTGTTTATGCTGAAAAGAGTGAGGAAGAAAAACTGGTATTAGGCCAGAGGGGCTAACACAAAACATCTGGAGGTTTGTGCAACAAGTCATTGTTAATGTGTGATTAGATTTGTTGAGCCAACGTCCCTGTGATAAAACCTTCTTGTTTGTGGAAAGATTTTTTTTTGCAGAACAAACCTGCCAGAGTTTTGGCTCCACAAGATATATTCTGAATCTCCATCTTGGAGCCAAATCAAACATTTTTTAAGTGGTGGAATGTTCTGCCCCAACTCTCCTGAAAGCTGTGCAAAATCCAACTGTTGCAAGAGGATTCAGTCTTTGCCTTTTTGAAAAGACATGAATTACTGCGCAGATTTAAGCTTGGATGGCCTGAAGTGGGAGCTGATGTGGAGCTTTACAAAAATGCTACTTCAGTTTAGAAATGTAGTAGCACAAAAGAACAGCCACCTCATCCGAGATGTTCAGTTGAAGTGATGTTATTGTGTGAGAGCTAAGCTGTGATGTTGGGTGTAACTTACCTTTGCCAACATCCCAGGAAAGCCTTGGCCAGCTTTCCATCTGTGTCCAAGCAGATTTTATCTGTGGTGTTATCCGCCTTGTTCCAGGTTACACTAAAAAATACAAAACGATAATTAAGAATCAACACAACTGAAAACCTTATGAAAACCTTGCAAATGAGCAGATCTTTAACATTGTGTTCAAACTTACAATAATTCGACTTTGTTGCATGCAGGTCTCTTTTCAAGGACTTGGAAATCTGATATGTTGCCTTTGATGTACATCACTGCATGGCGACACGAGCAGCGTCCAGGAATGACTCCAGCTTCCGCTGCAAGAGAAAACGTTTTTTTTTTTAACGTTAGGCATGTACCCTCATCCAAGTTATAGTTACAACAACATCTGATGCATCATCACAGAGCTTTTCATCCTTGTCTCGCACATCCTACAATCCAACTTTGGCCATAATAAACTGTATTTTAACTCACCTTGGTAGAACTGAATGCAAACTGCAGCCACAAAGACCAGCAGAAGAGCGTAGCTTTTCTGTGACAAGGCCATTTTTTTCTGTTGGGAGTCCCAAAAAAAAGTCCAGAGATCCCTCGAAGGAGAAAAGGAGAGCTTGAGCTTTGGGAGGTTGAGAAAAGTAGTGAGTGAGGAGTTGCTGCAGCCTCTGTGCCTTTTATAGACAGAGCTGCAGTGGTCCTGCCCATGACTTTTCCCGTCAAGCCAAAGCTGGAATTTCCAAATTCTGGAATGTGCGCAGAAGACTTTCACAGGAAAGGAAAAGCAAATGTGCTCGTTAAGTGAATTTCTGACTAATGTGACAAAATGCTAAAGCATACAGAGATGATGACACAATTGGGCATGTCCAGGCAAACCAAACGCTAGATTAGCCATACTATCTCTGGCATCATACCAACTTTGAGAAAAGTTCTTCTGACCCAAAGTGAGGCTTTGGGTGTTATCAGGCAGGACGATGTGGGAGGTTTACTTTGTATTGTGCAATGCTGTTAGTGAAGCCTGAAGTCTTGATTTACACTGTATGTAGATGAAGAATCACATCTGTTATGATGACTATAAACTAATCTACACTTCAGTTTATGCACAGGAAAGTGTTTATCAGTCTGTCGTGTGTGTTCCTAGACATTCTCCATGCATGTTAACAGTTACTGGAAACCACAAAAACGTGACACACTGCGCTGTCACTGGGGCCAAGTATGCGTGGTTGGTGGGAGGGTGTGTGTTGGTGGAGAGGAAGTTGGATGGAAGTGGGCCAACAGACAGAAGACCACCACCTGTTTTATGGAATGCTGCTGAAACACTTTCCCTGTGGATAATGGTTTAACGCATGTGTTACGAGTCAACTCCTGCTTCCAGTATTTATCAGTGTATAGAGCCGATGGTACATGCCGCGGCAAGTATCCTCCCAGTCATGACTGAACAACTCGCTGCATGTGCAAAGGTCATGTTCCCATACTCCATGCAGTGTTTCACAACATATAAACGTCTGTCACTCACGTGAGCACTTTGGCAGATGCTGTGGCCTGGACACATTTCAGGTAAAGAAGGTGCTACATGCAAACATTCTGGACTTTTAATGTAAAGAAATCAACATCGGTCACTGATCAGTCAGCACACCTGAGATGATCCATTTTGTGAATGGTATGAACTTTACAGATCTTTAAAAATCGGTTTAAGATATTTGTTTATGTGGGCGGCACAATGGTTAATGAGGTCGACTCAGAGCAAGAAGGAGTTTTTGTGAATGGTTGTTTGTCTCTATGTGTCCTGTGATGAACTGGTAACTTGTGTGGTGTATCCCGTCTCTTACCCAATGCCAGCTGGGATAGACTCCAGCCCACTGTGACCCCGATAAGGATAAGCAGTTACAGGAAATGAATAGGTGGAAAAAATGAATAGACAGACATAAATGCCATGGGATCCAACAAGAGGATCTGGATAACAGGACCATCTATTATCAATCCAGCAGATCAGTTTTGAGGGAACAACCTCTGTTCAGTTATTAAGCCAGGAGCATTAAAAGCTGATGTGAGATCATTTCTGTGGTCGGATTTTCAGATGAAAACAAAAAGAGATGAGTCACCAAATTGTTGGCTTCTGAAGTTATTCCATCAAGGTGTATTGGCGTTCAATCCCTGGTTCGATTCCCACCATTCTGCATGTCAAAGTGCCTTTAGGCAAGATACTGAACCCCAAATTGCTCCTGAAGGCTGTGCCATCAGTGTGTGAAAGTGTGAATGAGATATGTACTGTAAAGCATTTTGAGTGGTTGGAAGACTAGAAAGGAGATATAACTAAGTAATACTAAATACTAATACTAAGTACAGTCCATGTACCATTTAAGTGAGAGATCTGTTCTATTTTGGGGCTTATGGGAATCCCTCTCAGTAATCAAGGTAACTTATGCTGAATTATGACATATCTGTTCATCAACGTCCCTGTGGATCAAAGTCCTGCATGGTGTTTAGGCAGTGTTCGGCCCAAATCAGGCATTGTTCGATTGCGTGCGGATGCGTGGGCAGATGCGTGGGCGGGTAAGTGCTGGGGTGTGTGTGTGTGTTATCTTGTGATGAACATAACCGGAATGCCTAATTTGGTCTCAAGAGTTACAAACTCTGTCCTAAGAGTCTGTAACCTTGCTCGGAAGCTGGACTCACATGTTGTCTCATCACACGAGAATCCATCTTGCCAAGCTTCGAGCTAATCCACATGAGCCACGAGTGTGGTTAAACACTCGGTGTGCACAACGATGCGAGTGACTGTTCACACGAAAACAACAACGGCAGCTGCTAAAGAGGTTAGCGGTGATGCTGCTAGGATCAGTTATATCAGTGGTGAGTATCTTCGTTTACAAAAGAACTGAGTATTTCGCAACAGTAGAGCTTAACTATGACATACGGTTCATTAATCTGATTGGTTTAAATTCACCCAGGTGATGATACATAGATCTTTAGATCTTGCATTGCTTTTTAAAGTAAAATATATATTGTATGGTCATAGATTTGGGCATTTTCAATGATGGAGGAGTATATGTGATTTTAAGGAATTGAAAATGGTAATTATCTTTTTATGCAACACTTAAAGACCACATTTATAGTGTGTTATTGGGACATTCATAGACAGTTATAATGCTTTGACAATGCTGTATGACTGCACTCTTAATCATGCATAATGCTTTCGGGTGCACTATATCATTTGTCATGAAAGAAAATTGCAGTAACTGGTTATAAACTGGGGGCGGCATGGTCGTGCAGTGGTTAGCACTGTCACCTCACGGCAAGAAGCTTCCTGGTTCTTTCCGTGTGGAGTTTGCATGCTCTCCCCGTGTCTGCGTGGATTCTCGCCGGGAACACCCGCTTCCTCCCACTGTGAAAAAAGACATGCATTTAACAAGTTAATTACTGACTAAATCTAAATTGTCCATAGGTGTGAATGTGAGTGTGAATGGTTGTCTGTCTCTGTGTGACCTGTGATGAACTGACGACTTGTCCAAGGTGCGCCCCGCCTCTCGCCCAGTGTCAGCTAGGACAGGCTCCAGCACCACCATGACCTGGTGAGGATAAGCAGTTACAGAATGGATGGATGTAGTATGATGTAGAGATTGACTAATGGTGTTTTCAGTGCCTGAGTACAGCACTGATAGCAATGCATTGTAGTTATGTCATTTCTGCTAAGTTAGACACACCATAGTGTTAAATGTACTGATATTATCTATCCTACTGGTCACACGGCACCTAGTGATCAGAATATTTATTGATTGAGCATATGAGGGCTTGTATAACTTGCACATTTAGTTTGTCTGCATTTATGTTGTCTCTGTCAATTGTGTTAAATGGTGATAACTTCTTCACATTCCTCGTACAGTTTCTTCTGCATGGTCTCAGCATCTCATTTTGTGTTCTTTATGCGACGCAGTGTCTTCCTGTTTACGATCAACTGTTCTGGATTTTATATGCTCAAAAAGTGCATGCAATGCAAGACTGTTGAGGCCTGCTTCAAATTAACATCAACAAGACTAGAATAGGAGTTAGTGGAACAGCTTGAGTCTTGAGTGGCAACTGAAGTTAATTCAAAACAGGATTTGTCACTTAAGCACACTTTTTTTTTCTCCGCCTCGATGAATTACCCCCATGGAGGGTCATGTGAGGACAGCACATGTCAGTGTTATTCTGCAGCCTGCACTCTGACCACAGAAGCTCTCAAACCACAACAAGGCCTCGCAAACCTTCTGTCAACAATCCCAGATTCAGAAGAATTTGGGATTTATTCTGGTTTATTCTGTTTTCTCAGCTGCATCATGCAGAGTGAGATTGCAGCAAAAGAAAAAAACAAATGACAAAGCCTTTATTTGGCACTATTGTCAACTCATTAGGCGTCACTCTCTCTCTGCTTTGATTATTAGCCCCCCTTGTCTCTATTTTTGCTGCAGTTTCTTAGTTGATAATGGAAAACAACGAAAGTCACTGTGCAATCTCTTTTTTATTAACAACTTTATTTCAAAGCCAATATGATTGTACAGCACATTATAGAGCAGCAGTTCCTCAGATCATCACATTTCAATTTTATGTGTCTATTGAAAACATCACAAACTCCCAATGGCAAGCACTGAGTGAAGAGCTGTTCTCTGACTGTAAAATCACCGGCTTGTAAACCTGAGCACAAAGATGAGATCACACTAACTCTGGGCTTTATTAACTACATTCAAAGAGCTAATTTTGATGGGGTATTTAATGACTTTTAATCATAAAAATGATGGATTTTGACACGTGACATAGTATTTCCAGTCACATTTGCAATAACAGAGTTATATAATTTTTTTATTTTTATATAATTTAGAATGTCAACAACTAGGCCTTAAAGGTCCAGTGTAGAATTTTGCAGTATCTAAAAGTGTAATCGTTGCATTGTAATCTCCTCACATAGTAATCCACCACCCAGTCCATGGACTCTAATGCACACACATCTGTTTCTCAGTACTCGATAATCTGCACCAGATTGTATCTGTATTTGCAGCAGATGTTGTTTTCACATGCATTTTATTAATTTGATTAAATTAGATCAAATTTTAATGTCAAACAGAACTTTTCTGCTAAATTTAGATGTAGTCACTGAGTCAGGTTTTTGGGCACCCAAACTTTCTCCCACCAGAGAGCCAAAACTTAAACGTAATCAAGCACCATTTGTGTTCTACTGTGAAAACTGGACTCCCTGTGCGTCAACTCTGACTATGCTCCGAATATAAAGATAATTAATGATTAGTTATTCTACATATTTTAGTATTTTGTATATGAACAATTAGTAATAATTATTAAAATAATTGTTTAGTAAGCGTACCTTTATCAACTCGGGCAGGTCATTCTAGAGTTGAGAAGGGCCCTGATCGAAAAGGAACAGCTAGAAGTGATCCACCCGAGAAAGCTGTCAATAAAATATTGCAGGGATGCTAAGATTGGTGAAATGTGATGTCCTCTGTTAAAACTGGTTAGAAGGTGTGACTTCCATAAGTTTTCAATACAAAGCTAATATAGGACAGCCAAAACTGCTGGCAGCTTAGCTGTTAACCTACAAAGTCGTCTCCGGTTCAGCACCTAACTAACTGAATGCTCTTACCTCTTGACCGTTGCACTCCAGGACCCAGACTTTTCTCGTCTGTTCCCTGTTGGTGGAAAGCACTGCCAGTTCCTACCAGATCAGGGGCTCCCCTCTCTACCTTCAAAAACCTCCTGAAGACTTCCAGCTCTCCAAAGAGGACCTACTCTCCAACACAACTGGATGTGATGAATCTAAAACCCTCTAGAACGCTCACTTGGCTCTATGTGAATAGTACTTACTGCCGCACTAACATGTCCTTGTTACACTGTTTCCCTTTTTTGTAAGTCTCTTTGGATGAAAGCATCAGCTAAGTAACGACCAAACATAACTGTACATGTAACGTTGGCACGTAGTGTTTGGAGGAATATTTCAGTTAACAAAATTCAAATATAGAACTTCCACACCCGTTTAAATAAAAGATATGAAGTCACCACAACAAGAGTGAGTAAGTGCAGGGAACTTTTCAAGGACAAACTGTGGATAGATACACAGTGACCTCATTAGAAGGGATTGCGTCAGTCTATCAGAACTTTGTATTCCTTTAAAATTCTGTTTTTATAATTTTGGGAAATTGACCTTTTCACTCTTTTGCACAGTTAGATCAGAATTTCTATTCCACTGCCTGCAGCCACAAGGCAAGTAGCATAGCTTAGCATGAAAGCAGGGGGAGAGTCATGTTGTCAACGTGAGGTTGGCAGGAAACATGGAGTCACTGAGCCATGCCAAGAAACGAATAGTAAAACCACAATGTGACACTCCACGATTGTACAGATGATACAGAGACTTGACGTACTGTAAAACATGATAATTAGTGAGCTTTAGAGGTACTGCAAGGCAGATCTTGTTACCTTTGGACAGAGCCGTGCTAGCTGTCTCCCTCTGCTTCCAGCCTTAGTGCTAAACCAACAGGCTGCTGGATCCAGATTTTAATGAACGTCAGTCATGAATGTCAGTCAGTCTCTTTCTCGTCTTGGCGAGCCAATAGACTCAAAATGCTAAATATTATCATTTTTAGTTTTGGCTTGTGCAAATAGTGATGTTTAGCATCAACAACCAATAGGTGTGCTGTCAGGAAACAGGCATCTGGCTACATAGTAGTAAGCCCTGTCATGTTTAGCACTGTTGCCAGTTGCCTGATGATTCCAAGGAAGCACAAGAACATGAAGGCTCACTTCACATGTATCTTACAAAGAGGAGGAGGTGAAAATGGGGGTGCTGTGGAGTGAATGAGAGCATCTCTTGGAAGTGTCCTCACATTGCATGGTGAGAAATGATCTCTATTATCCCTCAATGAATCTAGCTTTTTAGTTTTCCAGTTATAGTTTTTTTTTTCTTTTACTTTTATCCATAAACCTGATTTAGTCTTCTTATGAAAACCCCATGATTCAACAATTCTGGGAAACTTGAATGAGTAAACTCATCTCAAGTCGGTCCATTAGTAACACTAGAGGCTTTGTGTAACATGGTCTAAATGATGTCCACAAATTATTAGCACCACGCCTGTTCACAGCCTTTCTCGTTGACCACTAAACTGTGGTGCCACTGCCTCACCATCATGTGTCATGAACTGTATTCAATGATTTCAAACAGAATATCAGCAGCTAGAAACACTACTACTGAACATGTAATGTAGCATGTAATTACAGTACATTTTACCAAAATAAAGGTATGTACAGTAACTGCAGCTGAATTCACTGTACAAGCTGGTTTGACTTATCATTAATGTGAGTGGTTCCTCCTGGGATTCTTTCCTGTATCTTTCTAGGACTTTTCTAACCATTGTGTGTTCCCTGTCTTCTCTTGTTCAAATATGTACAAGGATGTGCCATCTCCAAGATTCGATTGGCGCAGCAATTTTCCTGGCCACACAATGGGAAGATGACACCATTTCAAGTTATGCTCTAGGCACCCCTAGGTCGGGGCATAACACCATGTGAATAAGTTTAGTGGATATTTTACATTTACTTAAAGTTGCACCACTTTAACAGAAATGACTGTATGTAATATAAGAGGAAATTATGACACTGTTTCTCAGTTCTATGCAGCCTTCTAACATCTTTAAGCGGACTGTCTTGGTTTTAGTTTCAGTGCCTGCACCTTTAATGTTTTGGTTCACTCAACACTGTTATCAATGTTGTTTCCTGTTGCAGCAGCAAAAAAAAAAAATCTCATCTGCACACTATATGTGAACTCTTTCATACACTGCGACCTGAGAATATCGTTGACTTGCTCAGATTGATATCATTGTTGAATCATTCTTGTGAAATAATAAGATCAGTTTAACTAAACGGAGTGTGACTGATTGCGAGTCGACATTAGAAGTCATCCATCCTAAAACCTGAACATTTCCTGTTTTCCCTCTGTGCATGTCGAGACTGGAGCCTGGCAGCTTGCATCTACAATCCCAATGTGGTCTTGTTGGCTTACTGTGTTTCACACAGATTTGTATTTGTTAGATGGATTCTTTTGATATTATTAACTCAGTGCAGAGATCTCGGCATCATCTGACACAAAGCTTTGATTATTTCTCTTCGTCTGTGATTCTTTAAGCCACACTTTTCACAGTGTTTACGCATCACGCGGGTCTTAGGAATATTACAACCAAAACTTTGAATCGACTAGAACAAATCAGTTTTGTATCACTCCTCTGACATGCTGCAATATATCTTATTGCAGAGCCGCGCTCACAGTGACTCACTCCTTTTGTAATTTAATGAGTTTTGCAGAAGGATATGATATCTGCACCTCAACGTCACAGCAGATTCAATTAAAAGGAAATCCAATGTTGTCACCAGACGCACTGCTGAGACAGCACTAAAAGTTATAGCTGTAAGTCTTTTCTTATCTGGACACCATTAACTTACTAATGGTACATGAGTCAGGCTATTGTTTGGGAATATGGGCTATGGGTTCTTTCTGAGGAACACTCAACGCAACACACTCCATTTTTACATTCTGTCTGCTTGACATATGCACTGTTGCACAATGCGTAAGAGCAATCTGGGGTCAGTTAGTATAAAACTCTCTTTTCTTCTGCAGAAACGTCTCCGGGGAGGCCGCTCTGCTCCGTTTCTCCCTCACCACATGTTTGTTGGACGTTCATGCCAAGACACTTTCCACATGGTCACAGAACTACAGGGAAAAAAGAAACTAAAAGTAGATGCACAAATCGTAGCCTCAAAACAGCAGTGTTTAGAGCAGGATGTTTACACATGAAGGAGCAAAGTCATCTCTCAAGCATGTTTAGTTTTAATGAACAAAATGTCTTTAAAGATGCAGAATATCGTTGAAACTTGCAGGCTAATGTCCGCAGACAGTGTGAGGTAATGAAGGTGCTTCAGCGCCTGTTGCCTACATTAAAACAAATCAAGGGTTAGGGTTAGGGGGTTAAGAAAGAAAAGAAATAAAGTGACATAGTACGTATGCATGCATACAAACAAAGGAATTACATTTATGAATGTGCATTGTATCTCACTTCTTAGCTTGATTTAGTTCAGATCAGGACAAAGATTTCATATTTTCAGTTTGTGAGTGTCAGTGCCAGCGAGTTTGTATTTACTTTTACTAATCTTCCATACTCAGGGTCGAAAATCAGAATTGCGTCATAATATAACCCAAAGAGTGACAGACGCTGTGGTTAGATCTATTTTGGTTCCTCACTGAGTGCAATGATGCCATGATAAGAGCTGCTCAGATTCTCTCAATGTTAAGGAAAGGTGATTCAGTGCTTCCTTCCTTATCTCCTTTAGCACAGGATAGGAAGGGAGATAATACCATTCCACGATGCCTTGCGGCAGCAACAAGATGCCGGTACACCATTCAGACACTCATAACCATTATAAAAAAACACATTAATTAATTTTAAAAATGCGATGCAGACTGAGAGAGCGGGAGGAAGAGCTCGTGTGGACAGATGAGAAAGAACATGGGAACATGGACAGATGTGTTGACATGATCTAAAAACTTTAAACATGAAGTGTGATGTCCCTCTGCATGTCTGTAGGTTATCAAAACATCTGTTTTGAGTGTAATGCAGGACTTATGCATTTCAATTACATAGACAATTTCCATCCATTTGAATTACATAGTTTTAATATAAATTAACTAACAAACTTAATGTAATTAGGCAAGTAATTGTAAGTGTAAGTAATTAGGCCAAAAACATTTTTGGAGTGTTGATAGGCTACCTGACTATTCAAATGAATAGAAAACATTAATATCAGTGTGACGGTCAAACCTTCTCTAACTGTCTCGCAGATCGTCCTGTTGACCATTAATCATATATATATATATATATATATATATATAGTGTGTGTGTGTGTGTGTGTGTGTCCTGCATGAAATGACACAGAAAGAGCACACATGGAGAAGTATGTAACATGTGCTTTTTGTTTTGAATCTTTTGAACACTGCACTGTCACCACAGACACGGCAATAACATCTGCGGTGACATAATTACATAGTTTAGTGTAAGTGCAGTCAGATTGTCGGGGCACCACAGACGTGTTTCCTGAGTCATGAATTCGCCTTCATATCTTTCCTTGTCCTTTGAGGAAAAAAAGCTAAAGGAGAAAAGGTGTTGAGGAAAGGACATAGGAGGTGATTTCCTATGAACTACTCGACTACAGCCAAAGACTTCCAGTTTGTTTGGAGGCCCCCTGGTGGCTGAGGGGCCCTTTGCAACAACTTGCTCACACCTCAGGCAGGCTCTGCTCATTTGTTTGTTCTGCCCTTGATATTTTTTCCTTTTTCATCTTTTGTTTCATGTGTTGCATTCATTTAGCACTTCAAAGGGAATCCATATCACTTTAGAAAAGTGGCTGCACTCAGTTACACATAAATGAATCATGCAACATAGAGCTGATGTGAAACCATGCTGCAGGGAGTAAATCCACTCATGAATATGCTCATCCTGCTAATCCGACCTCTGGCTCACACCAGGCCGGCAAACAGGGACTGTCCAATCAACCTGTCCAGCAGGTTCTGGTTAAAATGTAGTGAAGAGTCCAAGTTTGATTGATCAGTTAAAGTAATTGACACATCTGACGGATCAATGGGGATCCAGGGTGTGTATATCCTCGAGGATGAGAATATAGATGGAGCTGCAGGTCTGTGTCGTCTGCATGTGCGTTCCATCCAGCGGCGGTGACCTCTGAGGGGCCCGTGGAGAGGGTAAGGAGCCGGCTGGGAGAGCTCCTTGATGGAATCGATATAAGCCTCCATAGTGTGTGAGGAACAGTCCAGGTCTCCATCCTCTATGTCGCTCTCCTGCATCTCGCTGATGGTTGGAAGTCTGTCCACTGTGGAGAGCAGGCATCTGGGCTTCATCCTGCAGAGAAAGGCATGTCATGTAATGTTGCTGTGGTGAAGATTGAGGACGGTTACTTCTGTTTATCAACAGGATAAACAGTGCTCTTGAGTCATTTCCTCAGAGTCAGTTGGGTTTAATCAGTAGGAAAAGGCAATACACGCAATTTACACAATTTAGGACAAAGCAATCTGTGATGCAAAGTAGTGATAAAAGTGTCAGCATCAGTCCCAGAGGACACGTCAATGATTTCCGAAAACAAAACTAGTCAGACCACATCCCACAGGATAGAGTCTGTGGATTCAGTGATAAACTGTTTACTGATAGTGGCTACTATCAAGTCGGCATGAAGTGCAGCGCTGCCTGAGGGAGTTCATGTTCACTGATGGTTTTCTTCCATGCAGAGGTTCCTTTGGATTCTCTGGATCTTTTCATGGTGTTTTCTTGAAATTCTGTGTTCATAAACATTGTTCTTAAACTGTTGGACTACACTTCAGTGACATCAGGTGTTATTTGATCAACTTACTCTTTTTACACATGAGTGTGTATATATTGATAAACAACAAGTTTATCAGTATATATCTTTGTATTAGGTTTTTACATGTCACTGTGTTTTTAATAACGTGTTTATCATTATACACTAACAGACATACTTCTGCAGGGGTCTTCAACCTTTGTTGTTTGTTGTACTGTGCAAACGCCTCTGCTGTTTGAGGTCTCTCACTTGTCTGCACCCTCACATTGCCAATTATTGTGACAAAAATTGGCAGACCCCCTGCAGTACCTCTGCAGACCTCTGCGGTCGTGGACCCTTGCTTGAAGACCCCTGTGTGAATACTGTATTCTGTAAACAGTTAATCTGACTCCAAGGTTAAAAGCAGAGGGTGAGAATAACACTTGAGTCTGCACAGATGGAACAGTGATACTTCAAGACATCAGACATTCACTACATATCATAAACATATGACTATGACTTGATATTTAGTGTATATATGAAGAAATAATTAATTTCATCAGAGTAAAGCTGCTCCTTTAAAGAGCCTCCTCTGAAAATCTAAACTAAACTCTAACTAAGTCACTACTTAAGAACACTTGACCTTTTCTTCCTGTCATTTGTACCAGATTAGTTGTTGCCATAGAAACCTCTCAACAGAATCCTGGTGGAGAAACATGGAAGAATCTTAGTTATTTTAATTGTGTAACTCCGCCTTGTAGCTAAATAAATACGTCCAAAGTACCTGAGTACAACATCTTCAGTGGTACTGTTTAAGAACATGAATATGTAATGAGGACTCTTTCTATTCAAATTTGCATCCAAACACGGACTCACCTAGAAACGTCTCTGTGAATCTTCCTGCTGCTGGTTTGTCTTATGACAGAAATTCCTCCTCTGTGTTTTTCTGCCTTCCTCACTGTCAGCGCTCCGCTCTTCTCTCTATTTTCACCCAGGACGCCAGCAGTCCGTGGGTGTCAACTGTGCTTCCACTAAGGCTCTCAGCATGTACAGGACATGTTGTTGCAACATGTAGGTGTGAATCTGTAAGCGCTGTCAGAGGATAAGCCAGGGCCAGGGGAGCTTTTATAATGCATTACCCAGACTAGGCTAACAGAGCCGATTAGAGGCCTCAGAGCGTGGAGGGAAAGTCGGGCTGTAATGGTGGATGTGGGTTGGGATGTACTGTAGGCAGGAAGTTAACAGGCGAGGTGATCAGTGAGTGAGTTATGGTTGTGGAAATGTCACTGCCTCACATCCAGACATCTAGTGGCTGCACAACTTTGTTATAGAACTCTACTTTCTATTATTATTCATCACAGTGAGAGGGAGAGTGGAGTATTCCTGTTCAATCCCATCAGGGATGCTCATTTGAAATACTATTTCCTGTGTCCTGGGTGTGATTACTACACCAGAAATAAACAATATTGCATCACAGAATGAAATTATCATCACTTAGAGAGAAAACATCTATCGCAGTGATATCAAAATATTCTATTACGAATATTCACAGCAGCTGCTTTAACTTCTCAAAGCACCCGTGTAAACATGAACAGTAATGATGACATTATATGAAGCACTGCAGTAAGCAGTGAGGAACAAGCTCAGCTCTATATATTTTTCTGGCCTGAAAAAAGATCTATGAGACTAAAATCTCTAAATTGAACAGATTTATTTATTTATTTGACAGTTTCTGGGGAGCGTGTATGAAGCTCAGTGTGCGGTGGCTCTGGTCGTCGCCATCTAGTCAGTGCTGCTTCTCCAGAAAAGAGGAAAGATATGGATCGCCTGTGAACTCTGTCTGTCTAAACACGCCTCCTGTAACTTCACCCAGCCGTCAATCGAATCCACCACGCTGCTAATTCTGCATAAGTTTGAATATAATTTGAACAGTTGAGAATGGATAAACTAAATGGACACAGGCAAGTGTGTTGAAGTGTTGTTTGAAGCTGTGCTTCAGCAGACCTTTAGTATTGCATTGAAGACTGTTGCAAGGCCGTCACAAGATGTAGCTGAGCGCGTGAAGCGGCCAAAAGGTTGAGTCAACCTGAGGCCTCGCAGGAGAGGGAGGCAGGAGGAGGCCTAATTAAATGGAGTCCAAACTAACTTAGCAAACAAGTTAAACACTGGAGTTCTGACTGAAACACTGAGGTGAATCCATGAGTGACATCACCCGTAGGTTTCCAAAGCGCCCTTTTGAAGCGCTGCCCACCGCCATGTTGGATGTACTGTCTTGTCTCCATTATTCCTCAGCTGTCTTCGTTTTTAATGCGAAATATGTAAGTATAGATGTGAGTAAATAAGTCCACAGACACCACAGGACGTGACAAACTGGAGCAGGGGGTCTGAAAATGTGAAAATATGTGCACAGAGACAGTGATTGTTATCCTGGCAGATTATTTACACCACACGAGAAATCCAGGAAGTCTGAGTAACATCTCAATCATTTCTGAGGCTTCTGCAGACACTGCAGAGCAGTTTGTATGACTCTGAGACTCTAGAATCCTACTCTGGGGGGTGTAAAGACAAAATGTGATGAAATAATTGTGTAAGCATTGTGTAAGCCTACAGACTTCTCTATGGTCACACCTATGCTTATGTTTTGCAATAATTAATTAAAATGTTTAGTCCCTTGAGTGCTTGTAACTGATCAAACCTAAGGTTAGTCACTTTTCCAACCAACCTCAGAAAAAACATTCCCAGTGCCACATTTCTGGTAATCCGGCAGAAATGTTTTCATGTTGGGCCAAAGTGTGTGTTATCATGACCACAGGTTGTAGATATACAGAAACTCTGTTTGTTTACGAGAAGTCCACCTGACATATTTATCTATTAAATCTTAATTCACATTCTTTTCAAATTACTGTATTTTTGTTCTTTTTTGTTCTCTATAAGAATAAACATTCTGCCAAATCTGAAATGATTTCACAACTTTTCTAACTTTATAAGCTCTGCTGCTGTCTTACTGAGACTCAGACAAATGACCTAGTGAGGAAGTAAGAGCAGCGCACAGCCTGCCAACATGCTCATACTGTCTGCAGAAAGTGTGAGGCTTGACGCCAGCTGTTACAGTAAATACATTTTAGTCACAGTGTTTCTCTCACTCTTCTTAGGAACTGTGTTCATGAAACGTTCATCGCTGTCTGCCGGAAAGGGAAACAAGAGAAAGTACAAAAGTTAAAGGGAATTTCACTTCTTTTTGGCTCTGCTTACTGTAAGGAGCCGGCTCTTTTCCTCACATTTAATTAATTGGTTTTATTAATTATTATTATTATTGCTGTTATTATTATTTTTTTAAATGTTATTATATTCTATTTTTGACATTGTAAAGCACTTTGATTAGTGCATGCTGTGTAAAAATGTGCTATATAAAAAAAAAAATTACTATTTAATTGATCACCCAAAATAAAAAAATAAAAAAAAACACAAGGGCTGTGTCCGAAATCACTCCCTAACCACTATATAGTGCACTATATAGTGACCACGCCATTTTGTAGTGGTGTCCAAATGTTTAGTGTCCACGATGTAGTGCACTATATGTATCCCACAATTCACCGCAAAATGTAGTGAACATCCGATGGTCACTAACCGGAGCAAGATATCCCATCATGCATTGCCAGAAGTTCTCTGGGCGCAAAAACAACAATAATTGCGGCAGACGGACGGGAGACAAATGGAAGTATTTTTCCGTTTAACGTTTGATTCCGCGGTTTAAAACAGGTTGTTGATAGGTTGTTAATAATATCTGTTACTAAAGAGCCAAGAGAACAAAATCTGAAAATATGCTTAAATAGAAAACAAAATCTGAAAATAAAAAGTACAGGACAGTAATCAAAAGACTCTAATTTAATAAAAATGCAGTAGTAAATGGACAAGTATTACGTGAGGCGACGTTAATGCTGTACATTTTAATTGTGCGACAGCAATGACGTAATAACCGGCGCCAAGAAGTGTCCGAAAGTGTCCGAAATTGTTTTCTGTTGAGCTCACTATATAGTCCACTGCATTTATTTCCCTATGTAGGGAGTAGGGAATGAGTGAGTGATTTCGGATCTCAGATCACATGCACAACACGCGGGGGAGACGAGACAGTAAGGCACCGAAGTGAAAAAAAAACACAACTCCCTAAATCGGCTCCCAACAAGGAGCCGGCTCCTGTCGTTCACTTCAAAGAGCCGGCTCTTATAACCGTATCGTTCGTGTCCGACACATCACTACTATACATGCAGTCATAACAGTCACAAGAACAACAACAGGTAAATTTAGGATTAAATGATGGCTGTTTCACAAGTAGTGACATGTATGTAGCCATGTATGGCCTCACAGGAATGAGGATGGTGTAACACTTACAGGAACACATTCCAGCTATAATGGACATAGATGGGAGGAAAACTGAGTCAGTTTTCAGTATCACTGAATAAGAAAAAAAAACATATCCACCTGCAGATCATTCATAGTTTCAACATCAGCTCCAAGAAATGGACATGAGCCAGGGACTTCACTGGAACTGTTTTGGTTTAATGCTACTAAGAGTGGCCACTCTCTTCCAGCCATCAACCTCAGAGTGGCTTGAGCTTCACAGTCTGACTGTGAAATGAACACACCCCTGCTGAAAAAAAGTACTCCATTGTATTTCAAGTATATTCACATTATCAATAATATGCTTGAAAATGTACTTACACAAGTTGTACTTTTTGTAAATATATAAAAAGTATAAAAGTACTAATATCATGCTTTCATCAACAACAACAACTTATACCACACTAGCCTGCATTTCGTTCCCACACAATCGCGCTGTGTTGTAATTTCCGCTACCCGCCCGTAGCTTCGCTCAAACGCCTGTTCCCGTGAGATTTGCGTTGGGTCCCGCGGGACCCAATCCCAATGCAGACCTCTACTTCTGTGATTTCTATAGCAGCTGGATCACACAGAAACAGACTTATACCATACTTTAAAAAATTAATAAAAAATAAATAAATAAATTATTGGTTAATAAATGTCAAGAGCTGTGTGTCTTTAGATGTCCACTGATTCATCCAACTGGAGTGCAAATGCCTCTGCTGTTTGTAGTTTCTCAGTTGTCTGCACCCTCACATTCAACATTATTTTGATGAAAATTGGCAGACCCCCTGCAGTACTTCTGCGGACCCCCTAGGGGTCGTGGACCCTTGGTTGAAGACCTGTGTACTTGACTTTACTTGAATACTGTATTCTGTAAATAGAGATAATCTGACTCCAAGTTTAATGAGCTATGATGAAAATTACAGGCCTCTTTTTAAGTGGGAGAACTTGCACAATTGTTGGCTGACTAAATACTTTTTGGCCCCACTGTAAGTAGGTAGAGATAATCTGTCCTCTCTCCCATATGCAGCAGCCCTTGGCAGGCAGCACAGTGACAGTTTCAAAGAGGGCCTTCCTGCAGCTGAACAGATATCGCATGACCATTTTTGCCCAGGAGCTGGCTGTCCTGGTATTAGAGCTTAGAATGAATGATAGAGAGAATGATAGAGCTTATCATTCTTTTCTTTTTTTATATTGTATTCTATTATTCTAATGTAGTTAAAGCTAGCAACAGGGCTGCTTGAATGACCTGCTAAACTATCATTTTAATGAGAACATGGCAACGCAACACGCATTAAAATATAACTTAATAGCTAGGCTAGCCTGCATTTCGTTCCCGCACAACCCCGCTGTGTTGTATTGCCGCCGCCCGCTCCCATCCGTAGCTTCGCTCAAACCGCCCGTTCCCGTGAGATTTGCGTTGGGTCCCGCGGGACCCAATCCCAATGCAGACCTCTACTTCTGTGATTTCTATAGCAGCTAGATCACACAGAAACAGACAACCAGTAATTATTAAATACATGTTGGATTAATATTACTGCTAGCAATATTGGTATATTATACTGATACAATTTCTCAGAGTTTCCTGACATGCTGTTCAAAAATACTATGAAATACTATGACCTACAGTATCTCACGTCTATTCAGTTAACAGACGCTGTTCTTCTGGAGTTTCCACAGGCAGGTGTTGTTTTTCATTGTTCAGTATTCCTCAGTGTTCTTTAAATGTGTAATGTTTAAGTCTGCTGTTTCTATAAAGTGTACCAAAGTACCAATATCTGAAAATGTGTTGTACGTTTTCTAATGAAAATGGTTAAAATCCATATGTAAATGTTTATACATTTAGAGATAGTTTTTGCATTATTTGTAATGTACTATAATTTGGATATGGTGCCAGTACTTTAAGTTGCTCCACTTAAAAGTACACTAAATACACTGAGCTTTTCTACAATTTAATTACAATTAAAAAATATTTAGTACAAAATGATTTGTTCCAAATAACATGCTTCAAGTTAACTAATCACAAACACACAATACACAAAAGTATGCTAAATTTTAGTACACCTGAAGGTTCATCATACTACAGTTCCTCTATTTCATAAATTCTCACGCCACTATATATGGTAAAATGTAAAAATGTCCAATCATTAATGCAGTAATAGTAATGTGTTAAATGTGGCAATTCATCCTCATTAAAATGTGATTTTTATCTGGACACAGTTGGGTTTTAATGAAAATAAATGGCATACATTTGCATTGACATTGGTCTTTATGTCTGCAGTAACACAGCCACCGTTACCTCACAGCACCGCTGAGAGCTGACCCCAGATAACTATAAAACGGAGTACACTAAGTTTGCATGCTAATGTGCTATTTGAGGCACATTTCACAGGCACATTTTGGTTAACACGGGCGGACATAAACCCTGAGATTAAGGCTGGAGCTGAAAATAGATTCTGCTGTGATTAGAATAGACTGTGAGGCTCAGGTGCTGCAGACACATGGATGTTAAGGAGGACTGAGATTAGCTCCATGTCACCTGATTCAATGGTAGTCCACTTTAAGACCTGCATGGTTAATCTGGTTAAAGTTTTTTTACAGTCAGTCAGTCAAACGCTGACGGTAAACTTGGCTGTCTGTGATTAAATGTAATGTTCTTTTACCACAAATACTGATGAATTACCTCAGCCCTATATTACAGATTTGATAATACATAAGCTTGCAAGACACATAATTTCTCAATACTTTAGAAAACTGTAACCAAGAGTTATATGAGCAGATCACTGCATCACTCATGTCATGTAATGCTAGAACAAGCAGCCACACGCAGTAGTTTAGCTTACTTTACCATTTGTTTTAAAAAATTAAACTAACAAGATGAAATATGTTGAGTCGTGAGTTTTGGACAGATCCAGGTTAGGTTTTTTCTCCCTGTCTCCAGTCTTTATGCTATGCTAAGCTAAGCAACTCAAAGGTATTAGTGTATTTGTGATTGTAGATGGACTATGACAATAACTAAACACCAATGTGGCTGCACTGTAGAAAGATGTATATAAGGTGTAAAGGTGTATTATATAATAATATCTTGAATGACTGAATGAACCTTTTATACATTCATCTTGAAACCTAACAACTCTGATGGCAAAACTTGACATTTATTGGTTAGTTAGAGTCTGCTTAGTTATAAGGATGATAAATGGTAAATGGGCTTACTTTCTATTCTTCTGACCACTCAAAGTGTACAGTACATATCTCATTCACTCATTCACACACATTCATACACTGATGGCACTGGCTGCCATGCAAGCTGCCAACTGCTCATCAGTTTGAGGAGCTAACCATTCACACACATTCACGCCCCTTCGGGAGCAGATTTGGGGTTCAGTATCTAGCCCAAGGACACGTCGACGTACAGACTGGAGGAGACGGGGATCGAACTACTGATCATCCGATTAGTGGGATAAAGTCAAAGTTTAAAACTCATTGGCCAACATGTGTTTTACATCCATGGGATTTTAAGGGGTTCTCTGCAGGGAGTGAGGCTGTTTTGGGATTTTATATGTAAATTACCAGATGTCATGTTACTCGATCACACACACTAAAGCTGTTTTACCCAGTATCCCCTTGAAATCTCATCCCAATAAGAGAAAGGAATCATACGTTCTGTGTGAGTCACATAGAAAAACACAAACACAGTTTGAAATTTATTTGAATACACTTTTCTCCAGAAACAGAAGTGTTGTTCCAGTTCAACATAATGCTGCCATGCTTATAAGTTTGAATAAAGCATGTAATGTTGCTGTTTGGTCTTGGTTAGGCACAACAATAATATATATATATATCCATAAATGAAATCTATGTGAGGGTGACCAAACATTTGCATACTGTATGTGACAGTGTGTGTAGTAATTGATGCATGGTGTGATGAGTGATGGGAACAGAACAAAGAGAAAACTTAAGAAAAGTTAAAAAATAGAAAAGACAGGACAGACCGGAGTACTTCTTCCTCTTTACGTCAAAGTAAAACTACTTCAAAACAAGTTTAGTTTCTCTATTCACAATATGCTGTTATTTGAGAGCAAATATTAAATATTCTTTCTTCTGTGCTCAGTCTCCAAGCTTTACCTGCAGTAGCTGTGTAGTGCCCCCAGCTGGTCAGAGCAGACTACTACACAGCTCCCTGGCTAAATCATGCAGTGTTAAAAATAAGAACGCATAAGAAAATTAGTCAAACAAACAATTACAGAACCGTAGAATATAAACAGGAAACTGTACAATTATTAGAGGAAGGGCTTCAGGCTGTTTTACTTCATTTAGACCCTGCCTGACAGTCTCCATGGAAACAAAAGGCATTCAAATTCAGCCACATATATCTTTAAAACATGTTAAATAATTAAGAAAAAGATTGTGAAACTCCCTGTGTGAAATATAACGTATTTAATGAGTCGTTATAGCAAAATGTACCCTGAGTTTCTCCACCGAGTGTTGTAAAAAAAGACAGAATATTGACAAATTATGAAAGAAAAAATGAAATAAGTCAGATGATACAAGCAGCTGCTACACTGAACACATGTCGCTCTGTGTGCTTCTGGCTGGAACACACTGAACTCTGATTGTACAGACGTTATGACTCACATTTCTTATTTTATTTCACCGTGTTCTGTCAATAGGAAGTGCACGGACATGTGGAAGGCCTGCTGTCATTATGTGAAGCTGTCCATTAGACGTACAATGCAGCCGAGTTCAACTCTTTTATACGCTGCTGCTAAATATTGATCTTGCCTTCTTGCCTCAGCAGATGGTTTCTTCACGTGTCAGCTGGTCGGATCAGATACAGGAGCAGATGTTATCTGTATACAAGTTCTGTGGCAGATCCTGAATCAGTGTGTAATTCAATCTACACACACACACACACACTGTGCTCGACAGTGAATGTGAGTGAATGATTTTTTAAAAAATATCAAGTCAGCAAAGTAAATGCATTGTTATGTAATGTGGTCATATATTTCTGTTGGATCTGTGCTCTGACCTGCCCAGGTGAAAAATAAATGAGCTAAGTGTACTAAAATTTAGCATACTTTGTGTATTGTGTGTTTATGATTAGTTAACTTGAACCATGTTATTTTGGAACAACTCATTTTGTACTAAATATATTTTAGTTGTAATTAAATTGTAGAAAAGCTCAACTTGAAGTGTATTTAGCTTTTTTAGATTTTATGTGCTAAAGTGGAGTAACTTAAAGTATATTTAGTATACTTTAAGTATATGACTATATGTACTAATATATGCTTAATTAGTCAAATTAAAGTGTATAGTAGTACACTAAAAATTATTTGTCAGTGTCTTAAAAAAATATAAACTTATACTTTTAATATTCTTACTGTGGTAATAATATGCTTAATTATACTGTTGGCCTGTTTCAATTTGCTATACTACTTTCTACCTTGCACATTCTTGCAAATGTATTGCCCGTATACTAAAGGCTGAAAGACATACATAATCCAACATGTATTTAATAATTACTGGTTGTCAGTTTCTGTGTGACCTAGCTGCTATAGAAATCACAGAAGTAGAGGTCTGCATTGGGATTGGGTCCCGCGGGACCCAACGCAAATCTCACGGGAATGGGCAGTTTGAGCGAAGCTACGGGTGGGAGCGGGTAGCGGAAATACAACACAGCGGGGTTGTGCGGGAACGAAATGCAGGCTAGCCTAGCTATTAAACAAAGTTATATTTTAATGCGCGTTGTGTTGTCATGTTCTCATTAAAATGATAGTTTAGCAGGTCATTCAAGCAGCCCTGTTGCTAGCTTTAACTACATTGGAGAACAAAAGAATATAAAGCTGTCATTATTTCATTTAAAAAATGAATGAAAAGGAAAAAGCAGCTCTATTCCCGTGCATCAAAAGACGTGCATGCAGGGGTGGTACGATAAAGAACAAAACAAAGAACATGAACATGAATCTCTTTATTAATATAATAAATGGCATGTTTCTCTTGTGGGACAGGAGAAGACACAAAATCACTATATCTCTATTATGGTTTATCACATAAAGTTTCAGAGTTCCGCGGGTTGCGGGCAGGAGTGGACACACACATTGCGGGATTGGGTGGATGCGTTGTGCGCACGTTCCGGGGGCGGGCGTAATGGTCGCGATAAATTGTGTATAAAAGAAACAACAACAACAAACAGCTAACTTTGCTTCTCCGACGTGGGAGAGATTATAAAAAGGATCTGTTGTGTCTTAAATTATTGTGTGTTGTTCCACTTCAACAATTAGTCTCTCGTCGTTCATGCTGAGACTCTTTGATTGACTGACAGCTGACCTGGTGCCACTGGTCATAACGTAATGTGGACGTGAAGCTGTGACAGGCGACATGAACTGCATTTTGTGTTTTATTTTGAAAGGGGGCGGAAGTTTATTACGCTGATTCTGTGTTGGATTTCCTGTCTGGCGCTACCTGCTCTGTTGAAATTGACGCGGTTTAGCAACAGCTCACGTCAAAAATAGAAGTGCTACGTAAAGATAGCGCTGCGGAGCGGAGAGACGCTTCTGAGACGTTCTGCAGCGCGCCCAGTGTGAGTGCTCTCATTGATTATAATGGCAGCGATCAGCAACGGCTGACGCGACGCAGCCGTAACGCGCCGCTGACGTCCCCGGTGTGAGTTAGGCTTAAGGGTGGACTGTGCAAGGCCCTCCTTTGTGAATACCAGGACCGCCAGCTCCCGGACAAAAATGGTCATGCGAGATCTATTCAGCCGCAGGAAGGCCCTCTTTGAAACTGTCACTGTGCTGCCTGCCAAGGGCTGCTGCATATGGGAGAGAGGACAGATTATCTCTACCTGCTTACAGTGGGGCAAAAAAGTATTTAGTCAGCCAACAATTGTGCAAGTTCTCCCACTTAAAAAGATGAGAGAGGCCTGTAATTTTCATCATAGCTCATTAAACTTGGAGTCAGATTAACTATTTACAGAATACAGTATTCATAAGTACACAGGTCTTCAACCAAGGGTCCACGACCCCTAGGGGGTTGGATGAATCAGTGGACATCTAAAGACACACAGCTCTTGACATTTATTAACCAATAATTTATTTATTCATATTTTGTTAAATTTTTTAAGTATGGTATAAGTCTGTTTCTGTGTGATCTAGCTGCTATAGAAATCACAGAAGTAGAGGTCTGCATTGGGATTGGGTCCTGCGGGACCCAACGCAAATCTCACGGGAACGGGCAGTTTGAGCGAAGCTACGGGCGGGAGCGGGTAGCGGAAATACAACACAGCAGGGTTTTGTGCGGGAACGAAATTCAGGCCTAGCTATTAAACAAAGTTATATTTTAATGTGTGTTGCGTTGTCATGTTCTCAATTAAAATGATAGTTTAGCAGGTCATTCAAGCAGCCCTGTTGCTAGCTTTAACTGCATTGAAGAATAGAACATAAAGCTGTCATTATTTCATTTTTTAAAAATGAAAATGAAAAGGCAGCTCTTTTCCCGTGCATCAAAAGACGTGCATGCGGGGGTGGTACGATGACGAATGCAACCTGATGAATCTCTTTATTAATATAATAAATGACATGTTTCTCTTGTGGGACAGGAGAAGACACAAAATCACTATATCTCTATTACGGTTTATTACATAAAGTTTCAGAGTTTCGCGGGTTGCGGGCAGGAGTGGACACACACTTTGCAGGATTGGGTGGACGCGTTGGAAACCCTGAGAAATTGTATCAGTATAATATACCAATATTGCTAGCAGTACATAATCCAACATGTATTTAATAATTACTGGTTGTCTGTTTCTGTGCGATCTAGCTGCTATAGAAATCGGGATTGGGTCCCACGGGACCAACGCAAATCTCACACGAAATGCAGGCTAGCCTAGCTATTAAACAAAGTTATATTTTAATGCGTGTTGCGTTGTCATGTTCTCATTAAAATGATAGTTTAGCAGGTCATTCAAACAGCCCTGTTGATAGCTTTAACTACATTGGAGAAGAAATGAATGAATGAAAAAGAAGCTCTATTCCCGTGCATCAAAAGACGTGCATGCGGGGGTGGTAAGATAAAAAACGAAACAAACAACCTGACTAATCTCTTTATTAATATAATAAATGACATGTTTCTCTTGCGGGACAGGAGAAGACACAAAATCACTATATCTTCTTACGGTTTATTACATAAAATTTCAGAGTTTCGCAGGTTGCGGGCAGGAGTGGACACACACTTAGGGTAGGATAGGGTGGACGCGTTGTGCACGCGTTGTGGGGGCGGGCGGTAATGGTCAGAATTTCAGCGGGAGCGGGATGAGAAAACCAGTCCCGCACAGTTCTCTACACAGAAGAGAAACACACACACACACACATTGTGACCAGAAGTTAGGCTACATTATAACTCTTAAATTAATACTTCACTAGCATGGACCACACCATCAACAAGATACGTTTAAATTATTTATTGACAAATGTGTGAAGTGTGATCTCGTGAAGTTCTTGGGTCTGATCCTGCGGTGTGGGGAAGCTTTGGTAGGGCAGACGCAGCACCCGGCTTTTTGTGCCTTTGTTACATTTAGAAAGAAATTCACTTAAAGAGACATTATGTAGAAATTATTCATTTTTTCTTCACTCTTATATTAAAGATTCTAAGATCTTGACAAAAATCCTCCTGAATGTACAGTCATGTGACCATAAATAAGCACCGACAGGTGTATTGTGAATATTTGTGAAGCAGACACTTAAAATGAACTTTTATCTTGTATTATTTGTTTTTATATTAATACAATGTACTCTGACCACAATTCAACAGCAGGCTGTTATATCTCATTAGCATCATTTCTGTTTTTGGTGTTAAAACAGTTTCTTCCACCACTTCTTCTTCTTCATCTTTATGACGGCATAGGTGTGGAGGCCTTTGATATGGGTGTTCATGATATCTTTCTTTTCCTCCCACTACTGCTCCTTGTCCTGCAGAGTCTTCATCAGGCATTCGTTGGTTTGAATGAAGGATGATCTCTCCTTCTGCCACTCCACACGCTCGATTTCAAACTTGTCACGAGGATGTTGTTTCTCTATTTTTGCTCGTCGAGCTGGGAAACCTAAAAATCTTTACCCTTTGAGTTCATCTCCAGGAGGGAGTTTTTTTGTTCCAGGCAGACTCACTTAGTCTCAATCAGATTCTCTCTCCTTTTCAGGGCTAATGAAATCTTCCTGAGCTCCTCCTGTTGAGTTCGGTAAGAAGCCTGGGATTGCTCCGTAGACTTCTTGGCTTCTTCCTTGTTTTTTCGATAGCTTGCTCCACCTTGCTCAACTTCCTCCTTCATTTGGTCCAGTTTATGATCTTATTTTGAAGGGCTTCATTTTCCTCCTTCATCTGGTCCAGTTTCTCTATTGAAGGCTCATTCCCTCATCTGGTCTCCTCTTTAAGATCACCGTTCTCCTGTGATAATAGGTTACATTTGGCCTGAGCCTCTTTCAGCTGGGCCTTCAGACTATGCATCTCTCTATGCATGTCTTTTCTCTCCTGCCCCCAGTTGTTATCGTCACCTTCCGGTGCATGCAGCTCATTGAGAAAATCATCCAGTAGGTCTTCCTGGTGATCCATGCCGTGCTGTCCCCCAGTTTAGACCTAACTTCTTCCTCTAGGTAACTGAGGTAGCAATCCTCTGCGTGTCCGTCGGTATTGGAGTTGAAATCCATGAGCGTTGTTTTCTGCTGGATATCAGGGTTTCTTCTCTGTACTTTTCCTTTATTATCAGTTCCTTTAAATTGTGACTGAAAACGTCTCAAGTGGTCGCTGTGTCTGTAACTATACAAACATCTGAAGTGTTAATGTGAGATCAGCTGTTTATCTCCAACATATACACAGATTATATCACAGCACAGTGTCTGTAACTGTGCTAAAAACTGAAATGCCCAAATGACTGTAGCTAATTTGACTGCGCACAGTCTTTTAAATGAATTATATTTGATTGTGTTGTGTGATGAAACACTAGGCATGAAGTGTTTATCTGTTAAGTAGTGCCGGCTCAGCTCTAACTAACTTTCCATCCACAAAGTGATGTTAGTATACTTAACCCTTGGATGCATGACCTACCAATACCTACACTCTTCCATGAGTGGGGTCAAAAATGACCCCAATTGAAATCAATGCGTTTTTGCAATGAACTTAGGAAATTTCTTTAATTTTGGTTAAAGATGATGATTTTTATTCTATTTTTATCAACATAAGAGTGATTTCATTTTTGATATGTTCATTTATCACATTTTATTTACATTTGATCAAAAAACAATCAATCGGGTATCAAAAAATGTCAAATTCCATTGTGTGTCCATCTGTCTGTTTGACTATGGAGGATGAACAGAGAATGAACATACAGTAATTCCAGGGACCATAACACCGTCCACACACATGTAGACACACAAATGTCTTCTCTTTCTCTTTCTTTTGTCGTGCAAAGTCCTCAGGAATCATAGTTGGCCTCCTCGCAGCCATGATACTCTAGATGAGAAAACATAAAAAGGACAGTGTTTGAATGGCACACAAAACTATAAATCAGTATGTAGCTATGTAAGTAAATGTTTGTGTATTTATATGCAAGTAAATGCATGCACATGCACACACACACACACATACACATCATTGAATGATCAATGATCATAAAAAAAGGCTACCTAGTAGGTTAGCTTTTATTACAAGGAAGTAATAAATATAGTAAGAGTCTCTACACAACAAATGCAGTAATACATTACAGTACTAAAATTACTTTGTAGTAACTAACTAACTACTTAGTAGTTGGTAGTAGGCTAACTAGCTAACAACAAAGTAGGCTAATTTGATGACAATAAAACTAATACTCTATCACAGAAAAGTCAGTAAATGAAGATTATACTTACATGTATGTTGCTGTGTAAAAATGACCTCCTGGGTGGTGAAACTGCTGCCATCAGATGTCTAAGTGTGACAGTACATGTGTACTGACAGTCACAGTTGATAAGACTCAAAGATTCCTAGGGTTAACCCTTAAGATTCCATAGGAAATGCTTGGGGTCATTTTTGACCCCGCATATGGAAAAGTGGGGTAGTGATACAAAAACTGCAATTTCTTAAAATGTATGACATTTATTTTAAAAATTGCAATGGCCTCATGTCACAAACATGTTTTATGAGGAATACCTGGAATATGAAAATATAAATACTTTTTATTTCAAAGATTTTGAAGAAAAACAACCCTTGGGGTCATTTTTGACCCCACTTATGCATCTAAGGGTTAAACATACACAGTATACATCAGAGATGCCAGGGTGAAATTGGTCAGGGGGCCAGATTTTTTTCATATGGGACCCCGGGAGGGCCAAATTACAAAAAAAAACACTAACTCAACACATGGACATGCTATTTGATATTATTTATGAAGGCCTACATGTCAAAAAGGAAATGCAGCGCAATAGCCTCACAACGAGGCAGCCAAAAGCAATCTACCCTCTGAAAATGTGACATCAACCTATGCATGCAAGTAGCCTACATTTATAAGTTAAAAATGCAACACATAAAAAACACAAGTGTAAACTGTAAATTACTTTAATTAGATTTATTGATGACTTGCACATAAAAAAACATGTCAATGCATAGGCCTAATCAGGCCAAACAAGTCAAGGCCAATTAAACAAGTCAGAAGAAAAGTGCCATGTTGATACCATGCAGTTTATACAAAGATGTGGCTTTTCTATGGATTTTTCTTCAGTCCTCAGGAGGGCGCTTGTGGAGGGGGCGTGGTGCCTCAGCTGCGGGAGAGAGGTGTGGGGAGGGCTCAGGAGAGCGGCGCCAGGTGAGAGAGGGGAGCACACCTGTTCAGAAAAAGAGGCTAATCACTCTCCCTTTTGACACAGTAGCGTGCTGGCCGGAGGGGGACAGAGAGACTGAAGTGCACACGGGCGGAAAGCTTGCAAAGGCTGGCAGCACTGAAGAAAGACGCCTGCGAGCGGCACGGCGAGCGATTGTTGGTGCGCACTGAAAAAGAAAATAAAAGAGTGTCAAACACTACACTGGTTGTGTCCTCCATGAGCGAACCCACAGTGGCATCAGTCCACGCCACAACGCTCTAGTAGGAAGTGCAAAAACGAGACAGGCAGCAGAAGTCGGTGCAAAGAACACGCCAGTTTTCTTAGCCCATGCAACCCAACACGCACAACAGCGAAATAGTATTTTCACCCCCTCATCATGAAAACATACCGTGAAGGAAATAGAGCGGCTATAGTCTGATTCAGCTTATATATGACTAAATATAGATTTTTTATTTTTTTATTTTAGTGGGTTATATTCAGGTGCGCTCTATAGTCTGGAAAATACGGTATTAGTTCATAGCATATCCTGGTCAGTGCACGTACTGCAGTAGCTGAGGCCTACAGCAGCTAAAGACAAACTGACGGATTTCACGAAAGTTGAATAAAAATTAAACATTTGATTTAAAATCATTAAGGATGTGACCGGGACGGATGTGATGACCAATCAGCCTGCGGGCCGTAACCATGGCACCCGTGGTGTACATGGATGTAGTCACTGACGGGTTCTCACAGAGACAAATGGGCAAACAGGTGAATTGTGGCTAGAGCTGAGGCAGACTGAATGAAGCCTGGGTAACGTCTCCCCGTCCACCAAAGCGGCCTATCAAAAGAACATTTAATCTCATCTCAATACTTCTGTCTTGTAACAAGCTGTAAAGCTCAGTGCTCACAGAGACAGCTGATTCATCATACCAGTTATTATCCAGGATCACCATTGTTAGTTTCTGATTCGAGATATGAGCATATGACATATGATTCAGCTGATCAGTGTCCTCAAATCTAACAATTCTCCCCAAGCAAGCCACTGCTGCTGGTGGCCGCGCTTCTCACCCTGTCTCTAAGGGAGAGCCCAGCCACTCCGTGAAGGAAGCTCATTTCGGCCGCTTGTATTCGCGATCTCATTCTTTCGGTCACTACCCAAAGCTCGTGACCATAGGTGAGGGTAGGAACATAGATTGACTGGTAAATCGAGAGCTTTGCCTTTTGGCTCAGCTCCCTCTTCACCACGACGGACCGGCACAGAGTCCGCATCACTGCATGGTTCACATGGTCAAGCAGAGCTTGTTATTGAGGTTTGATAGCGATGGATACATTCTACTGTAGCCATCTGTGACAGTTAGATAAGTAAATCATAACTAATAAACAAAATAATTGTTTTCCTGAGATACTGTCATAATTTATGTGAGAACTCAAGATAACGAATCAAACATGACATCACGTGACGTCACGCTGTGCAGACCTGATGCTGACTCATGGATGCGACGCGCTGATCGATAGTTTCCTGTAAATATACAATATATACTGTCCTTTTCATTCCTCGAGATCTCTAGCAATTGTGTTGTTATCCTGGTGTTATAAGAGTAGCGTAGAGAATGTCTGTGTGTGGCAGAGCAAGGTTGTCTGTAGTGTTTTAGTACACCATTAAATAAAAGGCTACAGTGTCTCAAAGTCAACTCCAGAGCTCCTGTGTATCATTGCTCACTGCTGTGGGAAGAGAAGAAGGGTTAACCCTGCACTCTGACCCAGAAGCAAGCAGGAAAGGTTAACCACGGGAAGTCTCGTCTTCTTGAGAAAACTGAAACTGAAATTAACCTGTTATCACGAGAACATGGATGAGATAAAAAATGTACGAATGCTTGACAGCTTAGGGCTTCCCTAACTATCTACTTATTCACATTATGTTCCCCCATGTATGCCCTACACTTGCTCCACAAGCACCACAACACTCATTTCCACTTGATTCCATAACCAACATTGTAACCCCATTCAATTCAATGGTGGCAGTTATCGGCACAGGCCCCGGGCCTGGCCGTTGGTTGGGGATCTCCCTGGTGTCGGGCTGGTGCTGTGTGATGAATGGATGCAGGTTTCTCTAGATCCACAACCCACAGTATGTAAAGTATAATTAAAGGGAATGCTCGAGCCACCACCTGAGAGTCTGGGGCTGCCCGCTTAACCATCCACCCACCCCTTAACCAGGGGAATATTTTTTTAAAAAGCCACCAGCACCAGTCAACAATGCTGACTGGTGACCAGGATGAACAAACTGGGTCGTGGGGATTCCAGATTCCAGAGTTGTTCTCCCCTGATGGTCTGACCCGGGGCTTGCCCCACTGTCACCACATACTGTACTTATGGTATATTAATGGGACAATTCCACACACACACACACTCACACACAGACACAAATGAACTTGTAAATTAGGCTACTTATTAGTTGACTGAGGTGTTTATAAGCCCTGAAGGTAAGACCTGAGAAAGTAAGCAAAAATGAGCATGACAAGAGCTAGGATTGAACATTGCTACTCAGTTGGCAGCAAGAGGATTGCAGTGAGGTGAATAATATAATATAATATAATATAATATAAAGGGTCACAGAGTATCTGATGAACCGCAGACCACAGTTTGTGAGGCTGAAGGGTTGTGTGTCTGATTGGGTGGTTAGCAACACGAATCACTGCAGGTGACTGTCCTCTCACCTTTCCTCTTCACACTGTACACCTCAGACTTTCAGCACCACTCGCAGTCCTGTCACCTGCAGACATTCTCAGAGGACTCTGCGGTTGTGGGATGTATCAGTGAAGGGTGGAGACTGAGTACAGGAATCTGGTTGATCACTTTGTGGCGTGGAGTAGGAGCAACCACCTCGTCTTGAATGTGGCCAGGGAGACCTGGATAACAGACTGGACTGGAGATGCAACACTGAGGCTGTCTACAGCAAGGGACAGCGCAGACTCTACTTCCTGAGGAAGCTCTGGTCTTTTAATGTGTGTGGCAAGATGTTGCAGATGTTTTACCAGTCTGGTGTTCTAAGTCCAATCTATAATATAAAATAACATAATATAATATATCAGTATTGGGGTGTGCACCCCCTGTACAGAGGCTTAGTCCTTGCCTCAGGGACCCAGAGTTTGACTGACCATGGGCCCCTTGCTGCACATCATCCCCACCTTGCTGTCACTCTTGGGCTGGCCGTGTGGGAAACGTCAGACAACCCTGACATTTTCATGAGACTGATTTTATTGTCTCCCAACACAGTGACAGTGTGCTGAAGGGGCACATTAAGACAGCTAAAGTTGTCGCTTTCAAACGGACGTCAAAGACGGTGCAAGACAAGCTGTTGGACTGTACGCTTTGGTGCTAAAGGATTACATTGTGGAGGAAGTAAAGAGCACTGATTTGACGGCCATCTGAGCAGATGAGATGAGTGACATTTCTCCTCACTGCCAGCTGGGCCTCGTGCTACGCTACATTGGCGGTTTTTCCAAGTCCATTAACATCCACCTGCAGACACTATTGCTACAGCCCTGGCAAGCAAATCTCAGATCATTACATGTGTGAGAGCTCAGTTTACATGTCCAACTTTATTTTGGGGCTCTTGTACTGTTTATAGTATAATTCAATTTAATTCATTTCATTTACACAGATCTAACAGTTTGTCCAGGATCCAGTGTTCATAATAATGTTTTGTGCAGTATTAATGTTTGCACGTGTCATTTATCACTTCTTATCTCTCACGCTTATGTACACTCAGTGTGAATATCAAGGACTTAACAGCATTGCTCCAAATTAAATTTGACATTTACTTACTTACTTACACAGATCTTTACCTATAGCGAAGTGAAAAACAGTCCATCGGGACATCGCAGTAACATTTTCTATTACATTTTGAATCAATCTGCCAGCATAGAGATCTAGAGACTGCCCTTTATTAGAAACATCTTGCCTTCAGTAACATTCTGTCAGTTATATTATCTGATGTGACTGGTTCTTGGAAGCAATCCGCTGAGAATTACAAGACAAGACGTGGCAACAAAAACAACACAGCTGAGACAAACTATACAGGCAGGATGCCAACCATTTATAAATAGATAAACCCATGCAACATTATCACATGCTGTGGATGTAACATCAATGCTACATTCAGCTGTTATTAAAAGTGATACATATGTGTCAGTGTGTAGGATTTAGTGGTATCTTGTGCTGTAGTCACTGATCGCAGCGCTTCGTCTTCGTCCTTCCTAATGTGAAGGAGAAACTACTACTATGAAAACATGTGAGGCCCTATCTGGAGCCAGTCCATTCTGAGCTACTGTAGAAACATGGCAGTTCAACATGGTGAGTTGTGCCATGTGGAAGAGGACCCACAGCGTCTTTGTCAAATTCATGTGATTATACATAATTGTAAAACATATGAATGTTATATTACATTTTTGCCATGTTCTGTGAATAGAACCTCCATACATCTGACACACTGGAATGTCAAAGTCAATTTCACTATATTATTTTTGCTTTTCAGTTAATTCTCAAGCCAGACAAATTAAGAGAACCAGGATTAGTGAACAAGTCAGAGTCTTTCTGAATGATCAGCTGCTCAGCAGCAGGGAGAACAGGTGCTTGTGCTGACATACAACTGTATGGCATAATGAAAAAATGAAACCACCTTGAAGCTCAGGGGTGATAAATGACTTTTTAATTTGTTTTTATTTAATTCGTTTGTTGATTTGCAAAATATAAACAAGACAGATTTGATTTTGGCAGAATACTGAGGAAGGACTTGGGTTAAATTTGCTCTTTATTCCATGAAACTCTTTGTCTGTCTGTTCGTCTCTGTGTTGCATATTTCAAGTGCATTCTTTATGCAACGGCATCCTTCACGCAAACTGAAGGGTAGGTGTTTTCACAGGGAAAGTTGGTCCAGCCCCCTGTGCAGACAGAAAAAGAGAAGAGTTCACACTGAACATTAGGACAGAGATTTATTTACGCATAGTGACTTTCGCAAAGGTTATTTCAAACGAATATATATATATATATATATATATATATATATATATATATATATATATATATATATATATATATATATATATGTGATTATCATAGGATCATAAATTCACAATTGAATCACCACTCACAAATGTGTAGGTATGTTTTCTTACCAGTGTATGTTGTAAGGCACGCCTGGGTGGTGTCAGGAACAGACATGTCACTAAAGAGTCCCTGATAAAACCAGGAACCATCAAGCCACAGCCACTGGTCCTGGAGTGAGACAATGAGAAACGTTTAATGAACCACAGTGTTATTCTTAATACCAGCAGATGGTAGCAAAGTAACACCTTTTTAAACCCTACACATAATGGACTCAATCGTTTAGCTGTTAGCTAGTCACACAGCTTAGCACCAAGGGCAGCCTGATTTTCACAGGTTTAGCTAATGTCAGGTTGCTATGGCTACACTGAGTGCTTGGAAAAAATGAAAAGTAAACATGACAAATAAAAAATGAGGAGCCAGCCTCATACTGGATAAAGGGTTTAAATGTTACGTGTCAAGCTAATTCTAGGAGCGAAAGCTCATGGAGAAGAGTTTAACCTATGAGCCAATGGAGTCAAGCCCTCAGCCTCTGTACATGGGGCTCTATCTCCTGAGCTAACCGGTGCCCCAATGGTGCTTTTCTCAATTTTAGCAGCCAGCCATGCGATCTGACTGGCTAATGTCACCATTTAAACACATTGACGTGATTTTACAAAAACCAGAGCAACCTAACATTAAAGTCTAACGTTGGTGCTACTTGCTAATATTGAGTTCATTATAAAATGAATGAAAACACTAAATAGAAAAACATAAAATATTTTTAACAAGACTTGAAGTAAAACTTTTGTTCAGTTCGTAAACCAAATATACATCACACTGCAAACAATAATAATAAACTAATACTAAATCAAATATAATGGACAGACCGATAGAGTCAAAAAAGACAAGCTGGGGGAGTTACATGCTCTAACTATTTCTTGACAATGAAAGGGCACAGTGACATCCTGGAGTCCACTTGCAGTCTTACCTCAAGGTAGAATCCACCCAGCCAGGTTGTTCCAAAAGTTTGCTGAGAGAGGAAGGCATACTCCTGAGGGCTGTGGACGGAGACGAGGCTGGCCTGGAGACCAGCACAGTAAGCCTGGTGGACAGAAGGATGACCGACACAACAGAGCAGGAGATGGGTGGCCAAGAATGAGAGGAATGAATCGAGGATGAATTAAGAAGGAGTGTATGAAGAGGAGAAGGCAAGGAAGTGATTTTGGAAGGAAAGAAGAGAAACAGAGAGATAGTAAACTCAGTTAGAGTGTGTGAGGTGTGGAAAAGTGGAGCATGTGATGTGAGATCTAAGGTGTATACTCTTAAATTAAAGTTGATAGTACTAGTGGAACTTCAACCCGATCATTATTTTATTTTAAATCTAAAGTGGAGACTTCAGAAGTGTCTTAACTAATCCAGGCTTAACTTAGCCGGCTAATATGATCCATCATCTGGCTACCTCAAAAATGACATCTTGTTTGGGACTCATTATTCAGCCAGTTACTGATAACAGCTCTACGTAAATTAAAAACATTTTTGAAGAGCTGAAAAATCCAAACCTGGGTCAAATCATCAGCAATCAAATCCAGATAAATCAAGTCAAGTCTCAGTCAAGTCTACAGAGCCAAGGCAAGAACAAATGTGTCACTACTTTTTTAACTTTATTACAACAGCAAGTGATAATTTAAAAAATCACGTATATATAAAGTTGAATTTGTGTTATCTGTGACTGCAGACTATATCCAGATGCATTTACAAAAAAAATCTGGAATTATGGATATGAGACTCTCTCTAGTGCCAGTGCATATTGTGTATTTACATCAGCGTCAGCCCAGGTCAGACTGTTTTCGTTGTAGTAGTAACAGCGGCCGAAGAAGCCTGTCCAGCCTTGAGGACACAGCATTGATGTTGCTGTGAACGAGAGACAAAAAGAAAATTATACACACAACCTTTATGAACCCATGATAACCAGTCTTCTGTTCCTTTTTGACTGCTTCTCACTACTTCTAGCTAGACCAACTAGACCTGTTGTACAACATTCATAGAGAAATCCTCCCAATTCAGAGAGAACTTTTAGGGCCTCCACTCATGTCAGTGTTATGATGTGAATTTAGAAGTCATCAAGGAAAACAGAGGAAACAGTGTTAGCCTGGTTCCATCCTCCTTTACAACTTCCCTTGTATGTTTTTATTCCATGCAAAGAGAAAACATTGACTTACGGATGTTGGACGGCTTCGTGCAGATGTAGGGATAGGTGTCGGGGTTGCATGGGGAATTGCTCCAATCCTCTATGAAAAGAGAAGATTAGAAGAAAGGCTTGAAGAATAATGGAGCAGAGCATTCTGTGCAGATGACAAAACTCACTCAAGTGTCTGAAAGCTTGTCTTTTCATCCTGAGAATGAAGTCCATGTGTGCGACGAGCTGAATCATGCCCTGTGTGTCACTTAACTGTTGTAGTCTGTAAAAAGCACCTGTGCTCTGTATTACTGGGGTCCCTGGAACTTTGTGTTTGTTCTTACCAAAAGAATTGAGCACCAGGCACGGGTTGCTGCTTTCTGTGGTCATGTAGCCCCAGGTGTTGTTGTAGAACCAGGATCCATCAATCCATAACCACTCGTCCTAGAGGGAAAGCACAAGATCATCATCAGCACTTTGCTGATTTGCTGGTTCTTTGTCTGATTCTGTTTTGGAAAGAAATGCAGAGGAAGTTCTGAATGGAAACAACGAGACTTGAAGCTGACTTCAAAGGAATGAATGACAAAAAAAAAAAAGCTCTTGGCAAATGAGTATTTAGCATGGTTGACCACATCCAATTTCTTAAAAGATAAGTCATGCAGTAATTAGCAAATATCTCTGCATTAAAGGGGTTATAGCACTCTCAGACAAATGAGTTTAATCCTGTTGAAGGTGTTTCAGACTCTCAGATCACCTCAGAAACACATGGGAAGTTTCTGTCATGTACTGTTAGTGTATTTGATGTGTCCACACAAAGACCATTCCTCAGACCGTTCAGCTTTTTTCTCTTGATTGTCTAATTATTTCATTTCTCCACCTCCAGGCTTATAACATCATGTACATGTACATCATGATAGTACCTGTAAGTAGAAACCGCCCAGCCAAGCGCTATCACATTCATTACTGGTGGTGAGCTGCTGGAGGAAACCGTACTCCTGAGCGCTGTGGACAGAGACCAACATGGAATCCATCATGGCACAGGTGGACTGGTGGAGGACAGAGGGACAAAAAGAGACACATTCAACTTTTTGAAGTGCACATGGACAAAATCAGAATCAAGAGCACAATGATGTTTTTCATCCCCCCTGGCCTGATTAAAGGAACCTCATGTCAGCATATGTACGTCGTCATACACTTAGAAACCAGAGAGGGACCTTCACAGTCATATTTATGAGATACTGTATGAAAAACCAATAAACTGTAAGAATTCTGACTGATTTTGGTTTACTAAAATAGTATGATAACACCAAGTGGCAACCTTCGTGGCTGGGAAATGAAGCCAATGCGGAAGTGCTTCCTCGAGTGGCCACTTGAGGCACTGAATATTTACAGAATATACAGAATATTTCATTCTCTGTAAGCCCCCATAAATTTGTAGCATCTTCTGTGTAATCGTTGCATTGCACTCTCCTCACATCACTATATATTGTATATATACATGTATTTGAATAGTATCTATTTATGTATCTAAATATAACCTATACTTTGAAAAATGATTTCTTCATATATTTTTGTTTCAAATTCACGACTATTCACCAACAGCTGTACTGTGTTGTAGATTCAAATTATGAAATCACTAATCAGTCTGTTTGCATGATAGTTTTTTTTTTTTTTCATTTGTTACCTACACTGGAATTATAGAACAAAGCACTTCAGTAAATATGTGAGGAACTTCAATCAAACTGTAACTGTTTGGTACTGGAGCCTGGTTCAGTGTTTACCTGAGCCTGAGCCCAGGTCATGCTGCTGCCCACAAAGAAGTAGCAGCGTCCCTGGAACACCTGCCATCCTTCTTGACACATCATCTGGCTCTGCGTGGCAGGTCTTGTGGTCTGTGCTGATGGATATGTATTACACGATGTAACTGGGGTCGTGGTGGTGGTGGTATCTGTAACAGTGGTCATCATGGTGGTGGCTGTAGCTGTGTACATAGGTGTAGAGATATTGGGTGGAGTTGGAGTGACTGTGGTGGTGACGAGTTCGACAGTGGAACTCTCTGCAGAAAGAGGCACTGTAGAAAAGAATGCATCTGCATTAGTTCAAAAGGATCATGCAAAACCATCAGATGCTTCATATAATATCATATAATATGCTTTTAGTTTTATAATGAATGGAAATTATTCTGTTATCAAGCTAACATTAGGTTAATCCATTTAACATTGGGGTCATAATTATAATTTCAGTGGGAAGAAACATGTTTCCTTTGCTAATTTAACATTTGACTAAGGGACAACAGTTGGAAATGATTCAAGTGATCAAATGGGTTGCCGATCAGCCCAGAAATATGGCTTCTGTGACATAAAGTGGTTAATCCACAGTCATTTTCATTTCTTTGTGCAGAGGAATGAATCAGGCACAGAGCTGCAACATCAGCATTTGTTTCTCTCTGATTTAACGTAAGTCTAACATGTCAGTTCCATTTATTTAACACATAGAACCATACAGGTACAATCAAAATGTGCTTCTGTGATCTACATCTACTTAAACAGTCTAAAAGGAGAGGAGGAAGAATAGGACACCTTATAAGTAATAAAATGATCATGGAAATAACGAGCAAATTAGTAAAAAGGTCGTCTATGTGTTCATTGCAATAAAATACATCGTTCACAGATGTGTAACAACAGAACAGAACTGTGTGAGCCATTTCCAGTTTACATACGTGATGCAGCCCTGACAGACAGGACGACACCCAGGAGGACACAGAGGACGAGCGATGACTTCATGGTGATGAAGGACACGTTCCTGCCATCGAAGAAAAATGTGAGAGTTTAAAAATTCATTTCAATCCTGCCTCAGATGAGGTGAAGAATGGAGCATTAATGCTTACCCGGAGCTGTGAATGAGAGGTGCTGCTTGACAGGGAGTTCCCCAACAGTTCTGAGATTTATAGTCCCGCATCACATGTTAACACATTTCACTATGTGTACTTAACATGTGATAAACTAATCAGCATGTTTGCCTGCCTGATCTGGAGTTATCAGGGTTTGTTCAAGTAGTTTCCAGAAGCTGTGACGGAGCGAATGTTGACGTGACCCAGTTGAAATTCTGTATTTTTCCCAGGCAGTTAGTCAGTGCGAGAAGATCCCAAACCAACACTTAAATACAGGGTCATGTGACGTGAGCTCAGTGTACAGCAACAAACAGGTGAGACCCAATGACGTCGTGTTTTGGGAAGCTTTCGTGTTCCGTGACCTCTGTGTCACCTCCGACTTCGGCTGCTGGGAAATGAAGCAAACGCGCTGATAATCAGTTAGTGCAGGTCAGTCAAAGTCAGGCCGCCTATCATTGAAGGAGCTCATGACGGTAATTAGTGTATTTACTGTAGTAATTATTTATATATTAGTAATTTATATCTTGGAAAAAAACATCAGTAAGTGTTTCTTAACATACTGTCGTCCGTTTGAAGCCAAAGACTTTAATCTGCTGCACCACAACGTTCACAATGTGTATGACTGGGATTTAAACATGATGATCAAAACCTGAAATAAAAGTTAAATGATGAAATTATTTAAATAATAGCAAATGTCTAAGTTTAAAGCTGCACTACTTAACAATGAATCATTTGAAAGATGTCACTCTTTGCTGTTTTGGTCCAGTCTAGTCCGTTTAAACCTGCATTACCTGTTGGATATTTGGGGGTCAAGCACGCGCTATAAAACCAAAACAATGAACTGAAAGACGCTAAAATCCTCCACAGAGCTGAGAGGAACTGTCGAGGCCGATGATGAGTTTGTGGATTCCTCATCGTGAGCGACACCTTTCACATGAGCAGTCATGTGATCCATCTTAAATCTTGAGTACCGTATAAAATGTGCAATTAACTTCTAGAATATAACCGGCTAAATCAAAGTGACAGTAAGAGCTACTGGATAGAAAACTTGTTTTCAAAGCACTGCCATGTTAAAGAGGCATTAACCTCTATTTTCATCTATATCCAGTCTGCTGCTCACCCATGCAGTACGTCTTAATGGTGCTTCCTGATTGCGTGCTGCCTTAATTAATGCTTTCTCTTAAATTACCAACATGACTGTGATTCCGTCAACGTCGTCCTGATTGCTGCCATGTCTCATAGTGTCACATACAGCAGTTTTTCCTCACCGTAACCACAGGCCATACTGACAACAGTTCACCAACAAGTCAATCAAAGATCTTCATGTACACGTTACACCATAAGAGTCTTTAATGAGTCACTTAGATCTGTTACTTATTCACGTGTTTCCTAACTCATCCATGCTGCGACAGTCCAGCAGAGCACGTTCTGGTCCGGGGTCTTGTCATCTTGCAGCCCACCCAAGTTCAGCTCACCCAAGTGATGGTGCAGAGTGCTCCTCTGCACCATCACTGGCTACTGGTGGCTGTTCAAGTTTTCAGGTGTGCAGGGATTGGCTCAGGCCCATCCAACAAAAAAAAAACTTTTCTCTACCTCTTATTGTCCTATTGTTCTAAATGCTTGAAGCAGATTTGATTAAGTTTGGTGCACTTGCATGTTTTTTTAGTAGCGAATGCCCAAAATACATTTGTCCACAAAGTCAAATAAATTCCTTCTGGCCTCAAAGCAAAATTAAATAAGTTCCTCGTTTTCTGCCTTGAAGTCACAAATGAACAAATGAATGTAGAAAGAAAAAGAAATACTTTGCACCCGTTTGCCACAACTTTTCATCTGCCCTGACCAATGGACCGATGTCTGTTTTCACATGTTATTTCAGAATAAACTTTCAGGTGTGCAAGGAAGAAAACAGAGGAAAGAGGAGTCAACAGAGGCGCGTGTCTTATGTTAAAATCCTAGATGTTTCAGTTGTAGTATAAAATCCTAATCTCACCTATAAAGCAGCAGAATAACTAGAGCCGGCCCTGTACGAGATACAACTCAGCTCCAGTAACTTGAGCCAGAACATCATTCCAGCCTTGTTAATCAGATGTTGAGTAATGGAAAACTTTTATTCTGAAGGACTATGAGTTAACTGTTTAAGTCAAGCTGGCTTTGTGTGCCCATTGTGTGTGTGTGTGTGTGTGTTTGGTGTGTATCTGAGAGAGCTAAATTAGCCTCAGGCTCAAGCCAACAAATTACAGACTTTGGTGGGATGCTGACCGCCAGTGCAGGGCTCTACTCCAGAGGAGGAGTGACCCCGAGATAGGCAGCCTGAGGCCAGGCAGGAGGACGAGCCAAAGAGGTCGGTGTGTTTACCAGGGAAACTACAGCTCACAATTCAGCGAATCAGCTCTGCAGCTGGCTGTTTGTTCTGCAAACCAACCACGAGAAATACAGACAACCACAACTCCACATGGAACAACCTCTACGCAGTCAGTGTTCACTCACAGTTCTTCAGGATTAACATTTCCCATCATTTACCACGATAAACAAGGCCGCTCTGCTGTGCTCTGACGGGTTATGCACACTGTTGAGTTAAAACATTAAGATGAACTGTATCTCATGAACGTGAAATCACATTTGTTCGGCTCTGTACTAATGTACTTGGCTCTGTAGAAATGTAGTGAGGGCTGAAAGAAAGGGGAAGCAGGGAGGAAGGTTTCTACCATCCTGAGAATATAATACTGAGAATAGAGGAAATGAATTTTTGATCATTAGCCAAAGTGGAGGAAAAGCTTCAGAGAACTGCTCAAGGCAGATGGAACTCTGGAATACTGTAATGGTCTTTACAGACTGTATCCAGTGTTAATGAAGGAGGGCTGGTGGAGGAAGGAGGGTGTCGGCAGAACAGAAGTGTTCTGTTCTTGATTTTATGGAGACACGCCGTTTGATATAAGATTAAGATATTATAAAATAATCACAAATACAATGTTACATATGTAAAAGATGATCTCCCTCACTTAATAGGTGCTTCATTTTTTTTCAAACTGCCGTTAACATGCTTGGAGTCTTAGTTTAGCATGTTAGCATGCTACACGGGTTTTAGATTGAGGATGTTTCATGTCAAACTAAAGCAGCAGCAGTAACGTTCACCTCATGATGGTATCAGATGAAGTGTTTACTCTGCGGACTGCATTTCATGGAAAATCTGCTCCATGGACAGGCGAGCACCAACGAATATGAAGACTAGAGGTGTGTGTGACATGTTTTAGGAAGACTTTTGTTACGTGACTCGACGTTTTTTTTTTTTTTTTCTGACTTTGGCTGCTGGGAAATGAAGTCACTGGGCTGATAATCAGTTAGTGAAGGTCAGTGAAGTCAGGCCTTATCCTCGTGTATTTACTGTAGTAATTATTTACATGAGTCATTTATGTCTCTGTAAAAAAAACACCAGTAAGTGTTTCAATACTAATTCAAAGCCAAATATTTTCATTTTAAATGTTTCTGATGTTCATATTAGTTATATGAAGATTATTTAAATATGTTGATCAAATCCTGAAATAAAAGTCACAAACTGGATTTGAATGATGTCAAATTAACTATGAAATGATTTACATCAGTTTGAAGCTGCACTACTCAATTATTTTATCAACAATCAATCATTTGACTGTGTCAATGGAAATGTGTCACTCAACAGACAGTTACATTAGTTTTCCATCAAAGGTTTTTAGGAGCTGCTCAAGGCTGACGGCGTTAATGCTGGAATGTTTTCTGGCGCAATCAAAGGTTTCTTCACAGCTTTGGGGACTAAAATATTGATGGACGTGTCTTTGATTTGAACTTTATGAATCAGAACATTTTGAGTCTACTGTAATTTCAGACCTTGTATTATGAAGAGGAAGGTGAGCTTTGATCAACTTTAATTTTCTTCCTGAAGTATTCATCGTTTCATCAGGAGTGTTGAACTGAAAGCTCGATCAATAAAATTCTGTGCAAAAATTCAGCATTCATGTTTTTTATTATTCATTCATCAGATGGCAGAAGAAAACAAGACAAAGTCAGCACACAAAAATAAACTATAATCCACTCATATCACTTTCTCTGAATTCTATTTCTATTCTATTCATTTCCATGAAGTCTGGAGATGCAGCTTCCTTTCCACTGTTTCCATCACTCCATAATTATTATCCATTATGTAAATAAATATACAGAACTGAATATGATTGACAGTCATTCCAGCTGCCCAACTGTAGGTTTCATGATGAGAAACAAAAACAAAGAAACAGAGCCCCGTGTCTCGTCTTCTTATCTCACATATAAATACTTTGTTTAGGATTCATTCACTTTCTGCTTCATCACCGTGGTTACAGTGTCAGTGCAGAAACTAACTACACTGTGTCGCACTCTGTATCCAGTGTTTGTCATTTTGAAAAACAAAAGGCAGCTTTTGAGATTTTATGGAGACACGATGTGTTCAATATGAATACATAATTAAGATATTATGAAATAATCATATGAATGTAAAAAAATTAAAAACAACAATCAATTTAAAATGTTTTAGGATGATTTCTTTTTTTAATCTTCAATGCTAAAGTGAGCGTGCTCACAATGGCAATGCTAACATGTTTGGCAGGTTAGCTGCCTTATTTAACATGCTTGGTGTTTGACGATGTGCAGAGTGAATCTGAGGCAGACAGCGGCACAGTTCATTTTAAAAATAAAATAATCTGTGTAAACAATGACTGCGTTCCAAGGCAGAGAATGTAGATTTTGACCGGAGCATGGAAGAGAAAGTCTAGGCCAGGCTCAGTTGTTGTAGAAAATAGCCAATGGGTTTCAAGATTGCAAGTCAAATTTATGAAGCAGCAGTATCATTTTTTCTGAACACAGATGTCGTCCTCTGAAAAACTGGAATGTCTGTACAAAAACCTTCCGTGTCAAGACAGACAGCGGTGAAAAGTGTCTGGTCAGCAGCAGAAAAAGATGATCATGGTTATACTGTGGTAAGATATTAAGATATATATCAGTGGTGAGCTCACTGACCACTGACACTTCCCTCCATAGAACCGTGCTGCTGCCAAAGTTTTATAATTTGATGGTTCTACTATGTACTTCTGTCTGCATGTATTCATATGGTTATTTCTTTCATCATTTATTTATGTAATATTGAACAATTGGTAAAACACAGACAGGCAACACTCTGGAGCTTTGAAGCAAATAGATGAGTTATGAGTGTGTGTTATATTTACATCAATGTGTGGTGATTGTTTCCAATTCAGCCCCATTTTCTCCGCCCATCTGCGTTACCTCTAACTGTACACACATACTAATACATCACTGGATTGGAGGTAATGATTGTACGCTGTAGCATTCATAGAATTTCATATTTGTCATATTTAACTCTAAATTTATTTGTAAGATTTACACTTTGAATCACTGCTCAAGATCGCTCTGTCACTTCAGCTGCCTGTGTTTAAGTGCTGTAAGACGCACACACTGATTCACCAATCTTTGATTGTAGTGTATGATAAAACACGGAGACAAAGCTCAGAGTTTGGTTCAATTTACCTCAATCTATGCGTCATTTAATCCAAGAAAAATTTTTAAAAGCTGAATGTTTTTGGCACCAAATGAACCTCACTGACCTGGTGAGTCTGACTGCAGTGACTGCCTCTTATGGGTGAGTCGGGCAATGACAATTAAACACTTATATATCTATTTGAATGTTTTTTTTTTCCAAATATTATTTGACCTAAGTTTTTTTTATGTGTAAAAATAGGTTTGTTCAGTAACCCAAAATACTCTTTATACAAGATTATAATTAGTTAGATTAGATGACCATTATTTTAGAGCACCGCTTTGAAACAACATTGTACTAATTATATGAACATGTGTGTTTAGGTGAACACATGGGAATACTTTGAATACTTTACAGGGGCTGTTCCTTTGTATTCACTAAATATGACGAACAAATACAGTACATCCCTCGTGTCAAGTGCACTCTGTTAGAATGAGATTGGTCCGTTTGTACAATATGAGGATAGCATGTGTTAAAGCTTTGGCAGTAGACATGAAGAGAAATAGCAGACATGATCAGTAAAGCTCGAAGCTGACATTCATGAACATGTTATGGTATCTCCCGTGCGTGATGTCGCGTTGCATTCAGTAGATTTCTACGCCCTCAACTCATCTTTGAGCTCGTGTCCTCAAAATTTGCTCGATCGACCTGATGACGGCTGAAGGTCAGTTTCACACTTCCACGTTAATGGAGAAGAATCAGGGCTTCAATCAGTTCTCTAATTAAAACGTCAGCCTGTGATAGCCAACCTCCTCACAAACTCTGATGAACTAATTAAAAGCTGATGAACTAATTAAACCTAAAACGCTTTACATCGCAGCTTCACTTTGCTGTGATGGTACCAGCACGTGCATCCGAGATGAAATCGAAGTGAAGCAGTGAAGTTGGTCGCCCTCTTTCTAGTGCTATGTGTAGAAAATAGTCATACAATTTATTGTTTCCCAGATATTAATACCACAGTGTAAGAAGTGCAGATATTTAAAAGATGTAAATTAAAGCTTCACGTTCCCCAACCTGTTAATAACTAAAAGCAGCTGCAGAGCGATAGGTAGTTAAATGGTTATATGGTAATTCAGCAGGCCCCAAGAACAACTGGATTTATTAAACCACTTCAAATAAAGCATGATACCAGAAGAACCAAAAACACTCCAGCCCTGTGCCTCAGCACTTACTGTACTCTAGAAAAATGTGAATCTGACGTGCAGCGGCAGCTGGCTACTCATCTCCGATGTCCTTTCTGCTTCTTGTTCCTCGCGGGCGTCCTGATTGGCTGACTGGCAGCTCCGTTTTCCAGCGGCACGGAAACTGGAGCTGCTGGCGGTGACGTGGGAGAGAAGAGGTCCGGCTCTCCATCCATGCTGGACTTGAAGGGTCCAGCTGGGGAGAATTTCAGAGGACTGAAAGAAACAGACAGAGAAAAAGATGGAAAGAAATCTAAAATGGTTGAAAGGAGATTTACTCATCTTGTTGGTCTTGGAAAGAGAGAGATAGTGTGTGTGTGTTTTCTGGGCAAGTTTCCCCACACAGACCGAGGGTCTAAGGACAGAGGGTGTCACTCCCTGTACAGACTGTAAAGCCCTCTGAGGCTAAATGTGTTTTGTGACTTTGGGCTATACAAATAAAATTTGCTGTGATTTGTTTTGACGTGTGCGTAGACTGGCAGTGTCACGGGTGTGTGCTTACACCAGGCCCAGAGACTAGCATTTAGTGAACGGCACATAAATGCAGAGTAATGCATTAAACTGATCATTAATACACCTCAGCACTGCTAAACAAAGGTTTTTAATTAGTCACTGATTTAATGAGCCATCTGGTTCCACGAGTACAAACTTCACATTGTTTAAATGTACGGGAGATTTACTCTGTGCAATCACTTTGCATACAAGAACAAAGTATGGATGTTAGAATTATGGTTTAGTACGGCTTTATGTTACCTTATGTCAGCCTGCTGATGAACGATAAATGCTTGCTGACATGTGGCTTAAAGGGGATATCGAGGTGTGTGACGCAGTTGGAGTTTGTGTGACTCCGTGTCGCTGTTTGTTTGTTGGGGTTTTAGTGTGTGGGGAGCCAAATGAAGGCAGAAATACACTGACAGAACGTTGAGCAGAACACAGTATCTTCATGTGTGCGTTACCTGATTGGTGTGCGCGGGCTGCTGTTGTGTCTGCGTACAGGTCGTGTCCGCGGCTCGAATGAGAAGCCTTCCTTTAGACTTTCTAGGACCGATGGAGCAACGTAGGTGAAACCCTGACAGTCACACACAGAGACATGTCACATGTTTACTGACCTCATTAACACAGCAGAGGACATCAGTGCACTGAAGCAGACGCTGACTAATTCCTGGATGTGAAACTGAGGTCAAACCTCAGTTTCACATCCAGGAATCAGTCAGGTTTCAGTCCCAGCAGACTGTGGGCTTCAGAGCCTACATATGAGCTAAGAAATAAAAGACTGATAGGAAGAGTGTCTCACAGCGAAGGCGAGCTCAGCACTGTGGCTGAGCCTGGTGTCGTCTGGACTGTCCACTGGTGTCTGTCTGGTGAATCTGGTGTCAAACTGGCTCACATCCTCGTCTGAATGCTACAGAGAGACAAGACGGGAGACAGAGGCAGCAGAAATGTTTTATCGATGTGTGTGTAGACATGAAGGTGTGTTAAGAGTGTGTAACAAAAGATAAAAAGGACACTGGGAACATGAAAAAGTAGCTGAAATAAAAGAGAGCAGAGTTTGCACATTTAACTCGACCAACCTGAGAACATTACCTGAACAAGTTACTGGGCAACATAATGGGCACAAAATGGCAGCTGATGACCTACCAGCTGCGGTTTGTACGGCGGCTCCAATCTCTTGTTCAGCAGGTCATCCCAGATGATGTGCCTGAAGAACGGATGTTTCTGCAGAGGAACAAAAGTTCATTTAGATTTGTTTTTAATCGATGAGCCATGTCATAATGGCATACAAAAGGTTTGCACTCTCCAACCCTCAGAGAGCTGCTTACATGACTCTCCCCTCTAGCTGCATCAGCAGACTCAGGAATATCTTCTGTATCTGATCTACCTCCAGCTGCCTATTCTATAGATAATGTCTCACACAACTGCACTCAGGTGCAGGTGAGAGGTGACAGTTACCTGGATATCAGCACAGTCAGCTTTACTGGAGCCAAGTCTTTGAGCTGGATTCTTCTTCAACAGCTGAAGAGGAGACAGAGTGTGGTCACTAAAGATTCACGAGTGTGTCCAAGTTTTAGAATAAATGATCCAATGATTTTCATAATACTGTTTTAAAATGAGCTGTTATAGCGAGAAAAGAATGAAATGTAGCAGTTTTGGTGTCATTACAAATGAAGTTCAAATGCAGAAGTTGAACGTTCATTCTCATCATGAGGTCCTTTAGTCACTGTTCTGGAGCTTTCAGTCACATCACATCTACTGTGTGTGACAGCATGGACTTTGTGGTGATGAGATGGTTTTGTGTAAATGTCTCATGTTTTCATGCAAACGCCTGCGTCTGTGCTGCTAATCACACCTAAGTGGACCAAAGTGATCTGCAGCTGAAGAGAAGGCTCTACTCTGCAGTTTCAATTTATTTCAGTCAACAGCACACAACTGCTTTGCATTGAATATACGAGGATCACATTTCTTTTGCTGTCACTGAACTCAAACAAGTTGTGTCTACCTTTCTGCAGAGTCTAAAGACAGACCACAACTGCCACAGAAGAGAAACTCATTAACGGTTGTTATGAAGCAAACACATGAAAACACAACATCAGAGTGCTTTCATTGAGGGTGGAAGCCTCGGAGCCAACCATATATGATGCATAAACACAAATAGATGAAAACATTTGATCTGCTTCTTTAGTATTAGTGGTTTAGGCGTTGCATTCTTTTAGACTGTGAGTGACTCAAAGATATTTCCTGCAGTAAAATGATAGCCTCTGTAGAAACTGACTGTCACTCTGAATATCGACCAACAATGAAACACTGTGGAAAATGTTTCTCCTCTTGATCCAGTGAAAACAGAATCCAAACAAAAGAAATTCATCTGAAGATACTTATATTTGGTTGGAATATACATCTGTGTGTGTGTGTGTGTGTGTGTGTGTGTGTGTGTGTGTGTGTGTGTATGTGTGTGTACCTTCTTGATGAGGTCCCTGGCATCGATGGTTAGGTATGGGGGCAGATTGAGTTTACACTTCAAGATCTTATCGATGGTCTTCTTCCTGTTTTCGGCTGTGAATGGAGGCTGGTGGGGAAACGTAGGAGAGTGTGACAAGATGTTACATTTCACCTCCTTGCAGGGAGTTGTTCTAATCACACAAATATCAAGTTCAATGGAGCAATATGAGACCTACTACAGTTTCTCTCCCCATAGGTAATAACTATCCTCTCACAGAGTTCTAACTTACTGATCCGGTCATCATATCATACATGAGGGCGCCCAGGCTCCACCAGTCTACTGCTCTGTTGTGACCTGACCTGGTCAGGATCTCAGGAGCCCTGGAGGCAGAGAAGAACACCAGCATGGAAAAAGGTTCAATCAAAGTATAAAGATAGGTGCTGCCACAGTGTGATAACAGTTAATGACATCTCGATGAGTCCAACATGTATCACGTTCTGGTCATGGGAAACCCTCGTTATACTGACATTATGATGATTATTATGACAGCCAATGTCAACTCCCACATATGACCGTAGAATGTGATCGAACACATAAAGTCAATGTCAACTGCAATGATGACAGTCGTGAACAGTCATAAATTCATTCATGTTCATAACAGACTTTGCGTCAGTTCTATGCATACACCTTCAGATAAATTATTACATTTCTTTAAATTATAATAAAAGACATAGACAAATAGCGCAGTGTGTGTGTGTGTGTGTGTGTGTGGACTGATGTGTGTTTATGTTAGAGTGAGAGCAGTGTTACCCACATGTACTCTATAGTGCCACAGAAAGTGTGTGTGACCGTTCCATCGTGGATTGATTCCTTGCAGAGGCCGAAGTCAGTGAGTTTGATGTGCCCTATGAAAAAGAAAAAAAAAAACACTTAATGTGTGTAATGAATTTTTATTTTTTATTTTTTATTAGAAGCCGTAAGAGGAAATGACACAATCAAAAAGTTTAAATTTTACTAACAATGCAAAACAGGAAACCAGACATGCGTTCATGAGGACACCTGAGCCCATTTTAGGTGAGAATGCAGGATGTGAAATGAAGCAGGGCACAGGTGTCAAACTGTTCCACAAAGGGCCAGTGTGGCTGCAGGTGTCTGACCAATCAACTCTGTGAAGACTGAGATCAGGTGATTACATGAGTCAAGTCTGGTGTGCTGCTGCTTGGTTGGAGAGAAAACCTGCAGACACCCCGGCCCTTTGTGGAACAGTTTGACACCCCTGTTTCAGGGGAAGTGAGATTCAAGCTCACACTTCAGACCTGGAGAAAACAACTGGGAATAGATGTCTTTAATACATGAAGAGTTTGACAGAGGCTACGTATGAATTCTAATAGCCAAGAATGTCAGCAACCCCCACAGTTTATGAAAATGCCATTTTTGGAGGCTTTTAGTTTAGACTTTTTTGTCTGGTGTCACCCAGACTTGCAACCCACAACCCCTGAGACAGACGGTAACTTTAGAAGAGCTGTTGTCCAAATGTCGGGGACAGAAGTGCCTAATGTCACTCCACAGTTCTGTATAACATTACAGACTAGAGTTTCTGTTGACAGTAACTATATACTGTATACACTGGGATATATACACTTCTCATCTATGAAACATGGTCTGTATTCTTAGTAGTATATAAAGCTTCTTGATTTGTAAAATTATAATCTAACGCAAAAAAATTATCAAGTCAGGAGCCTGCAAGGGAGTTATCACTAGATATCACTTTAATTCCACTTCTTTTGGAGTTGAGAGAGAATGAAACATAATCACATGATCTAATGTTTTAGGTTCACTGGTCATGTGATTGGCTGATGCGTGTGGTGTGTTACCTTGGTGATTAAGCATGATGTTTTCAGGTTTGAGGTCTCTGTAAATAATCCCGTTGGAGTGGAGGTGACCGAGTGCCAGTGTGATCTCTCCTAAATAGAAACTACACAGACATAAACAAACATGAGTCACGATAAACAAGAGGCAGACTGATCTGACCTCAAGACACTAACAAGGAATGAAACCACGTGTCATTGTCGCCCCTCAGTTTCAATAAAAAGCTTGTGTGTGTGTGTCTATACAAGTCTTTACCAAGCTGTGTCCTCCATGAAGATCCCTTCTTTCTCGAGCTGCATGAACAGTTCCCCTCCTGGTGATAACAGTACAGGTGAGTCAGTGTGGTTAATGGCATTAGAGAATCCTTTTTGTGCCTCCCCCTCTTCCCCTTCATATGACTATGCTTTATCCTGCACGTCCAGTCTTACCACTCAGACACTCCAGTATGAGGTAGAGTTTTCCCCCAGTCTGGAAGGCGTAGAGCAGATCCACAATGAACGGGTGTCTCACCGTCTCCAGGATCTCTCGCTCTGCTCGTGTATGGGCCGTGTCTTTAGCATTGCACACTATCTTAGCCTACAGACAGACAAAGAAGACGAGTGAGCAGAATGCTGAACGGGGCAAAGTAGGAGAAGAAAGCAGGACAAACAGCATGGAAGAGATAAGATAAAGGGTGACGAGAGAGAAACGCAAGCAATGATAGAATATGTGTTTTAAAAGAAAGCTATGGGCTGCACGGTACCTTTTTCAGGACTTTCATAGCAAATATCTTCCCAGTCTGGGCACCTTGAACCTTCCTCACCTGGAAAACCTGAAAAAATGGATTTTGTGTTTAAGTGTTACTATCATGGCATAATGTTTGTAGTATGGTCGATAGCAGTAAATGATTATCAGTAGCTGGAATTTCCAAGGACACTTGTAACCCTAATAGGATCTATCAGCTGCGGCAGAATGAACACCTTGTTGATAAATCATTTTCCTTCTGTTCAATCAAAGAACAATACAAATTAAAGTACAGTCACAGTGGAAATATTCATTCATAGGGGGTTCTGGGAGTCTGTGGAGAGTGAGGGCACACATTTCAGGAGAAAGATGCCACATTAGAAAGGGGTCAAATGTGTTTACGTATATACACCAGCATTTACACACGAACCCACAGACACAGACACACACACCTTGCCATAGGCTCCTTTTCCCAGCACAGTAAGAAGCTCAAAGCAGTCAGGTCCAACTCTCTCACTGTCTCTGTTGACACTTTCACTGGTCAACTCCACCTCCTCCGTCTGAACACTGACAACAAGAAAAGAAGCAGGGTTGGTATGAATTCATTTTTGTACCACTGTCAGGATGCAGTTTGTTTGGTTTTTATTCAAATTCAACTTACTTCTCTGGTTCTGTCACGGTGAAATCACAGACATCATCCTACAGATGGGGAACAGAGTCAGAATACCAAGGTAACATGGTAGTTATATATATTATGTATCTGAAATATCACGGCTGTCTCATTAATGACAGGAGAATACATGCCTCTGTATCACTGATGTCCTCAGTCTCCAAGTCTATGTCAAACACTCCCGCCATCCTGAAACAGAGACCACGCAGTCATCAATCTGTTCAGCTTCATCCAACCACAGGTTCGTTAACACTCTCACCCCGATAGGGAATGTAGCAGCGCTCTAAAACTGTGGAACATACACAGCTTGTGAACAACAGACACACACACACACACAGAGTTCAGACACACTACAGCAGCAGATAATACAGGAACATTACAGTCAGACATACGCACCTTGATTTGTCAGGTATCAGTTCTGTGAAAAACAGATATCACAGTGTGTTGAACACAACTTCCAGGAAATATACCACACCATAACATACAGTATATTAATATACTGCTGTGTAAAATAACTTTTAGCATGACAGTATCTGCTACATAACTCTATGCTAGTCTATAATCTGAATGATAATGATATGTTTATTATCATAGAATATAGCAGAACTTGTTTTATTGATTCTTGGTCGGAAGTGACAGATGGTGAGGTTTTTTATTCTTTCCTGGAGTCCTCAGACCACAGTCTGTGTAGCTGACGCAGCCATTTAAGCCCTGTTCACACACCACTGCAGCCTGCTGTGGTGTGTGTTTAGTGTTTAGAAAAGCTGCAGGTCAGTGTGAACTCCAAGTACACGGCCCGCACAACACACCTCACGTTAGCTTAGCCTCCATCAGGTGGCAAAACACGACACGGCTGAGGCTGACCAGACCGTGACAACCGAGACTGACCAGACCATGACAACCGAGCCTGAGTCCATGTCCGATGTTATGTGTCGTTAAGTGTGTGTGACAGAAGTTATCTCACGTGACTCGAGTTACAGAGAACCACACGCTTTAAGAGCGCTAACGTTAGCATGCTACCAAAACAACACGAGCGAACACGATAGCACGATGCTAACTGTTGGTTGTTAATTAAACTGTAATGACACGCACACGGGCCGACCTGTACACTCGTTACCGTGCTTATTCCGCCCTTAAGTTCCCCCACTGGTTAAAGCCGGCTGACGGCAGGAAACGTGAGCTAACGTCACGTTGACAGCCGGTTTGACAGGTAGCGAGCTAACAGACGTGCTAATGCTAGCGTCTCACCTGTGAGTGCTCCTTCATCCGGACGCTCCTTCTTTCAGTTCGCGGTCCGATATTTTTCTTAATGAAGCAGTTTTTGTACACAGACAGCTGCTGTGGCTGGCATTGCTCTTGTTACACTTCCGTCAACTAACCAGCAACAACACACGGAGCTGTTTATGTCCCCTTCATGCTCCTCTGTCCGGCGTGAGAAAGAGAGCGCTGTTGTTGTTGCCGTGTGGACCTTTAACCTTTGTACGTCATGATGGCGTTAGCTACTGGCTACTGGCTGATGATGACGATGATACAACCACCAAACGCAAAATGTAATAATAATAATGATAATAATAATAATAATAATAATAATAATAATATAATAATAATAATAATAAGAAGAAGAAGAAGAAGAAGAAGAAGAAGAAGGCAGACATTATTTAAGAATAAGGCAACATTAATATAATATATAATATATATAAATAGAATTTCATGCATGTATAATGACTTGAACATAACAATCTTTTTATTTTTGTCAGTTAAAAATTATACTTCATCTACAGTAGGAGCTGGGTCCTCTTTTATGGAGGCCGGCATGTTGAAACACTGTGTTTCTACAGCAGCCCAGAACAGGCAAACTAAATAGTGACTCTAGATTGGACATTTCAAGTGTTGTTTCTCCTTTACACTAAGAAGGTGAGCGTGATGTGGGAAGATTGCAATGCAGTGATGACACCACTAGATGCAACTAAATTCTACAGACTGGACCTTTAAAACAGTTAGGATATTCTGCTGAATCTGCCTCTCCGGTTCCCTCATGTAAACCCCTGTCTAAGTCCTAGCTTCTGATTGGTTAGATCAAGTCACATGAGAAGACCAAAAAAGAAGTGAAGTGAAGATGTTATGAAGTGTGGAACTGAGGAAAGTGCTGCTTAAGAAAGTTATCCATCTCCATCCTGCTGTTTCTTCTTATGAAGAGTGATCCAATTACCACACACTGAATCCTCACATCACAATAATAATAACGCCCATTGTACATTCAAAACAATTTGATTGCATATCTGACGATGAAGCCTATGCAGACCTGCTAAAGCTGCAGATCCTCAAGCATCCACTTGAGGCTGGCTCCAGAAGTGAGTCCGTCTCCATTAGTCTCCATGTTCAAATGTCCAATGTTCACAGCAGAAATAAACATGTTTACAGCCTGGTACAAAAAACAGTTTTGGTCTCTATAGCTAATTTCCCCGTTCATGACAACTGTACTGAGGGTGAATTTATATACAACTCACCTGTTCACATGATATTAAGGCTTAAAGTTATGCAGGATTAACAGCGTGGCTGCTTTTATTGACAGGCAGATGGCAATAGAAGGCAGATGCCATTTTATGGTTAGGATTTATTTGCGCACCCAGGCATCATTCAGTCTGCCTTAGCTCAACTGATGAGCCACATCTTTGCCCTTTTTTAGATTAGCAGGATTACCAACACGGCGGTAGCCAGAGCCACCACACTGAGATCCAAATGGTTCTTCAGAAACCTGTTTGTAATGTCACACATACACTGTCCATTCTTGATACTAGTCAGTGGTGATGACATGCTGTAGCCTATCTCCTGGGGTTTACTGTCTTTTATGTGAGCTATTTTCTATGGGCTCTCATTGTTAATTAAATGTTGTAGTTGCAATCTTAGGACTCCTTATTCGATCACCTTTTAAAACAAGCTGATTGCATATTTTCAGCAGTAGTTATTATTATATTAGTTGCTGGTCTTTGTCTCTTTGTTTCTAAAATGGTGTGATCAGCAATTATATATGTTGTCTGTTTGTCAGGTCACTTGTGCTTGTTCTTTGTTATCATGGCAGAATCATAGTCTCTTTTGTTTCCTTTATTTTAGAGTGAGTAAAATACTCCCACACAATGATGTAGCCCTTTGACCTATTAGCGACATCCTCCATCCACCCTATAGTTGTGAGGTCACTTTGTATGTGTTCATCAGTGACATGCAGAGCATGCACACTCAGCTGATGCTTTTCTACACTATACATTTCTTATTTTCAATTAAACCATAATTTTGTTACTATGTCACCATAGTTACCCTGTCTGTGACACTCACACACTTTCTAGCCCACTGAAGACATGAATCTTTAAAACCAGGATTTTTATTGTTAAAAAGGGCATAGTAGTTTCTGCAAATGTTCATAAAAACAGGAGTATAGGGTGCATTTGTTTTGGCCTACATTTAGCTGTGGATTAATAATAATTAATATTTGTTGAGCGAGTGACTATTTACAACAATGAGAATGACAAATAAACGACAATGTCCAGCCAACTATATAGCTCTCAACTATATCGCTCTCTTGTTTTCCGGAACAGATTCCAGATAACAAAAGAGATTAATGGCTCAAAGATATAAGAAATATCAGGCTGGGTTGAGACTAACATGCAATACATTTTGTAACAATTTAATTTGGGGTTTAATGGAATTTGCTGTTCTGTCTTTTCACTGGCTGCCATTTCTAGTCAGATCAGCTCATTTCAAACTTTACTTTACTCACTTTTTAACTTCCCTGATCACAAAAAAGTAAAAGTATTACTTTTTGTGATCAGGGAAGTTAAAAGGTTAAATCTTAATTTCAAACTAGAAACACTTCTCACCATCATGGAAGACTAAGACAGTAGAAATATCAAAACAGGAAGGCAGTGGGTGATTAATGTAATCTATTAATGTTAATTTATACTCTCTGCTGTCTTTAAAAACAGTCAGAGATTTTAAAAAACAGCAACACATAGATAAAATCTAGAGGTGGGTTTTCAGTGGAAGCCGTCAGTTAAAAAGGAAATCTTTGTTATTGGGCACATCACAACACCACCACCCCACCGTCAAGGGCAGGAAAAAATAGCATTCATGCTAAATGATTAAGTGCTTCCAGCATAAGGATGCTTCTTGTTGGTGAGTAAATGTATCCTGTTGTTTAGGACAGATGGGAACAAATTAACTTATATTCGGTGAGGAAAGACTTGAATTTGATGCATTTGACTTATAATAGATAAAGACAGGCAGGTAGACATTGAGTGATGAATACAATGAAAAAAGGATAGTTTGATTTGTTTGGATGAACTATGGTGGTAGCAACAGGATGATTTTTTTTCTGTTTTATTTTGTTTCTCTTTGCTTCTTTCAAATGTTAAACAGCAGCGGGTGGATGATAATGTGATTGTAGTAATGGTTTTATTATTATATTATTATTTATATTTTGTATTATTTGCTGTAGAGGAATATAAATAGAGAAAAGAAGGTGTAGAGGTTTGAGAGCTTTGAGCTTGCGATGGCTTACTCTGTCCTCCTTTTCCATTAAAAAGTTACGTTCCACAGGCAGTGTCTGTAGCTAGCCCAGTTGTAGAGCTCAGGAAAAAATCCACTTCAGAAACGTTTTTTGTAATAAAGAAAAATATAAACTTCTCTGTTTTATTACTTGTTTCAAGGTCAAGGTTTCACTGAGTTACAAATCATTGTGACTGACTAACACACTTGTTGTAACTAAAAAAGAAAAAGGAGCAGCAACAGGTAAGAAAACCGTTAGCTTCCACCGCTCAAGCTCTGACTGCTCGTTAACAACAACACACACCGAAGCTCCGACGCACACATACGGTCTTAAAGGGGAAGTACACCTTTTTATCAACCAGTACCAAATCACTTAAAACCCTAAGTTCTAATACTCTTTAACGTTTTTAACCATTATATGAACTTCTCAATGAAATTATGCATCATTAAACTCTCTATATTTATATATTGTAACTTATGTATCTTTTTAACACATTTCAATCATGTTAACTGTATTTATCATCATGAACTGTTCTTTGGCCTCTACAGAAGGGGACCTAAGATTGAACCCTGTCTAACCCCAGAAGAGAGAGGCACTGTGGGGGAGGAATCTCCACAAACGTATGCCACAGAGAAAAATACTGCTAGTGTGGTAATGATCAACCAGAACAGAATGTTTGATGCTAAAGCATTTTTCCAATGCAGTGGATTAAAATAAAGTGGTCTGCTTTGTCAAACACATAACATAGGAGGATGAAAATTTTGGAAGTCAGTACCTAGCCAGAAATCTTTGCTGACCTGACCTTGAAGAGCTGTTTTGTATTCCACTAAACACATCTCACAATAGATTGTGGGTACAAATTTGACCTCTTCATCACTCTGTGGCTCTATTAAAACTATAGGCAAATGAACCAGATAACAGATGAGAGTGAAATTAAGAAAATATGTCAACCGACTGTGTGAAACTCACTATTATCTAGTGAGTAAGGTTATATTTTAAGTATGACATTTTTTCTTAAAGGCACCAGTTAACACTCAAAATAATAATAATAATAATAAATAACAATAATTACCAAAATGGGTACTCACTCACTGAAATATAACAAATGTATTACTAATTTCACACACACAAACACTCACAAACAAACATGTATATGAAATTAAACCAGAGAACCTGAAGCAATAAAAACAGGAATAAATTAAACAATTAAAAACAGAAAATAATAAATAACCTAAATAAAATAAAAGAAAGAAATGAACAAATAAAGAAAATAACGCAATAGCATAATCTGTTTGTTTCCAGTTGGGGGAACAAACACAACTGGCACAATGCAGGGGCTGGGGTTTGAAAGTACAGCTGGAGGTGGTGGCTGACTGAATAACTGCCTCTGAGCTGTTGACTTCCGCTTATCCACTACAGTTGGACAGGTGTCCAACTGTACTCCGGGCCAAGTGGTACTGATGGTGGGTACCAGGCTCTTAAGGTAAGGTCCTCCCTTACCTCTAGAGCCTGGTACCCACCATCAGTACGCAGTGGCACAAGTGGAAGAGGCCTCGCAGCAACGGGGAAAGAGTCAGGCAGGTTGACCCCTTGCAGCAGAACTGTCCTGCCTCTTCAGTCTCTTATTGTGCCACTGAGTCAGTGTTTCTTGATTAATATCAAACAACTGCAGAGTAGTGCTCTGCGTCATGGTGGCATTCCCCAGAACCAGCTGCCTGATCTAGCCAGTCCATCTAGCCAGACTGTAACTGCCCTGTTTTTGGGGGCTGTTGTGAATCTTACACAGCTCAACACAGATGGACTCTACAAGTGGACTACAGTCTGGCCACTGAGCAGGAGATCCTGAGGATGCTAATACACAACGTGTTGTGCTCTCCACACCAGGTGTAAATGCAGGTGTCTTTTTAGAACATCTGAAGCATCCTGGGGTAAGGCGCACCTGGTGACGTGCAGCATATGCCACCTGTTGCTGGTCATACAGCAGAAGGTTCTGCCACAGTGCTATTATTGTACTGGCCTGCTGATTGTTCATTGTTGACTAGTTTCTGTCCTCAGACCCACCAAGTATCCTGCCAGGCTATCCACTCTGTCCGTCCCTGGGATGCCACGCTCATCAACTAGAAAAGTACAGTTGTCACAGAGGCTGTGCTGGAGGTGACAGCTGTTGGCCCAGAGGACCAGCAGAGAGGACAAGGTGTTAAATGTAGACCACTGACATCTTTTTGATGCAAAAAGACTAACCAGCTGTTCATGGGCTGCTGGGGTGGCAGTAGCCATTCTTGACCCAGCTGTTGCTGCAGCATCAGAGGCAGTCATTGTGAGACTGGAATGAACCTGTTTACATGGAGGTGAAAGGATTCCAATGATGTGGACCCTCTGGCACACCTGTAGCTTGGCAGAACAATGACTGCCTTGGTGGTGGTACCTGTCTGGGTGTAAAGAAGCACACCTGGTTTGTCCTGTATGCACTTAACATGCCTCTTTTGGACTTGCCAGATGTGCTGCATCCTTTCCTGGTCCAGAAGAGGAACACCAAGAAAATCCCTACCCTTTGCCCCAATCAGTTCATTAAGGAGCTGCTCGATCATGACTAGTATCTGCCGCTCTCCTCGTGTCTGCCTCCGGCAGTGCAGTGCCAGCTCGTCTTTGGTGATGTGCTGATCGATGAGAGTGTCAGTGATGGCAGGGACACCTTCCTGTCTCAGCTGCTCCCGCTTTGCCTGATGCAGCGAGGCAACATCTCCTCTGTCCCACTCAAAGATACAGCTCGACAGCTTCGCCATGAAGACAGGGTACAGAGGATGAGTGTTAAAGGAGCTTAGCCCATTACTGAAGCTACTGAGGTTTTTAACGTGGTGTAACCTGGTTGATGCGCCTCTCACTATTGTTTGTTAGCTTGTGGCGTTTGAGTAAAAGTCCAGACGATCTTCTATAGATGAATCATTGTGACAGTTTATTACAACTCCAGCATGAGAAGTATCTTAGCGCCACAGTGGTCCAAAACCATTTGCCCTTCTGAGTCAAACACCTGACGACGACAACAACAGTGATGTTGCTTCCTATATACACCTGAGCCCTTAGGTGACAGCACAGTGACACCACACACACACAGCATGAACTACACTTTAAAACAGACACCCATAAACAGCCAGCATCCATCTGTGTGATGGAACATCCACAGGCCCGGGAGGGGCCATCGTGATTGGCTGCCAGAAAGATGGAAATGGAGGGCCATGATTGACCGTCCATCCCAATAATTTTGGAGAAGTACCACTGTAATTGGTTGATGGCAAAGCTGGAGAATAATGGAAATGGGGCAAGTCGCTGCCCCACAAATCTAGGGACTGTGTTTTCGATGTATTCACACATGTAGTGTCCAATAGAGATAACTTTTGCCGTAAATAGATTAACTAACATTTTTGTAAATAAACCAGTGAAGATATGTGTTTTTTTCCTTCTTCAGGCATTATATGTATTCTGCTTTGTCTCCAAGGCCATAAAAGATACATGCACAATAATTAATTCCCATGAATGAAGCAAAACGTCTGTTTGATGCAAATAATAATTGTTATTGTATTATTAAAATGTACAGCATGATCATCCATAGTAGATTTGCAGTTTAAATATCACTATAGTTTCCCCAAACAATTTCACATTTTAAAAATATATGCAAATGTGGAAGTACAAATGTAATCATATTATTCTTATATTATTATTATATATTTCCTTCTGTATCAGTTTTTGAAAATGTACTTATTTCACTTTCATTTATTCACTATGTGGCCTCTGGGACGTATATAAATAGCTCAAACTACACAGCAGCAAGACGCGAACAGTGAAATCAACGCTGATGCGTCAAGAAAAACGTACGCCCGAACAGGGACTTGAACCCTGGACCCTCAGATTAAAAGTCTGATGCTCTACCGACTGAGCTATCCGGGCTTCGACGAAGTTGCTCACAGTTGACTGTATATCATGCTAAGCTGTTGCATCTTATGTGTTGCTCTCTGTATCTCTGTACTACACCATACTAATGAGAAATGTTCAAACCTTTCGAGAAGACTTAAGAGGTTCAAGATGTTACGTTAATTTTGAATAACTCTATGTGTACACTCTATGTAGCAATATTCATTCATCCAGTATAGTCCGCATGCTGATAATAACTAGTGAACATAAACATAGACTTATTAGGAAAGCAGAAGTGGATGAAACTGGAGAAATCTGAATTCGATTTCTTTACGTTATGAAAAATAGTGAAATCAAATGTAGTCATAATTTGGCCGTGCCATTGTATTTGTAAACTGCATAATACAGTGTTAAGTACATTAAGTAGTGACTTTATTTGTGTTATATTGTTTTTTTGTTTAGTAGCCATTTTGTTTATATATAGATTTATTAAGTACAATACTCATTGTTTAAAGAAAGAAGTTTGCTACGCTTCACTACAGAGGATATAGAGCGTTTCTATCAGTGGCAGTAATGTGTCCAATAACAGAAAAAGTTGTGTAGGCCCCAGCGAGATTTGAACTCGCGACCCCTGGTTTACAAGACCAGTGCTCTAACCCCTGAGCTATGGAGCCCGTGGTGCCTACAAGTGACGTCACTTTCGACTAAATAGTTACTCACCTTTGATGGTGTTTTCCTAGATATTATTTCACTATAAAACAAAATTCAGCCCCACAATGTACGCTGTGACACTCTCCCGTCTCAGCGAGCCGACATGCCCTTAAAACAGGAATAAGTAGGTAACGAGAAAAGGACGTATGAACCTCTGTTGCGCTGACTACACTTACGAAGCACACCTGTAATCTATTAACATTAATTAAAGACATATTTTTGTATAAGGCTCTAAGAACAGCCTGGGATGAAGTTTGCTTTCGTGATTTCAACTGTAACCTGTAACCTGCCAATGTGAGTTCATATCTATCCACCAGGGGGCAGCATGTTAGCAAATTGGAAATGACAAACGCATAGTGAACTCCTGTGTCAGTTTTATATACACACACTCTGGTGTTGGCATCAGTCTAATTTCAACTTGGCCTCAGGGAAATTGTAATTATGACAACATAACTACCATAATGAGACCACACCTCTAATTACATTACACTACATATATGTGTAAATATGGTTGTAGATGATGATGCCAAACAGCAGTGGAAATAGGTATAACATAAGTTATAAGATAGTGTTTTAAATAGAAGTCGATTGGGTCGGTCTGGGGGTTGTCTGTCTATTGGCTGTGTCGGCCCTCCATCACCAGGGGGGTTTCTGGGCGTGGCGAGGGGCAGGAGCCGGGGGTCCGCTGTCCTCTCAGTACCCTTGTACAAAGTTTTCTCACAGCAGCGTAAAGATGGACGCGGCAGGATATCATTAGGACAAACATGGCAGAGTTTATGTTTACGCATCATGGGTAACTTTGTCTTACCCTCAAACCAATAGAGGGGCCGTACTTCTGAACTTCTTGGATTTTGTCTTTTTTTGCATTTGCTTCTAAAAACACAGATTTTTTTGACCTTTGTGTGACCACCTGGTGCAGAGGGACAGAAAGAAAGAGCCATGGTGGTGGAGCCCAGAGGACGAAATGGTAGATCTCATTCATGAAGAAGGTCTGTGACGGTGTGTTGGACCAGGAGAGTGGACCCAGAAGTTCATATCAGTGCAGGTGAGTGTTTGATTCAAGTCCTACCCTTTATGCACAGTGAGAGATTAAACGCCTCACATGGGCTGACAAAGTGCTCAAATCAGCTCTGTGTAACAACACCAGTGTAGACTGGAGTAAACACTTCATATATGACAGACGTAAAAGGTGTTCACTCGTTACAAAGTCTCAATAAGAACACATTAAGGGATTGTCTCTGGGACAGCTGGAAAGTTTGTTGGCTGTCTTGTTTGTAGTATAAATATGCGGTGTTGTGTTCATGGGATCCAGACCAGTTGAACCTGTTTCGGTGTGACCCGGGCTGGCTGGCTGGCTGGGGGAGTTGTTACTACTGAGGTTGGGCTGTTGGAAGCCACTACTTTCTCAACATTTCGGTGTGCTACGCCCCAAACTACGGGAGAAGAACACACTAGCTGTTGCTGCTCCCGGGCTGCCTCTGTCGGGATATCTATGGGCATGTGAAATAACAACCGAAGCGGGCCTTTTTTTAAAACGTAAAAACGGAGGAGATTTCTTCCACCGAGGCGAGAATTCCACAAAACCGTCAAAGGCCGTCGCTGGAAATAAACGACTCACCGGAGAGGCTGTTGGTGTGTCTGGAGCAAGGACTAGCGAGCATAAAGCACGACACTTAGGCCGCTTGGCTGTCTGTTTACTCCGGGACTGGTTTTTGTTTGCTTTTTACCGTCGTATTACGGTGTTATAACAAAGACGGCCGAGCGAGGACAGTGATTTACTTCGCCGCTTGGCCATGCGAGGAGCACGGGTCTTCGTAGAAGAATGTGTCGCTTTCTCCCGGCGTTAGCTCAGCCGCGGCTCCATGTAAGATACAAAAAACTGGCTTTGTTTTAGCTCTGGGCTTCAGTCTGTCTTTACTCATTTATCACGAGTGAGAAAGAGATTCACACACTCACAAAGAGCCAGATAAAACCGTTTGAATTGATATAAAGCAAGTGTTTGAGGTGTGGTTGGCCTCTGCTTCTAGTAGCCAGGCTTTATTTTGGCAAACAAACCCCTCGCTCACCTCCGAGGGGCTCGGCTGGCTAACTTCTAGCTATCAAAATGTGTGTTTTCTTAGTATTTCTCTCATTCATTTCCTCTCCAGGGCCAATAGTAACAACATGCTCCTGGCCTCTGCCGTGGTGGTGTGGGAATGGCTGAACGAGCACGGCCGTTGGAGGCCGTACAGCGCGGTGGTGTCCCACCAGATAGAGGCGGCCATCCGGAGCAGCGACCCCCGCGGAGGGAGCGTGGTCCTCGGCCAGGTGGACAGCCGTCTCTCGCCGTACATCATCGATCTCCAGTCCATGCACCAGTTCAGACAGGACACAGGTAAGACAGGGAATCTGCTTAGGGCGACAGAGAGAGAGAGGATACACCGTGGGTGGGTGTCATGTTTGGACTTTTAAAATGAAGGGTGCAGGGCCATAAAACACTCCCTGTAATACAGGAGAGTTTAACATGGCATTATAGCACCTTAAGGTGTTGTGCATCACAGTCTTGGCCGTGTCTTAAATCACAGTTGACCCAAAAACCACTGTGTATCTGTGCTGTGTGACTCTGCCTGAACCCAAATAAGACATCCAGGATATCATTAGAGGTTCAGCGGAGCCACCTCAGAAGACACCAACATAGCATAACACCTATGTCTGCATCTATCTGGGTGTTTCCAGTGCAGCTGTGCTGAGGTTTGATTAGACCAGTTCACACACACAGAGCTGTATGTGGGGAATGAGTACAACCAGGCTGGATTTTTCTAAGCTGCTCAGTGTGGGGGGTTGATGAGGAACAAAGTCAGTGTAGACAGTGATCAGTACCAACTGTTTTGTTAAAGGCCAGGCCCATTTTTAAATCAGCATTTGTGCTTTTAAATGTAAAAGAGCAAACAAACAAACAACATCAGCATTTAGTTTTTTTGTTTGTCATAATTGCACTTGGGATGTTTTCCTGCTGTGCTGACTTATGTAACCTAAGCCACAACTTAACCAGAAATATGAATAATGTAGTAGTCATAGTTTTCATCTGTGTGTGTGTGTGTGTGTGTGTGAGTGAGTGCGTGAGTCATGTTGCTCAGATTTGGATCACAGCACCGAGCCTTTAAGTAACATTAGAGTGTAAAGACGCCACGGCAGAGTCAGGTAAAATATGCAGGCGTGTTATGGAGAATCTTATTGGAAAACTATGCTGTGTTAAAGTTAAATATGTACATGAAAGAACGCCCAGCTGCTCTGATAATATGAGAAAGTAACATTACAACGTCAGCTGTTTGATTTTTACCCAGATCCAAGAGTACTATCAACCACTGGATTTAAATACAGTGATAATGCAGTAATTTAGTGTCTGTGTCTGTAATCTGTTGACTTGCTCTGTAAACTCTTAAAGTGCAGAGTGTTGTGGGACTTGTGTGAGTCCGACACACACGCAGAGAAAGTGTGTGTGTGTGGTGGCTGTGTTGGGTTGAGATTCAACAGCATGATGGCGTGGAGCAGCTGCAAATGACCATCGCATCACTGAGTTAGCTGCATTCTTCATCCCTTATCCACTAACACTGCACACACACATGCACACACACACACACAGGGGCACAGCAGCTGCACACACTCCTGACACACAGAGAGAGAGAGACCTTGATTCTGTGCAAAGAATGGAATATTTCAAGGCCTAATGAGCACAGAGTTCACTTTAGTTGTCCTCCCTCTGTCCCGTTCCCCACCTCTCTCTCTCTCTCTCTCTCTCTCTCTCTCTCTCTCTCTCTCTCTCCCCCTGGGGTCTCTCACCCTTCCTCTCCCTCTTCTCTTGTACGAGTGTTTAATTTCGTCAATAGTTAAAAGTCCCAAGGGCCTTTCGGTTTTGGCTTTGACGTGGGAGAGATAGAAAGATATGAATGTGTGTGTGCTCACGCATGTAGTGCTGGTGTAGAGGGAGTGGGAGTGGTTGTTGCAGAAGGAGTGAGATAATTGGGGAGTCTGTATTCTCTCTCTCGCTCTCTGACTTTCGCTCCTCCACCATTGTTGGATTTTGTTGAACAGATGTGAGTTACCCCATTGTGGCTGTGAGGCACACACACACAAAGTCTGAGGGTTTTGAGAGGCAGAACAGACGTCAGAGGCAGAGGGGAGGGGTTGGTAGGTTTGGGGTCGCTGCTTGTTACAAGTTCAGTAAAGTGGAGGATGAAGAATGGAAAAGAGAGTGAAGTTCTGGTTCTGATCTACATTTCCATTGGATTTGGTTCTGGGTTGGCAGAGTTTTGTGGTCTGCTAAGGTTTGACATCTCACTTCAAATCTCTTACTTCACTGCCCCGAGTGTACAAAACATCCACGTAGCAGGCTCTCATCTTGTAACCAGCACTAAGTGCTGTTTGTGTCGGCGCAGCTGGCGTCACACATCAGCAGCGGCTAATTAACGTTACTTTAGTGTTGGAGTTGTTGTGGGCGAACTTCTGCACACACGTCTGTGTGCATTAAGACAGGTCTGTGTGTGGATTAATGTTTTTGACTTTGATGGATTCATGATGTGGCAGACAGGAAACAAAAGAGGAAGAGAGGTTTGACATGCAGCGCATTGGACGATGTGGTCATGGCTAAAGGCAGCCAGAGTTCATCAATATTTACTGTATACCGTTTCTCAACATTTTTCACAATGTATTAAAGGTACAGTGTATAAGATATTTATTTTCAGATTAAGGCAAACATGGAATATAATATTCATAGCTGTCATTTCATGCATGTAGAATCACCTGAAAATAAGAATCTTTTTATTTTTATGAATTAAAAATTGAACTTTAATATTAACCTTTAATATTCTTCAGTGGGAGCGGGTCCTCTGTCATGGAGGCCGCCATGTTGAAACACCATGTTTCTACAATAGCCCAGAACAGTCTCTGCACAGTGATTTGCAGTCTTGGTTTCTGTTTTTAACAAGGTGTCAACATTCAAGTGGTCAAGTCAAGAGGCAGAGGTCGTCTGTCAGGAGGTGATGACATATAGATGTGGACTTTACTGCTCCTCACACCTCTGCAAGGCTCTCAAGTGCTAAACACATCATGTTCATTTCAATTCTGAAGTCTGCCAGTTAAACATTTGGATCAGGACTTCAGTGTCTGAGTTTGTAAGAAGACTTCACCTGCTCTTCAAAGCCTCAGGTGCATATTTGATCAACATTTGATTGCATTTTAACGTTAGAGCTACTGGTTGTGAAAATGAATTCAACCCTCGGCCCTCATCCAAGACAGCAAAGCAGCAGTAAGCAGAAGGTCTCTGGTTTCTTTAAAAGTAGTTGCAACATATTATCTACTCATTTTCACCTACTTAGAAATGAACAGGCTGGAGGTGGCTACATTGTACATAGTGCTGTCAGACAGGCTCACGGTCTTCTTTTTTTTTTTGCATGTCGATAAGGCAGTGAAGTCCTCGAGCAGCATGCCTGTTTTTGACCCTACTGTGGCACAAAAAAGCTGTACGAGTCTGTTTTTACAAGAGAGAAGGTTTGGCAGAGCCTGTCATCTCTTTCCCAATCCTCCCATCATACTGGTTCTCCCAGCACTGTCAGATGTGGTTGGAACAGAGCGGATTTCCTCCTCACCCTCTGAGCAGAATCGTTGATGAAAGCCACGCAGACACTCTCTGCACTGTCACCGCAGATAGCACAGGCGTTAAGCTGACAACATGCGACATTAAGGAAACGCCTCCAGCCCTCAGCAGAGTTCCTCTTCTCTCTGTGTGTGACAAGTTGGAGCCCACACAAGTTCCCCAAGACCTCCACTGCTACCTGCATTGGTGTGGTGTGGTGAGATCAGCTGTTTGGTCAGTGCTGGAGTGGTGAAACTATTTTTTAGATGACGATGTTACACGCTGGCCAGATCGACATTACTTACTCTCATCACACATGCTTGTTTGTCAGTAACAAGCAGAGCTTCCTGTAGATTGACAGGGAGATTAAAATCTGACTCCTACCTGTGGTTCTTTTCACTTGCAGTTCAGAAAGTTAAGTACCCAGAAGGAACACGTGGAACTTTAGGTTGGATTTCTCTTCTTGAACAGGAGTTGGGAGGGGGGCCTCAGCTAATTGCAAATATATTTTTGTTTCATGGGCCTTTTAAAGACTGCCCTGTCATCAGTTCCTTTGAGGGGCGTTCTTTAAACTTTGAGGGCACCTTTTTTTTCTCCAGCTCCTGCAGCATGTTGCTCTTCTCGCTCCAGCTGGTCCTGCTGAAGGAGGCACATTCCCAGACCCCCACAATGCCCCAGGGCGTTTGGGTCACGGTAGAGGGTCGGGTGGTGTTGGGGGGGGGGGGACTCCCCAGAGACGCTGGGGAAGGGGGTGGATTGTGGAGACAAGACTGGGGGAGGGAGTAGAAGCAAACATTAACACCGACTACGTTTACATTCACACAACAAAGCAGTTTACTGGGAAGTCATGTTCACGTGCACTGTAGTAGTTTACTGTTAAACCTGCACTGACATGACACTCAGTGCATCATTAAGGGCTTTGAATGATTCATAATCTATTCTTTGATCAAGTAGCTCTAGATTTCAACCCCAGTTCATGTGTATAAAGTGATTTTTCGGGCCACTATGGGACAGCGGAACAAGCAAGAAACACAATATTAATACATTATTGCTAAACCTCCACTTCATTCATCACTCAGATGCTGCCTGTCTGCAGTTCATTTCAATTTATAGGTTTTTTGAAAAGCTCCATTCTGAGGCAGCAAACAGACTCAGGATGGAGGCTGTATCAAGTGGCTGTATCGAACGGTGAGGCTGTAAAACCAAAACAATAAGCTGAGAGAGGCTAAAATGCTCCATATAGCAGTATGCAACTGCAGAGCTGTCTGATTATTCTTTGTGTGACCCCTGCCACACAGTATTGATTGGTGCAGTGTTAAAACATTGGCCAGTTTGACACAATTGACCCTTCCTACGCCCTGCCCCTTTTGTCTCTGTGCTCCAATAACAGACGAGGACAACTTTCTTCTTTCATGTTGGCCTACTTAAATCTGCTATGTGTTCACTTGTCTATGCTGGGGTGGTTAAAAAGTCAAAGGAACATATGTTCATATAGATCATAATACATCTTAAATTAGCGATTGTTGGCATAACTAGCCATTAGCTAAGTCAAGATGAGATTCTCAGTACATCATTTTAATCTTTTAACCTTCTTCAAAGTTTTGTTGTCTTTCCAACATAGACGACTTAGCTCATAGCATATTAATGTACACGTTAGGAGAAAGTTGACTGTGGTCTGTTCTGACCAAGGTTTGCTCAACTGTGAGTGGAGCACAGAGCAATTTCACACATTTAACAGTAATGAGTCCTCAAGTGGAGTTTGGATACATTTTTGACTTTGACTAATAAGGTTGGGGTCGCTTCACCTTTTGTTGTAAAGCCTCTGTGCTTTATGTCATACGTTCTCTGGTCCACCTGATCTGTCTCACTATCTTTCTCTTTTCTCCTCCATCACTCTCTTTATCTCTGCCTTTCTCTCACACACTCTGTGAAGCTGAAAACTGACTCTGAACCCAAATCTCAGGGGATCGGACTCTTTCAAGGTGAGACAAAGTAGAGACAAAGGCTGAGAGAGAGCTGAAGGGAGTAGGCGGCATGACAAAGTCAGAGGGAAAAGGGGAGAAAGCAGTGAGGAGGGGTCAACAGGAAGTTTAAACATCAGTGAAAAAAATATTACTGGAGGAAGACCGAATAAGAAAAGATGTAGAGGGAATGAGACGGCTTAAAAATCAAGATATAGAAAGTAAGAGTAAAATAAGAAATATTCAACATCAACATAATTTATTCAATTACAACCTATATTTTTTGATTGGAAGAACTAACCTTAAAAGGAAGGAAACCCAGACAGAGGAAGATGAAAGAGGTGGAAGGTTCAGAGCGGGGCTTTTTCTCTATGAGCTGATGTTGTGAAACTCTTTGTGTCAGGTTACTGTGTAGGCCTCTGGGGGAACATCATTCACTGCCTGCGCCACAACACACTCACACACACACACACATAGGCAGCAGATGTATCATAGCATGCAAAGACATAAATAAATATTTATATCACAGCTGCATTACTGTATGATGGATCCCTCTGGATCAGATTGCCTCAGAGTTCCTTCACTTCAAACTTTCCAAATCCAAACCTTTTTATTGATATTTATGTCCAGTTGTTGTCATAACATAAAGGTCATAGGAAATTTATTTGCACATTTTTATATTATGAGCGCCATCCCATCCACCTACCCCGCCCCATGTCTCCATAGTTAAATAAATGATGCAAACAATGTTGATCATAATAATAAGAAGTTAGATTGGGCAGAATACTTTTAAAGAGGAATACAAATTTAAATATAATAGTAATTATTGTGTACATGTATGGACAGTGAGCTTGATCGCTTGACAGTGTCTGTGAGATCCGTTCTTGGATATTGTCTGTTGTTGATGTGGTTCAATAATACATTCCATGTTTTCAGGAATAAGTCTTGGCGTCTTGAGAGTCTGGACACGACTCTCAAGACGCTCTGTTCAGAACTAACTATGCTGGACATGAGTTTGTTCCAGTGAGGGTGTGGCTGCTTTCCACTGTCTCGAAATAATTCTGTGTCCTGTTAGCCCATACATCTTCAGTTTTTTTAAGGATAATAACCCATCTTACACTGGGCTTGGCTTTTTGTGAGTTAGACATTAAACAGTTCATCCAAAGAAGATATTATTTTCATAACAATCTCACAGCTGTAACATTGTCTCCGCTTCATTATGACAACACCCACATGAATCATTTTCTCTTAGTTTGAGTCTGCTTGTTGACTAGTGGCATTGATTATGGATTTCATAGTAGGTGAATTGCATCAGGACTTCTGTGTGTCAACTTATAAAACATCTTTCCACTGTTGTTCTTTGATATATTCTAAAACTATCAGTCTGTCAAGACAGTGGTTTGTGGGTTGTTTGTGAACAGCACTATATCATCTGCATATTAGATTACTATGACCCATAAAGTTAACGCTCAAGGTATTTTAAATTGTTTAATGTGTAAAATAAGCCAAACCTCACTGAACAGGCATAAGCACCAAAAGCACACACACACGCACACACACACACACACACACACACACACACACACACCACACACACACACACACACACATTGGATTACCTGTGGCTGATGACTCTCATGTGATGGGGTTTAGAGGGGCTCACCGAGATGCAAAGAGATGAAATGCAATAATATGAAATGGAAAGACAAAGAATCTGTATGTCTGAGAGCTTGTTGGGAGGGTATATTGTTTTGTTTTGCCCGGACCAATCAGAAGCAAGTGATGTATCTACCTTGTCTGGTGGCATTGTTTCACACTATGGAGAACCAGAGCTGGAAAATCTCCCACATGCTTTTACAACAACATAGAAACCTGTATTTTGTAATTATGCGCTCTCATTTTCAGAGTGCAATACCACTGTAGTAAATATGGACAGCTGTACATGTGTATTTGTTATCATTACATTACTTATGATCAAAAACTAGTGAGTGAACAACTTTACTTAGCTACTAGTCCAACAGCTCGCCATCTGTCAGCTTCTTTCAGCCTTTTATTTCATGAAGCTCTCCAACGACTAAAAGTCAGTCCCAGATTTACTCTGGCGACTTCTTGCTCAGTCATGCTCTCATTTTCTCTTCTTAGCTTCTGCCATTATGTCCTTAGAGGCTACTGAGCCCAGTTGCATTGGTTCTGGCACCTCATAGGCTCAACTTGCTGTCAGCATTCCCCCATGTCCCCGAACCTGAAAATCTCCTCTTCCTGGGGGGTACAAACAGTAACATTCCCCCGGTGCTCTGAGGCTCAGTCTTGGCAGCCTGGCTAACAAACTAAGGTAACAGGAGCATCACAGTGAAAACCACAAAATATTATATAGGTGGATACACCCTGCCATGATATGAGGCCATGAAAAAACAATATTTTATAAAGGAAAATATATTTCCAGGAAGATTTCTTCACTTCCACCCCAGTGATGGAAACACACTTAACTCCCACTTTTTTCATTTGTCTTGTTTCTTCTTCTGGTGTAAAATCATCCTGACAGTTGGATGAAAATATAGCCGTGAAGAAGTGGGTGTGAAATCACAGAAGAGGGTTTCCGTGCATTTAGGAAAGAAACAAAAGGATGAAGCAAACAGTGTTAAAATGTGGAGGTGAATGGAGAGAAGAAGAAAAAGTGACAGAAGATTCAAGTCCTGGAAGGCTCTTTTCTTATCTCATGCTTCCACATCGCCCTTTCAATGTCAGCTCCTTTTTCGCTGTGTGTGTCATCTTTACATATCATATATCATACCTCGGAGACTTACATTACTATATATCAGCTTTGTCAGGATGATGAGTGGAGAAGTGGAGCTAGAGGTCAAGGGATTATTTTGAGAAGTGCTTTGTCGTTAGGAAAATAACAGGAACCATGTCCAATTTGCTCTGGGCTGGGTTCAGGTTTGCACAGACATAAGAGACACGTCAAGTTTGAGGGGTGAGAGAACATGACAGGGATGGTGAGGGACATCTTGTTATTCCTCTGATGGGTGGATACAAAGTCACAAAGGCATGAGGTCAGAAAGTTTTGATGTGGCTGATTTAGGAGAGCGAGATAGGCGAGAAAGCCCATGATGATTGTGTATGTGTGTGTGTGTGTGTGTGTGTATGCTGGTAAAGTAACCAGTTCATTTAAGTTTTGTGATTCTTTTATTGTTTTTACAATTTTTTTGCAATAGTCTGTTAGCTTGATGCTAACACAATGGGTACTACCATTAATGCGCTAATGGAAATAGGCATAGACAGATTTGAAGATAGATGTGTGGAAGCTCAGGCAGTGAGAGACAGGGTGGAGTCCAAAATTACTCTCAAGTTGTATATTTCTGGGGATAGGCAGATGGAGCATCCATGTTGAGGAAGCGATCTCCAACCTTCCAGAGCAGTGCCTTGGGAGTCACAATCATGAGCCAGTTTGTACTGCTTTTTGTCTTAATCAGATTTGTCATCTATATTTTTGTGTTGTGTGCATGTGCATTTGGGCAGTTGACAAGGGACTCTTGGGAGGGATGACTGGATTGTTTAGAAATACAGCCATGTGTCATCTACATAGCAGTTGAAGCTCAGGCATTGTGGCATGTTGATGGTCAAAAATGAGGGGGCTCAGCATGGAGCCTTGGGGCACGCCTTGGTTGACTGGAGCCGGGGGTGGAAACTGCAGTCTCTGCTGGTTTCCTGTTAGAGAAAACTCTAATGTAAGCAAACCCATTTGGTTGTGGTTGAGTGGTATTGAGAAAGACCTCCAAGCATCTTTCTCAATCTGATGCAGCAGGCCCGTGAAAGAAGCAGACAGGACAGAGAGTTTGTACCCAGAGTTTGTGCTTTATAATGTTGTGATTTGTGTGAACGTTGTGCACCATCTGAGATTAAAGCCGTGCAGAGTCAAAGTTTAGAAGTGTCTGAATAAAGAGGAAGAGGAAGTGCTACCTCATCCTTGATGCAGAGTTTTCCCACAGAGATACTGATGTTGAGCGTTTCGCAATTACTCAGAGGAGCACAAACACCTTCCTGTCATGCATGAAGCGTGACCTCACCCTGACATGCGCCTGCTGGTCAGTCTGCAGCTATGTGTGGGTATGTGTGTGTGTGTGTTTGTGTGTGTGTGTGTGTGTGTGTGTTTGCGCAGGGAGGGGTCAGTGGTAAAGAGAACAATAAAGACCAGATGGTAAGTCTCTTTCTCCACCTGCCTCAGGCCTCTTTGTCTTCTCGCTCCCTCTCTCACACATTTCACACACTTGACTCTCACTCGTGCTCTTTCCATATATTCTCATGTTTACTTCTGCCTATAGCTCTTCACCAAACATGACAATTATTTTTCACCTTCCAGATGTGTGCAGTTTATTCAGCTCACGTGTGTTCTTGGTTTCTTAAAACAACATAGAACTACTTTCTTCTTAGTAGATTAAGGATAGAGCATGAGTTCATTTTTAAACCCTGCACTAACACTCATCTGAAAGAGTCAGACCAGAGCATAAATTCATTGTGGCCACACCCAGACATGTTGTACTTGATTCCAGCTGTGACTGACATATGAAAGCAGCAGGCTGCCCCGTGTTGATCTGGCTCTGAGAGGAAAAAAATTAGAAGGGGTGTGGTACTGTGAGGAAGCAGCAGGATTGAGCCATTCACTGTAACGTTGTTTGCTATATCGCTGTATACACACGAACATACATGCACGTTATACAGAAACATACATCCCTGTAGATGTAACTGTCAGAGCTAGTAACACGTCCTATTATCTGATAAGTGTTAATTCATTTGTAGATGTGAGGAACCTAAATTCACATAAATCCACAAGTACACAAACACACAGTGTCATGTTCTCACCAGCTATCAATAGTGTATCCTTACTATATGTAATATTATATAAATGATATCAATTAATATATAATACTAAATGAACTAAATATTAGCTATAATATGCCTAGTCATATTAGCAAAGACACTCCAATGGAAACAGCTTGGCTATGCCAACTTCCAACAGTCACTAGCTGACTAAACTGTCTTGTCTTTATTATCACTATAAAGTGAATTGATATGCATGTTTCTTTTGAATTTACAAATATATAAATTCATGTATCATACAGTATATGAACTTCATATTAGCTATGAAATACAAATGAAACACATCCACCCTCTCATTCTCTTGTCTTGTGATATTAGACATTCTAGAGACATGCTATTGGCAATAGCTTAGCAATGCTAATTTCCAACATTTACCAGCTGGCTAAGTTGTCTTAACTTAACTTTAGTTATCAATGTAAATTGGAATTAATACAAATGTTTCTTTTTGGATATTTTTTTGGCCAGTGACAGCTTGAAGAGTGACAGGAAGCTGGGGAGAGAGAGATGGGAAATGACATGCGGGAAAGAGCCACAGGTCGGAATCGAACCCTGGGCTGCCGCGGCAAGGACTGAGCCTTTGTACATGGGGCGGCTGCTCTACCAACTGAGCTAAACGACACCCCTCACACTAACTACGGGAGCTAATAATTCAACTTTGTGTCAAGCTAACTAGCCTGCAAAGTTTAGTCAACAACTCAGCCTGCTATCCTCTGTATGTAAACGATACAACGGTTAGGTCAAGCAAGTGTAGTCTTCACTAAATTGTCTTTATTGTCTTAGTTATGGACAGCCTGGTTGCGCATTTCCAACACATTGTCTAAACCTGTATTCTCAATACTGAGTACTGCATTGTTGATGCATAATGAAGTCAGTCACAGTGGTGTTTAACGCCAGTTTTATCTTGGAAGTCTAAATAACTACAGTTAAATACACACCACACATATGGACACACACATGCAGTGTCCTTATTGCTTGTGTTGATGGTGCATTCAGGGACAACGGCAGGTTGTCTTCTTTATGATAAGACCTTGACCTGATTAAGAGTATCCAACACGGAGCACAAAAACACAAAAAGAGACAAAACACACAGATGCTGTTAGACCGCCATCCAGGACACACACGTGCATTCCCACATAAAGGTTTTATCTGTATTCACGCATGCACAAAGAGAATCCCTTCAGGGATCAATACAGCTGCATGTTATTCTCTTTATTATTAGCATAACGGAGAGGTTATGAAAGAGCACCCATGTGGTTTGTCCTGTGTGGACGCCATTATTGCAATAGATGTCTCTGTACTCCAGGTCCAGAGCAAGTTTTCTGAGGATTATGCTACACAGAAAATGCAGTGTGATTCAAAAGAGTACATACAATTTAGGTCTGCACGACAGCAGATTAATAATACCAAAATGTATGCATTTTAGACATCATTTTCATACATATTTTTTTGTGATCACATAAGCAGACATGCATAAAGAGTCCAATCAGTAAACTTTGAACAGCCTTTGCCTTCTCTTGTCCATCATGCAAACCGTCAATCTCACAATCTCAAACAATTCAGTTTGTGTCCTTGTGTGTGTGTCGGTTGTGTGATTATAATTGAGATATTTTGAAGTATTTCAAAGTCAGTGCTGATATAATGATAATGATAAGACACAATTGGAATTTTGTGTCACTGTACCTTGAAGAAATCTCATGATGGCATCACATCAGCTCTGTGGAAAGTACACAAGAGCGGACAGACAGATAGCAGTGCAGCTCGTCTGTGAGTGAACTTGTTCGCTCTGCAGTTGGAGACAGAAATTAAATTTCACATGGTAATCAGCAGGTCAAGTGCTCCCTGCTGTGCTGCTGCATTCATTGACAGAGGCACAAACATTAGTCTTTTTGTCTTTATCTCACAGACATTTTAAAATCTGTTTCTATATTTGTCTGCGTCTTCTTCTAACATCATTTCTCCTCGATTGGCATGTCAGGATCTTCTTTCCTCCAGCAGATTAACTTCTTTATAACTATATACACAATAAACACTCGCTTCACTCTGTCTCTCCGTCCACACCAAACAAACCCAGTTCGTTCAGCCCCTTCTTTTTGATGTCTGTGTGCCGATGCCACTCTGTGTGCCAATATCACCTCTTTGTGTTATTCTCCCACCCACTCTCCAACACACACACACACTCACATATGCCTTTCTCTCCTTGTCCTGGCACTGACTGAATAGCCTGTTACCCCTGGAGACTGAGGTAGTTTCTGGTTGGTTGGCTTGGGGACCCTCCTCTAGCCCCTCTGCCCCGCTGAGAGACAGAGACACATTGTTGTGTTCTGGTTATTTATTTGTACTCTCTATGATTTATCGCATAGATTGTGCTTAGATTGCTCAGCAGTTTGTTTGAATGACAAAAGTCAAGACACGAGTATATGATTATGGATGTGAGACAGAGGGAAACTATTAAATCTCACCCCACTGCAGGGCCCAGCATCACAAGGCTCACCCTCCTTCCCGCTGTGTTTTTATTTTGGTGGACGTGTCTCGTCCAAGTATTTTAATGGACATCATGCATCGAGTTGGAAAGACTACATCATGGCTTTATGATCATTATTTGTTGCATAAGTATATTGTCAAGTACTCTTTATGGGTCTCCGCTCTTGCTGCAGGCAGCATCTTTATTTAAATATAATGGAACGTCTCATTGTTTGCAGCATTCACAATTAGGGCTGGGCTTTATGTACATAACTATCAAGGTTATCACCTGCTTAGTGTTTCACATTTCAGGCCGTTTACTGCATTTTTCTTTTGTGTTTCAGACCTCATTCCGTATTTTCAGTTGCGTTTACACAATAAAGATTGAATATCAGACTTAAGATGTCTTCTCATTTCAACAGTTTTATGCACAGTTGAATGGAAACAGAAAACATGTTGCATCTTTGTGAGGAGACCAAACAGCAGATGTTTTATCTGTAGTGTAATTAGAGTATTTCATGTAGCCTGAGTGATTGCAGTCCGAGAACGTGAACGTTGACGTGTAAAAACAGACTCCGTTTAATTATACAGCCATGTTTTACGGCCTAGCGGTCTCCAGAATGGCCGCGCAGTCGGCCACAGAGTGTTGGCTCGCTCAAAGCAAATAGAATTTGAAGAAGAGGAGAGTTATTCATTCACTTTTACTTGTGACAGTCTGGTGATTGTAGCCAGTGTGTGCAGTGTAGCGTCTCTTGACTTGCAGTTTGTCCAGAGCCCCTGTCTCGCACAGGATGTAACTCTGAACTGGAAACAATGCCTGAGAGCTGACCAAATACAGGACTGTCCTTCAGTCTGTGGGTTCATCCTCTAGGTGTGACATTATTAAATTGTAATTTCATATTTGTGAAGAAGCAAGGCTTCTGGTTAACTGTTGAAGAAACATATTGGGCCAGAGTAATTAACCAATGTTGTTTTTTTTTTCTATTCCAGGAACCATCCGTCCGGTGCGGAGGAGTTTTTATGACCCGGCCTCGGCCCCGGGTCAGGGCTGGCAGTGGGAGTGGGAGAATGATTCGGGTACGTGGACAGCCTACGACATGGAGGTGGCCATCACCATCGAGAGCGCCCACAACCGCCAGCAGCCCTGCCTCGACCTGACACCACTCGGCTTCTGCTACCTCATCGATTACCAGAACATGACACAGGTGTGTTTCACATGGACATCGACGACAAAAGCAGCTTCCATGCCTTTCCCTGAGATTTAGCTAATGTTATGTTGTGTGGTCCTGCAGGTGAACAGACAGAGCCAGAGGTGTCGGAGGATCCAGAGGCGTGCTGACATGGCCTACCCGATAGTGTCTGGTCCTCTGCCACTCCCCAAAGGAGGAGGTGTAGGAGGAGGTGGAGGCCTAACAGGAGCCCTGCTGGGTGTTGGGGTGTCAGGGACCAGTTTGGGGATTGGAAGCTCTGTCTACTCCAATGGGGGCTTACCAGCTTCTGGACTAGGCCAGCCTTGTTCCTGCCAGCAATGCATGCTGGTCCTCAGTGTGAAGACCAATACAGGAGGAGTAGGGGGAGGAGGAGGAGCAGGGATACAGACTCTAGGTAGACGCTCACTAACCATGCAGCGGCCCAAGAACTCGGCGCCCGGCGCCTCCAAACCACTGAGCCCGTCTAAATCAGCCACTCTGGGACGAGGACAGCAGCAGAACTCCAACTCCAACTCCAACTACTACCAGACGCTGCCGCATGGTCTTGCCATTTCCAGGAACACCGCCTCTCCGCGGAGGAACGCCCAGCTCTTCGCTCAGTCGCTGGCCGCTCTCACCGCCGGCACCTCCTCTCTGGGCATCTCCACATCCTACAACAGGCCGCCTCCACCGTCCCTCCCGCCTCCTCAGCCTCCATCGTCCAACCCGAGCATGAACCCCCCGTCTATTCCAGCCAAGCAATCCTCTTTGTCGGCCAACGAATCAGTGCCAACCGCCACGTTAATTTCCCCCGCCAACAGCGTGACCACGCCCCCCTCTCCCGTGCCCTCTCCGTCACCGGTGGTAATGAAGCCACAGCGTACACCGTCAACTGCAGCGACAATGTGCCATGCCCCGTTGCCACAGAGATCAAGCTTAGCCGGCCTGAGCAGACCAGCGTTACAGAGGATTGCAATGGCCCAGTCCAGAGCGCTCATAGCATCAGGGTGAGTAACACACACACACACAACAAAGACCACTGACTGTGGAAGAAGACACATGCACAGCACCAGCAGCTTTATTAAAGGACATTTAGAGTTATTAACATGGTCTGAGGAAGATGAAGGTGATGATGGTGTACTCCTGGGCTGTTACCAGATTGTTTTATCTTCACTGCAACATGAAATTCCACAGCAAGCTGCAGGGTCAGACTATCGTAAAGCTCCTGCTCCGCTTTGCTGCTTCTAAATTCAGATTTAGACTCAACAACTGCTGGTCTGAATCTAAATGTGGACCAACATGTGGCAGCTTTTTATATGATCAGATCACAGATCAGAACAACATGCAAATAATAGCGGACTTATTGAGTATCGGGTGTTAAAGTTGAAAATGATTTAATAGCACAGCAGCAGGCTAAAACTGAACATGTGTTTGCGTCTCATATATCCGCTGTGTATCTGATCCAGCTCCTCTGCAGTCATAAACAACTATTAACTCTGCACAGACACAGTGAGAAACACGGAGCCATTAGCACGTTGACATTTGCACATGGCCACTTGCATGTTCAGACAAGCAAAAAAAACTCTTGCAAACACACGCCCGGGCACGCACACTCCTAAATATGTACACACATACTCCCATGCATACATCCCAGCAGCCCTCGCAACGCGCCCATCAGAAGATGTCATGCTCGTCAGTGTTGCAGTGAGTCATGCTTTTCTTTTGTTACTCCGCACCGAGTGCCAGTGATGTGATATCAGGGGTGTGACTCACTGTCATTCCTGTCGGAGAGGAAAAACATTGTGTTTGTGTGTCTGGGTTTCAGACCTGCTTCACATTTAAAGTGCTGCTTTGAAAATGGATTGGTGCACTAAACGGAAGTTTAAATGTTGCTGCGTGACGGTGACAGGTGAGATTAACAGGCAGAAGACAGATAAGATGGAGTAGTGCCCGACAGTGATGACCTTAAAGTTTGAAACATGGAGACTAAAAAAATTCAAAGGATCTTCATGATGAACAGAAACATGGCCAAACTGAGATTATAAAATCTTAAACTGACCTTGTAACTGTTTACTGCTGTGTGTGTGTGTGTGTGTGTGTTTACGTGTGCGCATGCCATTGGTGTGTGTGTGCCAAAATTCAGCCGTGTGCCGTCCATCTGCAAAGTGGCATTTGTAGAGCAGAAGGGGAGGGGGAGCAGGGATGGTGGGAGAGGACGGGTGAAGAGCGAGTGTGAGGGCCGCGGGTCAGCGCCGCCTCCCTCACTCTCTCTCTCTCTAAAGCTATTTGATGCTTACAGCGTGTGTGCATGTGTGGCACAAAGGTCCAAGCAGAGAGCGACTCCGTTCGAGGTCGGCATAAGCGCTTCAAATCAGAAGCCACAGTGAAGACCTCAGGAATCATGTGGACACACAAATCCAGAACACACTTGTTGAGCAGAACGGTACTTGTGGACGAACAAAAACAGCACAACACTTCATGTCTTTGTGTACCACCTCAAACTAAATCCAGTCCTGAGTTCTGTGTGGAACCTGCTGTTTGCTGGTAAGAGAGTGACGAGAAGTAAACTGGAAACACATTTAACCACATGCCATTGTTGTCCACATGACAGTGAATTAGTGTTCTGAACGAGCCGTATGAAAATGATCCCACATTTGAGTTAGTTTGGAGCGAGCTGCTCCAGCCTGACCCGCTCTCCTCCCCCCACCAACACGCACTCTTTCTCCCCGCACCCACCCGAGTACCCTTGAACCCGTGCTTCTTTTTCTAATCATCCTCAGGATCTTAACCTCCTCCTCTTCTGCTGTGAGCCTGCTTTCAGACTTCTGGGCTAAAACTTTCCAACAAATCTCATTTCAAATGATTCCATTGTTTGTGGGTCTGTTTCAAGAATTTGTTTCATTTTGTTAGAGTTTGTTTCAGAGCTGCGGGAGTGACTTTTGGGAAATAAACATCTTTGTTTTTTTAGACATTTTGATATGCTATGTTGGTCTGTCAGTCCACACTGTGATATCTGCTACATTCATGGTCCCCATGAAGGACTTCTATCAGTGTGATGGTGAATATTGTAAACATACCATGTTGCTATGCAGCGTCTGCATTTAGCTCAAGTGCCTCAGTAAAATTTCATTTCACTTGTTTGTACTATAAACTCTAAATTTAAACCACTGATATCTTCTCCAGCTCCGCTGTGCTTCACAGTCGTATGATGGTGGGGTTCGGTGGTGCTGCTCATTTAGCCACAGATACTGATTTTTAAATCAGCTTCCAGTCACCACTCAACCACTTCTTCAAACAGATTCTTCAGCACAGAAAGTTTTTCAGTGTTCCATGATGTAATGAACGTCACTTCATGTTCCAATTTATCACTTTGATCAACAGGTGTGTGTCTGTTCTCACTGCTGCACAGGAAGTGTTGCGTTCTCAGTTTTAGTTTAGCACCAGAGAGTGAAAAAAAATCAGACTGAATGAAGGTCAGATGGTTTTTGAGATGTAGATTTTTCTGGCAGTAACACCACCTCCCCTCCTCCCTTAACCCTGTCACTTGTTCCCTGCCCCCTCCTCTCCTCTCCTTCCCTGGCTCCTCTCTCCTCTCCTCCCTCCTCTCCCGTTGCGTCTCAGCAGTCTGGGCCCCTCACAGCCTCATTGTTGGTCTCCACAGTAACCTTTGTTGGATTACCCGAGCCTGGGCCGCATTAGCAGCACAATGCTGAGCCTCTGCTAGTTTTCTCTTCTTTCTGCTCTCGTCTCCTTCCCCCTCTGCCCAGTCCCTTTTATACACGTTTCCCTTTCTTCCTTTCCTCCTCAGTATTTCTGTCTTATCCGCGAGTTCTCACTGTTTTCATCTCTTTAAGCAGCGTGTAGAGAGATAGAGATTGCTATTTTGAACAGTGCTCTCCTCCGTAGTAAAGATGCCTTACTTATTTGCAAACTAACCCACAGAGCATGTGTTGGGGTTTTTTGGGGGGTTGTTGGATGTGGTGGAATACCCCATCATAGAGATGCCAGTGCTGATGTAGCAGCATATTCATAATAGAAATATTTTTCAGAAAGGGGGGGGGGGTCAGACAATGGTACTGATCCAGTCAGCATTGTTGTTACCCCAGACAGTCACAATTCTGGGGAGGGGAGGGGTGTATTTGTGCATTTGTGTGTGTGTGAGTCTGTGTGTGTGTGTGTAGACAGTCTCAGACTCAGACAGCAAGACAAGTGCTGACGGGAAAGGGGTGGGGGTGGAGGGGTACAGGACAAAGAAACGAGTCAGCAAACTGTCAAAGATTGATCACACATTGGTGCAAGAAATCAGGCCAACACAAGAGCTGACACACACACACACACACACACTCACAACACAGATGCCCGACTGTGAAGGCATTTAACAACTGCACATGCGCACGCACACACACACACACTCCCACTATCCCTCTCTCTAACACACAGTAAAAGTAAATATTGACAATCCTAAGGGGAGATGCAGTGAAGAATGTGTGCTGTCTCTCTCTCCAGTGGGGGGATTATATGAACAAGACAAAGGGAATGAATGAGTGTGTGTGTCTCGGCGGGGTTCTGGTGTGTGTCGAGAGGAGGGGGTCGCTTGGACAACGTAATGAGGAAAAGCAAATGAAGCAGGAAGCGGTGTGAGAAAGTCTGACTTCGTTAGAGAGCAGAGGAGCATTGAGTTCACTGACAGGTTGTAGACGTCAGTTCTCTGGATTAGAATCATGTGTGACCCTCAGAGGGAGCCGTAACCACAGACAGGAAACGCTCGTGTCTATCAGGACATATATGTAGAATGATACTGTGTTATGGAATTTTCTATCCTTACATGAGGTTACATGAGGTCACGTGTGGGCCTTGAGGTCCTCGGCAGTATTAGCTGTTTGGCTTTGGTTGAGAACAGTAGGTGCCAGTCTATCTCAACTATGGGGGCCAGGGTCGAAGAAATCTGGTGCTGCCTGTTTAGACATAATAGATAGCTTGATGTGACCTTCCAGTCTGTGTAAACAGACATCTGTGTCTAGAATATGCTGACAATAACACCTGCATGAGTAAAGACATTCTCTTTAACTAATTCTGGGCATATAGTATTTGGGGTGTTATCATGGGGTTTAAAGTCTAAAGGGGATGTACTTTGAGTGTGTCTCTAATTCTCCTTGGCCAAGCGTCAATAAATAATACAGCATAAGACATCAGAGGCTCCTGAACACTTTCTTCCTTCCTGACCTCACCATTGGCCTTTGACTTCAGCAATTTCTCCACAACACCGTGGAGGACACTGATGTCCTTGGACGCCTGAGAGGAATGAAAAGAATGAAAGCACACACACACAGGACACAAGGCTTGCCAGATAACTCAGTGTCTTCACTGTGTGTGTGTGTGTGTCTGTGCGCCCTCTGTGTGGCTCATAAAATAGGTTCTTAGGTAAGGCAGCCATTTCATTTGAGCAAAATCCTCTGAGCTCCGATGATAACAAACATCTCATTAGCAAAGAGAAGTGTACAAAACATTCATGCTGGTCGCTGTCTGAGGCTGGGTGCCGGGATGTCCTGATTCCCCCCAGCCTGTCTATCTGTCTGCATTATGAATTATTAAAAAATGTTCCACGCAGGTCGGTTCTCACAGTTAGAGGAGCTCCTCGAGATGCCAAAAAAAACATCCACATGTTTTCATAATGAACATCCTCCTCTGACACTTTTGAACTGCCGTCCACAGTTTTTACACAGCGTTCAACAAATGCACGTCCTTGTCTGCTGCTCAACAACACACTCACAGCTCGCATCTGAAATTCAGTCTGATTTTAGGAAGTTTCACACAACAAACCTGTCTACCACTTTCTGTCACATCTCATTATTCTGCACTAAAGCGGAGGAAGTCATCATTAGCAAGTGTGCGAGTAAAAGTGTTTGTGTGTGTGTGTGTCTGTAGGAATGTGTGTGAGGCCGCGGGTGCAGCTTTATGTGCACATGACAATATGTGTGTGAGAATGTGTGGGAGTGTGTTATTGTCTGGTGTCTAAATCAGTCCAGCTGATGTCCATCTGGGCCTGGAGGAATAAGAGGAGCAGAGGGACGGAGGGACAGAGGGAGCCTGTGAGACAAAGATGAGGGAGTGTGTGATCTGGTGGGAAGCGGGCGGAGGGTAGGAGGTTGGGTTTTGAGGTCGCAGAGGGTCAAGAGACTGGAGTCCCATTCAGTCTCTCCCCCCTCCTCCTCCTCCCAACGTGGACGGGATCTCTGCTTTTTTTTTTTCTTCTTCTCATTTTCCAGCAGAGCCGCCTGGCTTCCTTCCTCGCTGATAAAACTTCCTCCTTTTTTTATGGCGCAATAAAGATGACAAAAAAATCTATAGATATGTGGTTATGTACACAAGTCACTTTGTAAATAAGTTTCTCCACATAGATTAACAGAACTATATTTTCATTTATGTTGGCTGTCACTTTCATGTTTTATCGGTCACCTTGTGTCACATCACCACAGAGAAGAGGCCAATCAGCTGTAAGCAATCTAAAAAGGCTTCATTCCTGCTAACAACACACTCCCATCATTTAAGTTCACAGAGAGCGAGCTTTAGCTTCTGGTCGCTGTTAGCGGTGCAGAAAAAATTAGCTTTTTAAGCTAATTTAAAAGTAGCCATTTTACAGCTAGCTATTTCTTTCTATAGACGTTGGATTTCTTTCATAAAAATAAATATAAAAAAACCTTTTTCTCACATTGTTGCTCATCGTCTATACTGTATGTACTGTAATGATTCAGTCAGCTGACATCTTCTTCAAAATAATAATAAAATAAACAGGACAGCTGCATGCGCGGCAACTCAGCCGACCCACAGGTAGCTCTGGATTATCAGTCACAGTACAGGATCAGGGACTGCTCTGACACAGGACGTAGCATAGCAGCAAAACGCACAGTGAGACAGTTGACTCTCATCTAGCAAAGCAGAACAGTTTCCATGTTTTCTGAGAATAGTTTTGTCTCTTTGACATGACGACCCTCCTCCATCTGAGAAATGAAAAGTGTTTCATTAAAGCAGCTCTTCAAACATGAGGACAGTGCTGCAGCCATGCCTGCTTTAAGAATCTGTTTCTGCTGGAGAGGGAGAACCTCTGTACTGTCAGCAGGGTGCAATCTGGCTCAACGTTATACTATAGACAAATACAATTAAATATGTCATTCTAGAAATGATTGAATACGGGACAGTGCCAGAACAAATGACGAATCCAAAAAGGCTTCTTTCATGTAGTAAACAAAACACACAAAACAAATGTTTAGCTTCTGCTGGCTGAGCAACACATGAAATAGAGTTTTAAAATTGATTGAACAATTGAGTGATTGTATGCTGTTTTAAATGATTTACTCATGCCCATACAAGTAATATTTTTTGTATTGATATCTGAACCATAAAAAAGATTCTTTTTGTCCATACCAGTTTTATAAATAAGACACATTAAATACAACCGTGAAGTGTGCACCAACACTGGGAAGCAGGCAGATATTTTCCTTTTAAAAATCAAATGTTACAAAAGTTCTAACTGACACTTGAAGTGGGTAGACAATGACGAGCTGTGTATGTGTGTGTGATCAGTACATCAGTGGGGCAGCAGCAACGTGTGTTAATGAGCTACATGAAGCTTATCGAGGATCAGACTCTCCTTTAACTCACACTGTAAAGCCCTCCATGCTAACGCAGCAGCCCTTTAAATATTAATCAGTCCATTGACTGCCACCAAGTGATTAGTGTGTGTGTACGTGTGTGTGTGTGTGAGATCACTGTCAGCGTCACTCATTGACCTGATCCAGCACACACTTAATATAGGTGTTTACCATGCGTCATCAGCGGCCGGACTATTTTTAACAGAGGAGTCTGTCTGTCTGTCATGAATAAATCTTTAAGACAAGTTTAAGACTACTTTGAGTGCATACAACAGGTAGGTGGAAAAACGTGTTGATTGCATTGTCATTACTTAGTTGTTGGACAGATGACTGACCGTGGGCGGTAGCAGAGCCTCGATCACACCTGAAGAGTAGCGTGGTTAAACTAGATTTTCTCAATCAAACTGTTGAACATAAACATTTGGTTTTGTCATAAGCAGACATCCATGCAAAAAAAACCTTAACCCTCAATAGTCTGTGTGCTCTGGGCTTCAAGTGTACCTACATGAAATCTGGTTGTTTTACTCAAGATTATGCTAAAATACATTTTCCCCAACTATATTTAAGTTCCCTGTTATAGGCCAACATTCAGTTTTATAAATTCCCGGTTTATTCCTGTTTACTCCCATGAATTCCCGTTAATTCTCATTGATTCCCATGGAAAGTTTCTTTGAATACACTTTAATATTTTGCAAACCTAGTAAGGATTGTGCAGCCCAACACGTGACCATGCTAACTGCACATGCGGACAAAACACGTATGAACAGGGGCACCCATGCAGACACCTGTAGAGTGTGTGTTGTCACAGATACATAGAACTGAGTGCATGTAGGAGGAAATAAGACAGAGTTCCCTGAGCAGTTCTCGTCATCCGCTGCTTCATTGTTCCCTAGCCAGCAGGGAAACAAGAAAATGAAGTTCAAGTGCTGTGAAGATGATTTGTTTTCACTCTGCAGCTCACTACTTGGGCACTATGTGATGACTACAGGGAGGAAAATGGATGCTCCATGTTTGTATTCATGTGTCACATCATCATACGTGTGCTTTGGAGGCTTTCGGTGGACCTGTATCACCTGTTAATGCCAGCTCACATCTGTGATTTCTGTTGTTTAGCCCTCACTCTCACTCTGTATGTTTACTCTTCTACCACTCACACTTGATGTTTTTCTCTGAAGCGCACACACACACACATTCCAGTGAGTCATTGACATGTGTGTCGTCATGTGTTGCTGAGTGGGGTTAAGTGAAAGCAGCTTAGTGCACTGACAGAAAGCCTGTTAAAGCTAAACCAACAACAGATCATCATCACTCTCTGTCCTTCTGCCCGTCCCAGCTCCACCAGCTGACTGACAGCAGTCTGTTAGTTTGAACAATGAGAGGTGCAGGACTGTGGCAGAGAGCACCGGCATCTTTAGGTTGCTGGTTCGCATCCAGCTCAAGTAATGTGCAATCTTCACAGATTTTCTACTTCCTTCTGGCCAAAGTTCATCTTTCTGTTGACTTACATGGCCACACACTCAGACTTTACTGATGTGTTTCAGACACTTGAGCACAGCCTCCAGACATCCTCCCCTCCCCCCCCAGCACTCATTTTATGACTGCAAGACAAAAGACAGTCCTGCGCTGTGAAGACAGTAACACTGCACAGGCTCTCGGCCTGTTCTACGCCCCGAGTGGCCTCCAGGTCTACAAGGGGAGCATACATGCTAACCCGCCACTGACCCCAGCTGAACGGCTGAGTTGGCGTATGCAGCTGTCAGCTGAGTGGTTTATTAGACGTGAGAAGTAGAGGTGTGGAGGGTCCAACAGCTTCGCTTTCAGTCCACAGAACCACGGCCCATTTACACACTCTCTGTCGAGTGGATCCGTCTGTGAGGTCAAGCAGGAAAGAAGCAAATGAAACACCACAGTTTGCTGTCAGTAGTTAATGTTTTAGGCTTTGCTGGTGTTAGTTTTAGACACGGCTTAAGCTTATCTCCTGTTTGTGGTTGAGACTGCTGTGTTTTGTTCATGTGCTGTATCCTGTCTGACCCAGACTTTGCACAAGTTGTCACCAAACACCCTTTTACCATCGTTCCATACACCTATAAGAACCAATGATGGGTGTTTGTCTCTCGGCTGGCTGATGACAGGCTTTGTGACGAGGCAGGTAATCCCCAGCAAGCAGCTGCATGACGTCCATCACTCTGAGCTCACTGAGCAGATGGAAACTCCGCGGATTAGCACTTATAAACACACACGTACACACACACGCTGCCGGGCACAGTCATTCATACACTCGCTGGTCACCGGACGAGGGTAGTGCGCTGTCGGACGAGGAGACACAAACAGAGGACAGGAGACACAGAAGGACAGAGACATAACAGAGTCGATTTTTGTGTCTTTTGGCATTCTTCAGTTTGGAAGAAATTGACAAATATTCATTCATTTTGTTAAATCCACTTCTTGAGTTGTGTGTTTGAAAATGACAGTCATCCGTTTTTCAAAGTGAGTATTAGGTGGAAGTGTCTGCCACCTTCTCATATCTCAAAGAGTTTGACACGTCACGACTAAACACTTTGTGTCTTTATCTTGCAGTGTGCCCACCGTCCCAGTAAAGAACCTCAATGGATCCAGTCCGGTTCACCCTGCGCTGGCCGGTAAGAACATTGAGAACTGTGAGGGAGTGTCACAGGAGGCCACAGAGGAAGATCTGTTTCTCCTCTAACCAGACCTAATGTCTCTCTTGCTGCATTTCAGGGATCACAGGCATCCTGATGAGTGCTGCCGCTCTGCCGGTGTGTCTGACCAGGCCTCCTAAACTCGTGCTGCACCCTCCGCCTGTGAGCAAGAGTGACATCAAACCTGTGCCAGGCTTTGGCCACTGCTGCAGGAAGACCACCAAGAAACAGGCTCGCAAAGGTAAGCACACGAGACCAAACACAGAAAAATAAACCAGTGACGTGCATCTAGTTTTAAATGATAAGAGTCAGAGTCAAACATTTCCTTTCCTTTCATCCTTTCCTCACCCTTCACCTTTCTGTCTGCAGGTAAAACTCCAGAGGAGGTGGTGAAGAAGTACCTGCAGAAAGTCAAGAGTCCACCAGAGGAGGTACGAGCAGCATTTGAATCTTTGTTTCCATCATTGGTTTCATGTTGAATGATGTGGAGGGATGAGTTTTTTCCCTTTCCTCGTCTTTCCTAGGACTGTACCATCTGTATGGAGCCGCTGGGGGGTCCGTCCGGTTATAAAGGTCCAGGGGTGGGGCCAGTGTCTCGGGCAGAGTCCGTCGGGCGACTAGCACAGTGTGGACACCAGTACCACTTCCAGTGTCTGGTGGCCATGTATAACAATGGCAACAAGGACGGCAGGTAGGTTACAGACAGAGAGACACTTACTCCTTGTTCATCTCGCAACTGTTATCGCTCAATCTTGTCTCCTCTCCTCAGCCTTCAGTGTCCCACCTGTAAAACCATCTACGGCGTAAAGACAGGCAACCAACCGGCAGGGAAGATGGAGTACCACGTCATCCCTCACTCTCTACCGGGACATCCTGACTGCAAAACCATACGCATCATCTACAACATACCACCGGGCATTCAGGTACCCCGACAGAGCGGCTCTGACAGCAGGGTTGGTTTTACTCTCACATGTTGTATTAAATATGATCAGAACGAGTGTCTGATGGTATGAATCATCTCCCCGTCCTTTCAGGGACCAGAGCATCCGAACCCAGGGAAGCCCTTCACTGCCAGAGGCTTTCCCCGACACTGCTACCTCCCAGACAGTGAGAAAGGACGCAAGGTAAACGCGATCCTCAGCCTCTTTACAGATGCAGAGAACTGATTCTTAATACAGATTTAAAGGTGAAAATGAATCTGTTGTCCTCACCTTTATTCTAACTTGCCGTCAGGTTCTAAGACTGCTCCTCGTGGCGTGGGACCGCAGGTTGATCTTCTCAGTCGGTACTTCGAGCACTACAGGAGAGTCTGACACCGTCATCTGGAACGAGGTACGCACACAACTCAAGAATGAATTTCATTGTTCGCGATGCATGCCCATGATGTTTGCGGTCACAAAACAAACATCTGTGATCTCATCTTCAAGGTCCACCATAAGACAGAGTTTGGCTCCAACCTGACGGGCCATGGCTTTCCCGACCCCGGACACCTCGACAACGTCCTGGAAGAGCTCAGAGCTCAGGGCATCACAGAGGACGACGGACTGATGGAGAAGTGAAAAAAATAAGAACAAGAGAGACCGGGGCAGCGTAGAAACAAGACGACATCCGTGTGAGAGTACTGAAGGGTGGAGAACAAGGAGGAGAGGAAGTCAGGGCCTAACCGTCAAAGAGGAGGTCCCAGACAGAGACACACTCTCTCTGCCAGCACTTACAAAGAGGTGCAGAGGGACGTTTCAGGTTATCCAAGACATTGATTTTGTTTTCACTTTTTCAAGCTGTTGATCGAGTCACTGCTGAGTTCACCAGGTCTGTCCAAACTTCACCGTTTTTCGAGCGAGCACATCAACAGAAGCAGGAGGGAGCATGAGGAGGCCACAGCACAGAAAGAAAAGCATCGCAGAGGGGGAGGACGAGGCAGCAGGAACGATGGCGTTCACAGTTTTAGCTCACTAAACAGCGCTAGGTACTAAATGTCTACGAGTGAGAATGAGTCGGTACTAACATATAGGTCAGTCACAAGTTTACTTTACTGAGAGAAAGAGTAACCAAGAAAAGATGTTAAGATTTTAGAGCAGTTCACTGAAAACTGAGAGAAGGAACAAAGAGAGAAAGAAGTTGGAGCGATGGGGGAGGGGGACAGAAAGAAAGAAAGCAAGGCGATGTAGCAGGAAGAGACAAAGATGGTGTACGAATGTAGCCTAGGATAGGAGTAGAGTAAGATTAACTTGTATGGTACTCAACAGGTACTGTAGCTATCACTAAAACACACGAAACCAAGAGATGAGAGGACAAGAGAGTGATACACACTCTGCCTGTGCTTTGTTCAAACCACCTGCCTGTTCGTGGGTGGACTTCAGTGCTGTTGCTCCCTCTTGTGGCGATCCTGATGACTTACACCTCAGCCTGGAACAAATCAAAATGTTACGACGAGTTATTCACCTGTGTTACTTTTTTATCATTGTTACTATAATCCTCATTTAACGTCATTCCATACTTTACCTCTTACTTTTGACTTGATGGGCTTTTATACGGCCCTCGGCTCTGTGTGTGTCTGAATGTGTGTGAAACGACAAAAGACCAAACTAAGGCCCGCTCATTTGGGCCTATTTGGAGTCTTACTATTGAGCCACTATGGTACAAGTTAACCATAGATACACAGGTACCAGTATTTTACTTACATATCTTTATTTTATTTTGTCCCCTTTGGCGATTCACGTGGTTTCAGTGGGCGTGAATAAAAAAGCCTGATGGAGAGGATGAGCATTTTGAGCAAGTGTTTGGTTCCAGGTTTGAAGAAAGCTTCACTATCGGTGCTTAAAACCTGAGAGAAATGAACCGAGAGCCCGGGGCTGGTGTCGCAGCCAGGAAAGCCCCTCAGATTGGGCAGGGGGTTGGACGTTTGTGGGGGGGGGGTAGAACAGAGGTAGAACAGACGCAGAGGTCATAGTCTGATCTGCCCAACCACACAGAAGACTGCTAGTCAATAACTACAAGGACTCTGTTCAGGCATCTATTGAAGGTCCCGTATTTACTGTGTATCATCAAAGATAGTTAATATAGAATAAAGTTTTCCGTATTCATACTTGAGATGAAAAATTTCAAGTCCACAAAACAAGGTTTAGACTAACTACCGGAAACATAGCTCCTGATTGGTTGGCATCACAGATGAAATCCGTCCAGCCCAGTTCACAGCGCCCCAACCAGAGGGCCATCAGTCTGCAGGTGAGCCACTGTGTCAGCCAATCAGGGACCAGTGATGTAAGTTTGTTACAAATCCTCATTCAATAAATGTTAGATCAGCTTTTTCAACAGTGTGTGCGTGTGTGTGTGTGTGTGTGCAAAAAGAATACACACCACGGGGCCTTTAATCTGTGACTCACTGACCTCTGCAGGAAACCAGTAGCATCATTCTTACCTCAGCAACTCTAACAACCCTCTTGTTATCTCCACCCCTCCTGACAAACGTTCAACACTCCGCTCAGTCTCTGAGTTGGGTCTGTAAATGACCCCCACCCCCATTACAATGTTACAAGACCCATGTGTGTGTACGTATGTGTGTGAGTCAGAGAATCTGTGTACTATGTATACTACCAACACGCTCCCAGTTGAGGGTTTATTTCGGTACTCCATGGGAGTCACATCCTCCTTTAAGTCTGATGATGGTCGATGATGGTACTCCCTGTACGGTAACTCCTTTATTATGTTTTTGAATATGAATTATAGTCATACTTTTCAATTTTTATTAGCATCTTTCTTGACACTATCATAGAGTAAATTGCCTTTTTTTCATTTTGTACATTTATCTTATTAATTATGCCCTTTTCATGTGTTATAATTGGTTTACAAAGACAGTATTGTTCAATACAAAGTCTTTTTGTTTTCATTGTGTACAGAAGTTAAGCTGATTTGCGTCATCTTTTCTTTGGAAAAGGATTTTGATGGTAGACTTTTATCTGAGTGTGAAATGTAATGAGTTTGAATAGTCAGACCCTTGTACCCTCGCCGTCCTGTGAGGTGCAGAACACTTTCATTTTCTGCATATCATCTGTTCTGATACTGTCTTTAGTCTTACATTAAAGCAGCAGAGCTGTACGAGTGCAGGTGGCATGATGAAAATGATTGTTTGAAACATTGTAAAATGTTATAAAATCCCAATTTTCCTCTTGTGTTGTAGCAGTTTTCTTGCTCTGTTGGCCCAAACACTGCACAATGACTCGGGAAAACACTGATTCTGTATGATGAATAAGTCACTTATGTTGCTTTTAATTTGTCTTTTTTTATTAAAGAATGGCTTTGATTTCTCGACAACAAACAAGAAATAAACGTCATTACTAGTTTCATCGTTATTACTACTTCTCTTGACTTGCTGGATTGGATGAATCGACTGTGATGTGGCCATGATTTTGTTTCTGCTGGGTTGAAAAAACAAATGATTAACATGAACCTCAAGTGTCTTTGGAAGAGACTAATGGTTGATTCAGAGGCTTTAATCCATGGTGTGCAGTGTAGCCAACAGCTGTGAGCAGTAAGTCACCGTTTTAGGTTTGTCCCTTCTTTCCCATCACCAGGCCTCGTCCATGTACTGAAGTTAATGCCCCCTCTATCCTCTGTAGATGAGGGCCTTCCATCACTTGTCGTCTTGTGCTGGGCGGGTGCTGGTGTGGGACAGAGCATTAAAACATCACCAGAAAAGCAAAGTGTAAATATTGCAACATAATTGCTGGAGTATGAGTGATTAATACAAGGACAAATAAAGAATGAATGAAACTCGCCTGTTGTGTTATATAATAGTGGAAGCCATGAACTAAAAAACTAATTGACGTAATAGAGTGTGCAATCCCAGAGAAATTCAAGATGTCCTCTTCTCTCTACATATGTGTAACCGACTGATTCAATACGCATGCCCCTTCGATAGCTCAGTTGGTAGAGCGGAGGACTGTAGGTGCAAATGGCAGTGATCCTTAGGTCGCTGGTTCGAATCCGGCTCGAAGGAGGTTCATCTTTTCGTCTTTGGTTATTGCCTCTTTACAGTGGTGGTGGAGGTAGTAGTAATCTGTGCCGGCTGTTTTTACTGTAATCAATGTCGCGGGTATGGGGAACGTCAAGCACTTAAATAGTAATGATAATAATAACAAGACGCTCAACACTAAACAGAGAATAATACTTTACAAATGACTACAGAATTGACAAGTATGATTTTACACGTAATTAGGGTGTAAAAGCGAAGTTCCCTGACCGGGAATCGAACCCGGGCCGCGGCGGTGAGAGCGCCGAATCCTAACCACTAGACCACCAGGGAGCTGTCTGCAGAAGTGTACAGATGTCAAATAATAGGCGATATAGTGGCCAGCGAAGAAGCTTGGCTAAAGAAATAGAAGCTGTTTGAAGTCAAGGTACCAAAATGGCTTCTGAGATGCTACTCATTCATAATAATTAATTTCTAAATACATGCCATGACTGTAATAGTAACAGTAATAGTCTACTCAAGTACTGTACTTCATTAGAATGTACTTAAGTGTTTCCATGTTTTGCTTCTTCCACCATATTTTGAAAGTAAATATTGTACTTTTCGGCACACCCCATGTATTTAAAGACATGTAAAACCACCAGCTCACCACAGGGGTGCTCCAAAGATAGGTGATGGGGGTCCCTATTGTTTATCAACAACATGCAGGTTATTTGCAGCTACGAACGGTGACAGAATTCAGAGACAATATACAAGTTATTCTCTTATTTATGATGTTTCTTTTTCTTAGTTTGGATTTCCACCTCAGTGCGTTAAAGTACTATATGATCTACACAGATCGTTAGAATGAACAGTAGCAGACCCAAACTGCAAACAACAGCTGCAGACTAGAATAAGATTTAATAGCTCAGTTCAGGAGCAGGGTGACTGCATGAGATCTTGCATGGAGGAGATCCAGAACAGTGCGAGGCTGGTGGAGGCAGAAAACTTCAGGAGCAGCTGTTTAGATGAGAGTGAGCTGGATGTGGCAGCAGAATGACTGGCAGCATTTCCTGACACAGGGAAAGAAAGGTTAAACAGGATTCACCCCTTCCGCCTTCCAAGGAAATGAACACAAGCTTCACAAGGTTGGCCATTGTGTAATTACCACAAAAGGACACTGAACGATCTGGCACAGACTGGAAGGTTGAACCAGTCTTTCATGTAGCAGGGGTGACATGACTACAGGTTTAACTAATGACTATCTTTCAAAGATTTAGTTGTATTTAATTCCATCTCCTACTTCCTCTCTGTGGTAGCTTGCCAGGCTGCAAGCTCCCCAGAGATGTCGCCATCGTGACATGCGGGATGGACTCCGACCCCACAACACAAAGAGGCAGTGAAGTCTGGATGACCCAGTCGCGCCCTCAGCCTGGTCTTGATGCCACGTCCAGTCTTGTAACCTGTGAGGAGCAGAAGAAACAGAAATGAGGCAATTCTGGTCCATGCCATGAAACACTGTATTATGTGGGAAACACACTTTTTTTTGTCTAAATCATACCTTAGCATATCATCCTCCACTTCATGGTAGTTCATGGTACTCCTCCACTGATCTGTTGTACATCATGACAGGGCTGTCTGGCCTTGCACTGGACCAGTGGAGGGCTGGGTGCTGAGGGCCACAGTGGAGACCACTGGGAGGTCATCAGATTGGGATGATGGAATGCTCCCCCTTGGGACCAAGTCCACCAAGCTTGTAAAAGTGGTGGAATCTGCTCTGGGGCCACGGTGGCAGGGGTAGCACAGTGCTGGTGCTGTGCAGGAAGAAGATGTCAGGCTGCAGTAAACTACTTACTGAACCGAGAGAAAGGAACGAGCTGTCACATAAAAAAAATCTGACCCTGAGCCAAGTTAAAGTTCTCACTGACAATATTTGACTTGCCCATCAAATGAATGCATCCGTGCTGTCAGTTCAACAAATTCACGATCACATGGCAAACTAAGTGAGCATAACAGAAAGCTGGCAAGCAAAAACTATGCTTTGAATTTGTGAACTCAACGAGATTGCAGAATGAGACGATGTGCAGTGTTAAAAAACGCACCTGGCATACACTGATAGTAGGTGAGAGCACAGACAGCAACAGACACAAAATGCTAGTCATATATATTAAATACAGGGAGGAAAATGATGTCAACTATAACACTGTGTTTGGTGGCATCATCCAGCTGACAGCATGCACTGCTCAGTATATTGTGCAGGTTTTACTCCAAACGGTGGACTGGACATGCAGAGAATGGTGATGCCGACCTCTGATGGTTGCCTCAGTAATGCTACAAAAAACAGAGTTGCTGCTTTGTTAAAGCGCCAAATAGCACATCTAAACTGAACAACACATGTGGCCCATAGAGAGGACTTGGGCATCGATGATGTCTGGAAAGCTGTGCCTTTTGATGCGAGATGTGGAAGCTCTTCTTAGAATGGTTTTATTCCACTTTCTCCTGGTCCACTTTGAAGAGGGGCAAAATGGAGGCCGGAGCAAAGATTGGTGATGAAGATACATTCTCATTCAGGCCTCTGAACAAGTGAGATGGAGGTCGCGACACCAAGCTGTGAATGCTGTTCTGAGTAAGTACACTGTGCTTCAAGAATACTGCAGAGAATTCACTGATAACAGAGGTCCAGTGGCAAAATACTGCGAGAAAAAGCTGAGTGATTCAGAGTTCAAGGTACTGTCACTGGGAGATTATTTTGGGTCAGCTAGCACAACTCTGCCTCACTTTACAAAGACGCAACCTGACTGTGATGGAGGGGCACTGCTTTGCTAGGGCAAAGACTGAGAAGTTGTGTTCCCAATACTTGAAGGAGAAGGATGTTACAGTGGAGTGACCGTGTCAGCTAACATGCTGACTGTAGCAACATCTGAATTACATAATGACGCAAAAACTTAAACAGGGGTCAATCAGCACATTCTCAGATATGGTGGCTGCAGCACTGAGATGTGAGGAGCTAAAGGAGATCTCGCAGCTTGTGGATATTTGTGCTACATTTCAACCTTCCACTGTAGATTGTGAAAGAGGATTTATGATGAATCATCAAAACAGCATCCAGAAATCGTCTTGAAGTGGCACATTTGGACCAGCTGATGCGCATAAGTCCAAAGCAAGAAGCAGACGAAACCATCAACCCGGACAAAGTGCACAACCATTGGAGAAGTGAGAAGGACAGACGGGGAAAAATAAGGTCAAATTGAAGTCAGATTAGTGCATATTCTAATGACAGATATTTTATTTATGGAGATATCATTAAATGCTGTTACTACCTAGATAATTTATGGGTAGTAGAAATGCTAATAAAAGACTATAATTAGATATTTACAGACAAAGAGGTGGACAGGAATTTACACTGTATCACAAGCTACAGCACACGTCATTGTGCAAAATGTGAATGTTGTAATGTGAACAAAATGTTATGTCTGAAAGGTGTATATGTTTCATTTCTTCCAGAACACGACCCTCACCCAGGCCACAACTGGACCTCACCTAGGGCAAAGCAGGACTCTTCCCATGGCCAAAGCAGGACTCTCACATATAACATACTACACATCTTATGAATAACAAGACTTTTGTCTTTTTCATTTGAAGTGGGCCAAATCACTTATATAAAAGTAAACTAATGGTAATTGCTGCTATAATTTGAGTCTTTGAATAAGCCATGTAACTTGCTATGATTCAAGGTTTTGAACAGGTGTGATGCTGGTGTGTGGCCACAGCGTGCACATCTGATGTTGCTCACAGTGGTCCTCAAGCGTGCTCAGGTAAGCTTGTGTTGTATGCCCAGACACATGAAAATTAGAGGGAACATTGTTCACAGCTCCCCATTCTTGACTCAGAAGTCAAGAATTGGCAAAGGAGCACGTGATAACATGTCCGCAATAACATTATCAGCCCCTTTGATATGCCGACTATCAGAGTCATATCCCTGCACAAACAGAACCCATTTCATCAACCTCTGATTCGGGCACTGCAATGGCCGGAGAAGGTGAGAGGATTGTGATCCGTGTAGACCACAAGCGACGCACCTCCTCCCACATATGCCTCGAAATGTTGCAATGCCCAAACCAGAGCCAACACCTCCTTTTTGATCACCGAATAATTAAACTAGTAACGATTGAACTTCCTCGAAAAGAAGCTCCCTGGTCTCACCACACCCTGGTCATCTCCCTGCAGCACGACGGTGCCTGCTCCCACCTGGCTGGCATCAACCTGGGGCAAGAAGAACAAGAACAAGAGAAGAGAAACACAGTCATGACATGATCGAAGGCCTGCTGAGAGCACACAAACTTTGCTCTGGTCTTCAGAAGCTCAGTAAGAGGGAACACCACAGGGGAAAAGTTTCTACAGAAACTAGCTGTGGCACCTTTTCAGATGACCTGTGGTGATGCAACAGTCTGTTGTATTTCATAAGGAAAACAGACTGGAGTACATTAATGCAACAGATGCAGCATGTGACTGAAAAATCCAAACCAGTAAAATGAATAAAGCATAGAAGTGCTTCACGCAACAAAGAAGGACATTTGCCTGGCTACAAATAAAGACTAAAAAGTATTTTAATATTTCCCAAAATATACTGAGGCTGAACCTGCAGCTTGGGGGGCTATGGTGGCTGCAGGCTGTTATGTAACTGCATAGTTTGCATATAGCAAGAAAAGGCTCTGGTTACAGGTGTCATCTCTGTCAAAGAGTCGGTGTCTTTTATTTGAATTCTAGCTGGTTAAGCGGTCCACTCACTGGGTGTAGCTGTGCCACTTTGACACCTGCATACAAACGAGGATGATTGTTTTTACTCATACACTGATTGTTTTCTATTCTGTTTGATTTATTTATCTGCAGTCGCATTATGTGAATTATTCGGGGTTAATTTAGGTCAGTGCAGTCTTATGAATGAGTCTCACAGCCAGCTGAATAAAATGTATATTTTTTATATAAAATCACCTCTATGGTGGCGTTCCTGGGCTTTAGGTTTCCCCAGGTGGCGTTGCTGACTTCTTTACTCTTCTCTTGTATTGCTCCGCCCTTCACACCTTTGGGCCGCCACACTAGCACAAGCTTGTGGCTAGTATCAGCTAGCTGCTATCGCTCGCTTATCAGCCGTTTGTGTTTAAGGTTTACTGTTGCTGATTAGAAAGCATACATTCTTTATTGATTTATCACACCATGTAACCCAGAATGAATATGCTGACGCTATTTTAATCATTGCTAGCACAGGCTAGTCGTTAGCATCAGCTAGCTGCTAGCATTCACTACTCGACGATAATGCTGATCTTATCCAGTGATTTATCACAAAATTAAACACTGAATATAAACCAAAACTAGGTTCAGACTTACCTGTGTGGACTCCAGCTCTGAAGTGAAGTCTTTTGAACGTTCACACTTTGTGTTGAATCACAACTTAAAGATGTAAGTTCAGCAGCTCACTTAATGCTGCTGAAGCAAACGAATAGCTTAGTTTGCTGGACTGACAAAAAGTTATTGCTTAAGATATGAATATTTTGTATTTTAAAGTTTGTCCATTATGTTGCTGCTTTAAAATGAGTGAAATTAGTCCTTGTTGAGTTCCTGATAGTTCCTTCCCTTCACATGCTAACACATGAACTTTAATGTGATTCTTAAAGCCAATAAATAGAAATAGTATTTATCTATTAGCTATGCAAATATGACGATAACAGTTGCTTTTAGTCATGCGACACATTGCATCCACAAAGGGCCCACACCTACCTATCCTTGGAGCCTGTCCCATAGACCCAACTAGCAGCTGCCTCTGTTCATTTATCACACTGACACTCTTCTGCATTGGTGGAAATCATACAGCAAACATGAAGATGTATTATAGCACAGCAACACTGCACTCGCTGCAGAGAGGATGAGGAACGAGGCAGTAACGCCACCTGAGACTTTCACACAACACAGCGGACTCACTGTGTAGTAACTTCAGTTAGGTTTAAGTATGATGCTGACCACAGACCAGAATAAGTTTAAACAGTTGATTAAAACCAAATGAATAATAAATCTCAGAAGTGACTGGATGAGATCCAGAACGGTGCAGGGCTGGTGGTGGCAGAAAACTTCAGGAGTGTTCAGATGACACTGAGCGGGATGTGGCATCCTTCTAGTGCTCCTGCACACCTGACGCTCATCCTGGGATTCTGGATGAGGTGGATGGGGTGGCCCATCCTCCTGAGGCCTTGTGGACCTGCTGCTGTTATCCATCCTCCACTGCTCATGGTCCTCATCCATGCTCTGTTGGATTACATTCACATGACATTTAGTCAGTTAGTTGATGCTTTTATCCAAAGCCACACAAAAAAGGTACAGTACGACAAGGACATGTTAGTACTGGCATAGAATCAAGTGAAGAGAAATAGATTCAGCAGGTTCACTTGTTGGTAGTGATAAGAGACGAGCTACTCTCTGAAGAGCTGGCTCTTCTTCAGGTGGCAGCACCAGGCGTCCTTCATTGGATGGTCGAGAGCTAACATATGCTTGTACAAGGACGTTCAAGTAAGGCTGCTAAGGCGCCTCATACCTAGATGTTCGTCCTGTGAGGGAAAACTACACAGAAGGAAAAAACACTTACCGTGTTAAATTGTTGTCGTGCTTATTACTAAGTCCCACCATCTTGTCCTGAGAATGGAAACTGTTAGTGTGTTTATGCACCTGGCTGCTTTCACAGCTGGAAATGAACATGCAGCCGGGCTGAGCTCTGCAGAAGGTGGGCAGTCCCACAGGTTTGTCAGGTTCACAACATTGCATACAACAGTGCTTAACGTGGTGCATTAAAATGTAGCGCTCCCCTTAGTAGATATATTGATTAGGGAAGGGCTTTTGGGTTCTTTATCAAATGTTGTAAACCCTGATGAACTCAGTTTTAATAATTATCTTGGATCTCTTTTTACATTAAACACATGAAACTATTTAAATGCACCTTTGATGAATTCACCTTTTTTAGTTTTAGTTTCAATACTGATTTTGAACCAAAAGTGTCTCTTAAAATATGAAATGATTCCCTACTGTCGGGTAAATGCAATAACATCACACCACTCAGCTTTTAGAGAAATAATACTCCATTATTTACTTATCAAAAGGATGAGTTTTGGAAACAAAAAACAATAAAATTATAGGAATATCCTCCAACACTTCAAAATGAAATGTACCCTTTTCTTCCTTTAAAGAAACACTCTTACTTTACCATATTACTGCGAGAGAATAAGTAACTTTCACTTTCAACTTAAAGTAGATTCAGTCATCAAACCTTAATTAACCCTCTTCTAGGTAAACATATAAACACAATAGATTCAGTGTCAGTGAGCCCACTCACACACACCTTAGCATAACTGTCCCTTAAAGCCGGCAAACTCAGGTTACTTAAACCAACATAAAACGTTGCAGGCCTGGATCGATGCTCGTGATCGTGGCAGCCCAAACAGAATGGCTGTTTCGCTCTCCAATGAGCAAAATAAAAACTTGGTACCAAGCCATAATTCCTGGCTTGTCTGTGATCCAACCGGCACAGGTACAGGTTCAGCAGCAGGTCCGGGTCTCACCACAGCCACCTCAGCGTGTCTTTCCCTCCTCGGCCGTAACCAAAAGCATGCACAGATCAAGTCCACGTCCAAGTCCAAGTCCAAGTCCAAGTCGCTCTGTATCCGGGTATCTGGTCCGTCCTCAGGTCGAAAACAGCCTTTCCGCTCTTAATCAGTTCAACTGGGTTAGCTAACAATATCTAGAGACATCAGTACACGGGTAGTGGACCGAATAAAAGCTATACTTCAGGTTAGCTTAGCCGTTAGCTTAGCCGTAGCACTAGCGATAGCACTCGCGATAGCATTAGCACAAACATACACAGCTCTAAATGATTTTTATAGTATTTATACTACTATTTCTTCTACAGCTTCAACAACCTTTTTACCCACAGTTTTAACCGGGTTACAAAAAACAAATAAAACACAGCATTAAACACAGCACTGAGATGACAATCACAAGAGTTAGAACAGCAGACGTCTTTAAGATTATGTGTAATATACAATGCAGAATATTAACTTCATGTCAGAGAACACATCACAAATCTTTCCCTGCTTTGCTCGAGCCAATCAACAGTCAGTGGCAGTCGTCGAGTTTCCGGACCTCGTTGGGGTCGTCGTCTTGTCTCATGAACCCTCTGCCACTTCCACCCCGCCATCAAAGAGGGTGGTTACCGGTTGTACGGTCCCTCCATTCAGCGTGACCGGCTGTTGGGTCCGTGGGGACTTGCCGCTTCACCAGAAGCCCCTCCCTGGGTGCGCTTGCTTGCTCCTGTCGGTAAGTTCGTGATTGGCTGCTGTCCAGCGGTTCTGTCACTCAGCTGATTATCTTGTTGTCGTTTGGTGTAGCTGGGTGACTCGCAGCCTGAGCCCTTTAACCCCCCATCTCTCCGAGGCTCCACTCCAGCCCTGTGAGGGGTATGTATAGGTATTTTTTCTATGAATATTAATGATCCTAATTGATGTATTAAATCATAGTTGTGCCTTCTTTTAGAGGCTGTGGTAGTTTGCTGCCCGGCAGAAGTGACTTTTCCTGGGACCCATGCTGCTGTTTTAGCTCAGTCAAATCTTTGGAGATTTTAGCTTTCTGTAGTGACGTCAGCTGTTGGATTTGGTTTCTCTTCTTTAATAGTTCTTCACACCTGTCCTGTGTAGCACCTTTGGCAAGGTTTTGAACTTGTTTTCTGTTTTCTGTTTGGTCAGGTGCTGTGGCCCAGAGGCAGCAATCCAGTCCCTGGTGGTCCCCTTCATGATTTCCTCTCCTGTTTGGAGTGTGAGTGCAGTGTCACAGGTGTTTTATTTAAGATTTCTATTTTCAGTTTGTTCCTGCCATCTGGTAAGCTCAGCCCTTTCCTTAGCTTTGTTTCTTTCTTAGTTTTAGGAGCTTATTATTATTATTATTATTATTATTATTATTGTTGTCAGTACGTGGTGTGTGTGTGTGTCTGTGAACTTTTGAATTTGTTTTCTATTTGCTTCTGTTTTTGTGTGTTTTAATAAAGTTTTCTTTCGATCTGTAAACCGTCTCTGGCCCCGTGGTGTTATCGAACCTGCGGCTTTGTACATTAATAACCAAGAACTAATAATTTCCTGTGGTTATAAATACCCCAGGTGCCGTTGTCACAACATCCCCCTCACTCTTGCCACACATATTACAAAGATAAATTGGTGGTACTGAGTTGGAGTTAGTTGGATTTAAACACAGTTAGAGTTGTATTAAAAATACTTGCCTTGGCTGCATCTGCCACAGCAGATGGTGAGGTTATGTTATTTCTGTTTAGTTTGAGGTGTGTTTAAGTGTGTGTGACAACAGCAACATGATATGACAGCAGATAACAGGTCTGCATGTTGCATGAGAAACTGACAGAACCATTGTCTGGGGTTGGTTTCTATAGCAACAGTGAGCTGCGTGTGGTTTTCGTGGGTTGATTGCATCTCTGACGTGCTCATGTATATATGTCAAGATGTTTAGAGGTGAGAACTTTTCCTTCAGTAACAGACAACTTTCAACCAAGAGAATACACATCATGCTGCAGTCGGATGCTTTCTGTGTGGGTATGAAGTGTGATTCTTGCAGGGAGAAAAGTATCAGCATATTTTCCTCCAACACACCAGAAATCGTTCATGAACAACATATTTACTTGCAAATAATAAGTGAACCTAAAAGCTGGACGTGCAGTATGATGATAGAAGAAGTTGTTGGCTTAAATGATAAATAAACTGCCATCAGTCATTTTAATAAAAAAATGACGCCTGGATGCTAAATCAAGCCTACTGTAATGACAATCACAGGACTGCAGAGGATTTACTACACCCAGCCTGCATGTTTTCCCTCACAGAGGCTTGACAGTCCCACTTAAACCATCACAGGAAAAAATATGTAAAGTCCATCAAGTGAACGTCATGACATGAAATGTGCTCTCTTCTCTGTTGTCACTTTACTAACTTGATAGATGCAGTACCTGCTGCTACCTACAGCCCACTAACCACACGGTGGACAGTTCATGCCATGAATACAAAATGAACAATCATCGCTCATTCTTTTTTATTGAATTTAAGAATTTAATTTAAGTAATAAATACAAAAGTGTCCTGATGTGATTGATTGTGTGATGTAACATACAAGCATTACAAATATAAAGAGAAAAGAAAAACAATCAGACGCGTTCAGAGATCTTCTGTGTTCCTGGCACTTTTACTTGCTTAATAAGGAAGTTAACTACAGACAGGAAGACGTATTAGGAAGCTGTGTTAGTGTGACCGTGAATTTATTTTAAGTTTTACTCACAGCCGACAGCTTTTAGATTTCCTGAGCGCTTCAGAGATCGGACACATCCGAAAACAACCATGGAGGGTACACATGAGGATGATCATCTTTTTCACAGGTAACTGGTTGATGATGTAACCCCATCAGACAATCTGAAATGTGAGGTCTAATGTTGAATGTGTTAACTGAGGTTGTGACTTCTTGTTCTTACAAATGTTAATTAAATAAGTGGAACCTGTGGGGTTTATTAGAAATGAGACAGGAAACTACAGTAATACAAGAGACCACGACAGCGAAGAAAGCTTCACATCAATCCGTTTGAGAGATTACAGAATAATTCTAAGAGAGCTCTTCTCTTCTTGTATGTACGCATGGATTTATTCCTGTTCATGGTGAAGCCACCACAGGGAATCTTCCGCACACATATTTTCTATATTTCCTTCTTGACTTTAAACACTGCAGCTTCTATCAGTGGTTTTGACCTCCACTAAGTGTTGTCTCTATATTTGACAGTGATGATCTCATCTGACACTGTGGAAGTGAAGAACCTGACAGGCACTGAGGGAGGATCCATCACTCTACCTGACCCTGTGGAGGAGCTTGGATTTCTCAACTTTGGAACAAAGACTATTGCTCAGGTGAACGAGAGGAGAGTCCAGACATTTGATGAGATTTACAAAGACAAAGTTCTCTGGGACAAAAACACTGGACTCTTTACAATCACAGGACTGCAGAGGAACGACTCTGGGACTTATATTGTTGATTCTAAAAAAGGAAAAGTTTTTGTTACATCTTATGAACTCACTGTGTATGGTAAGTTACATTTACCTGTGATAAATATCCCTTTGTAATGTTTCACATGCTGTAAGAGTGTAAGGAGAGTAGGTAAAGTTTCCAACTCTTGTCACGTGCAAATTATGTCACATAATTAGAGCACTTGTTTATGATTATTATTCTATTATTTGTTCCATCCACATAAAAAAAAACATTTCTCTCTTCCCCTCGAGTGGCAGAGCACAGATACACTTCTCTTTGGTTTCCATTTTTATTGCTGAGAACACACAGCTGAATTTCAAAACCACCTCCATTGTATTGTGATGAGGTGGATTTCCTGATACAGTCAAACCTAAAGCCTCTGCATGGCTCTGCAGGTAAGTGAGAGAACATGTCCTCATCGTTTTGGGTGCATTGAGCCTTTAACCAAGTGCTGTGTGTAAACTGTATATGTGTGTGCTGAAGTCAGACCTTCAGTGTGACTCTTTGTTTGAATGATTCCTCTGCAGAGTCTGTCCCCACTCCTGCAGTCAATGTGAGCACTGAGAGCTGCACCCTGCTGTGTTCTGTGGAGAAAGCTGGAGAGCTGCTGACACTGTCGTGGTACAAAGACGAGGAGATAGTGATCCAGAACAGCTCTGCTCTCTCTCTGCCTCTCACTGTACACAAGCAGGATTTTCAACTCCTCTTACAGATGTGTGGCTGCAAACCCTGCTGAAGAAAAGACTGTTACAGTCGATGTTAAGACATCCTGCGGTGAAGAAACCAGCACAGACAACAGAAGTAAGACTGACTCCTCTATTTTCATATTCTCAGTGAAACATGAGCTTTGAGTGTGTTTTACTGATGAGGAAATATTGTTTCTGACAGGTGGCAGTAACATACGGTTCTGGTTGTTCCGGATTCCCGTGGTTGTGTTTGGCACCGCTGTCATTGTTTGCATCATTTTGACAGCCCTGAAGAAAAAGAGACAGACAGAGAGAGACATCAGCTCCACAGTGACGTCAGTACACACTTTGATTTTAATTGACCACGTAATAAATAATACACACTGTATGTGTCTTAGATTGAACAGCTGTTTGACATGACGAGTCCTTCTCTATGTTCTGTCCCATCTCAGCAGGTGCCACCTTCAGAGTGAAGCTGTTTGGTCCACTTCCACATACCGTGTGATCGGTCAAACCAATCGACACAGAGGGAAGTTAAACTGATCAAACCTTCCTCTGATATTTCTTCATACCAGTCTGAGCTTGAAAATAACTCACAGTATGTTTCTAGTCTTCCTATATGTTGCTTTGTGTCTGCTCACTGTGTAAATCTGTAGTGTACTTTTGCTACATCAGCATTGTTTTTTTTGGCTCCAAATAAAAGAAGAAATCTGTAAATGCAGCTTCATCATTTATTTGTCATGTGATGTCTAAACATCATTGATGATCAAAAAATGAACAACAAAGATGAATTTCTGATTATCTTAAAAATGATGAATGTTTGGCATGAAAACTTGTATAATAAAAACATGTTGCAGTGTTAGGAAGCTGTTTTAATGGCTTCCAGTTGATCCACAGCACGTCACTGATGGTGCAGGTCACCTGTCAGTGCAACACTCCCCTCTTGGGTTCCCCTGTCATCATTACATCAGTGCTGAGTAATATTAATCTCATTATCAGAGAATCGAGTAACGATTAATTATGTTGTATGTGTGTTTTATTATTATTAATTTCCCTCTGAGGTTTCAGTGCACTGCTGTAAGGCCCTGCATATATTAAATGTACACTGTGCAATATAAAAGCTCATAAAATATATGGAAAAACAAACAACAAAATATTAAAGAACAAAAAACACAAAGCAGACATCCTCGCTCACTCAGGTAATATTTAGAGATGGCAGGTCCTCGTTATGTGGAGAACAAACAGTAAACATCTGAAACTATGAATGTTTTAAAAGATGCATTTCTATTGGAACAGAAGAAAAGTAGACAAAGTGGAATAAATTTCTGTCGATTGATTTATGTTCTGATTCTCCAGCCCACTAACATAACATAACACAAACACAACTGTCTTACAATTACGTGGTTTTCCTCCTTTCTTAGAAAGATAATCAGTTTGAGATCAAATGCAGCTTTAAAGGCTCCAGTGGGAGAAGTAGACTGTGTACTAACTCCTCCATTCACTCTCAGATTTCACCACAGAAGAAGAAGATTTGGCAAATGACATTTGCTCCTCCGAGGCCAATGAGAATCCATTCACTTAAATTTAAGCCGTCACCACATGCTCTGATTGTCACAGTCACACCATGCTTTTCTTTGTTGGCTTTAAGTTTTAAATGATGATTATCATATGGCAGCATGTGATCATCACACCACAGATCTGTGCTTCAGGTTAAGCGGAGATCTCTGCACAGGTATGGATCACTGCTCAAGAACACGCTGATCATGGCTGCACTCGCTTCTGTTCCTTTCCTGTGCACCATGTCGATCAGCTGTCGAGCTTTGTCTTGTCTGGGCAGGGGTCTGACCGCCTCACACTCATAATCATTTAGAACCTCACAGGACAGGAGGCCATCCAACATCTTGTCCAGAACAGGATCAGACACTCGGGCGATGAAATGTTCTCGAATGTTTCGCAGCTTCCCCTCCCCACAGTCGATATGCTGGCAGCAGAGGTTGTGACTGACACTCATACTCACCTCAGGTTGTATTTCACAGTCCTCTGGGTGACTGTGGAGGCTGTACTGTTGGGCCTGGTGGAGGAGGCAGCTGGATGGGGCTTTGATGTACTCACACTCTTCATATTGGGCTTTTACCTTCAGTGGTATCACAGCATTTTGAAGACTTAATATCTCATTCAAAATATATATGAAGACATTACAGTGACTCGCCACAAGAGGGCAGATAATGAGCAAATAATGTAAAGTCCATCTGTGCTGATGATGAGGACACTGTCTGACTTACAGCTGACTCCTGCAGTGGCACGTTGCCCGGGAGCAGAATCACACTGAGGATGAGCTGCCCACCTCTGTATAACGAGCGCCGGAACAGCAGGACTTGGGCTTTTATTGATGTGAATACAGAGAAGTCTCCAAATATTAGTTTCACCACATGAACTCTGTAATAGTTTCCTTTTATCCCATAGACTTTAGGTACATGCAAAAAAAGCTGTGTGGGGAGGAAGAGAATTCTGAGTCTTCATCATCTATGATCGATTCACAGGAGACATTCAGACATTCAGAATGCATTCCTGTGTGTGTTCTTTGTGTAGTAGACTACATAAATAAAGTCTGTGTAAAGTAAGAATAAATATATGTCTGAGTTTGTCAGACCAAAGAACAAAGTGTTATTAACTACCCAGCCAAATCTGAATGATTAACAATAACAACTTTATGAAATTAGGTGTCACAATCAGGTAAAAATGAATTCTCAGCTCAGCTTGGTGTGTCCTCTAAATATGCTGAAGCCACAGCCACCCATGGGAGCAGTCAAGCAGCCATTCTGAAGTGACAAAAATGTGTCAGATGAGTTCAGAAAATGACATGACTAACTTTGAAACACTCTCAGGGAGATGAATTCATCTGTCTCTCTGCTCAGGGTGGCCTTAGCGTGTCATCGACCCTTTAAGGCCCGCCCACACCCTTTAAGGCCCACCCACAAAATCTGGACTGAAAACCAATGAAAACCTGTTTGAACCTCTTTTCACATGCATCTAAACAGTCTTTTTGTAGCCCGCAATACTATAGAAGTCAGAGTTGCACCAAGAACAAGCCAATTTGCAGCACAGCCTCTTGTTTCTCCCAGAGAACAAGCTGCAGTTAAAACACCTCACCCACAATCAAAGTGTGGAGTAGTTTAGACAGGCTGAAGCAAAAAGAATTGTCAGAATAATCAAATTCCCTCAGTCAAATCAAGAATCAAAATGGAATCGTACGATACCAGAAGATCCACACCCTTCGTGCAAAAAAGAACTGTTTGTTTTAAATGGGTTCAGGTTCACAGGGTGGGAGGTGCAGCTCAGAGATGGAGTCCTGAGGACACTCGATGTTGAACAGCGGCCCGAAGCCATTGTTGAACCCTGCTGTTGTTTTATCAGGTCATTCTCAGCGAGCCCTCACCTGGCTCATACATTTTCTCTGCTGGAGCTGACCAGCACGTTCACGTCTGGAAATGTTTATGATGAATTTACCCTAGATATAAGAAACAACATTTAAACATGGTGACACGCTGTTTGTTAATCTTACCTTTTCTGTGGCTGCTATACTGTTAAGCATATGTAATACAAATAGCAAAGCCATGTTATGTTCTGTAGCTTTAACGTTATGTGCCGGCGCGCACAGGATGTTGTGAGCATGCGCAGAAATAAACGGCCGGTGTGTTTTCCCGGACCAAAACGAGTGATGGCGGCCGATTCGTTTTTCTCCCAAGATGCTAGCAAGTAGTTAGCCTTCCACTTTGGCGACTGAGAGAGACATTAGACTAAAGAGACATGTCTAATCCTACATATACCATCAGCTTTTGCAGCTCTGTGAAACAGAAATTCAGCACTGGTCCTGTGAGTGATTAATATAGGGTTGAATAGAAATCCATCACACAGTCACACTAATTGTCTAAGTGAAATAATTTCTTCCAAAAGCCATATTATCCAGCCAGACAGCATTGATGTGTTTGTATCTTTATTGAACGCAAAACTTTATTACATTAACAGATAACTGCACAGTGCTGTTGTTAATTTGTATAGAAAGCCTATGTTATGGCTATCACGGTCCAGCTGGAGCCACACAAACGAGATACAGATACCAGGATACAGAGATTGTTTTCTTTCCGTTTAGTTTATTTGTCTTAACATTTTTATGCTTTGCTACCAAGTGCCATGGTTCTAAAAGAAAGGAAAGGACACGGTAAAGCATAACTGATGAATACAACAAATACTATGAAATCAAATACAATTCATAGTCTAAACCAGACGAAAACAATCAATTGAAATATGTTAAATACTTGGTGAAGCGAGTCAAAACACACATGGCGTACTCTGTAGCACCACCACATGCAAGTCTGGAGACAAAGGGAAGGGAAGGCCTCATCCAGGCCTATATTTATAAGTGGGAGGATCATTGGGAGGCGCCCACATCTCTATCCAACCTCAGGAAGACTGAGATTGCAGTTTGTAACAGCCTACTCATCTGTGTTTTGTGTCAAATTATGTTGAATATTTAATTAACAACTGTAGTAATTCATATTATGGCAAGAACTACTCAACTAAGGAATGAGAAACAACAGTCCATCATTACTATAGGCCATGATAGTCAATCGATTCAGAAAACATCAAGAACTATGAATGTATTGCCATGTGCAGTCACAAGAAACATGAAGTGATATGATGAAACTGGCTCTGCCCACAAAAGGAAGAAAAAGAGCTGCACAGTCACAGCTACCAGCCTCAGAAATCAACTATTTACAGCAGCTCAGCATCTTTTCAGATGTTGGTTCTCTCTCTCTCATGATAACTTCCTGTTGGACACTCAGCACTTGAGGAGAGGGAGAGAAAAGAAAAGATCAGAGGTGTGCTGGCTGAGAAGGTAAAAGCTGACCTAAAACATTTGATCCATTCTGATGTTGATCTTCAGCTGTCAAAAGGTCTTGTTGTTCTTCCACATTTTCTTCACCGTCCTGAAAGAAGAACATATAGTGCATGTTATTTGTTCTTCTTTAAATGCTACATTTTCTTCAGTATAACACATGTTCATATATATTTTCAAAAGCTCTAATTATTACCACATATTAGTGCTTATAACATGTAGCCTGAAGCTTCATTTTTATAATATATTATTTATAGCCTGTTAGGATTGTCAGATACTGTATAGTGGACAGATTTGTCTTTTTTGGTTGACATAACGAAGCATTTGAACCTCTAAGGACATAACTGCTGCTGTTATATATCTGTAGATGTGACACAAAATATGACTTTCTGAATGATTTTGTTAAAGACAAAGAGAGTGATACGTTTTAAACTGAAATGTTAACAGACTTTGCATTACTCATAATAAGTCATGTTTAAAACGAACATGAGGTTCAGATTTGCATCAACTTCATGCAAGTTTAACGTATTCCTACAATTTATTTTGTTATCTGACTGCAGATGTGAAAGAAAGGAAGAACTGCTTTTTAGATTTGTTCACGCCTGATTGGTTGCTTAGATTTGGAGACATTGCCATTGAAAAATATATAATTGTGACAATGAAAATAAAGCTGTTACAGTGCATGTGTATGTAACTTATTAATTTTTCATTTTTTAAATGTTAGTATTGGAGCCATGTTCACATTGTCAAATCTGTCCCTCTTTAAAAGAAGTTTGGACACTGCAGCTCTGAGTGAATCCAGGAGTGTGTTCAGAGAGTAAGATTAGAAAATGTAAAGAAAGAATATCAGAAATATAATACTGCATATATGTGCATAGTCTTTGGAATGAATACCTCTCTGCTTTGAGATGCTGCTCTGGTGATGGCTGTCCTATTCACCATACCAAAACATTCTTCTTCACCATTCTTTCTTCGCTTGTAACATTTGACCACACAACACACCAGCACCAGCACCAATAGTCCAACAATAGACCCGGCAATGATCACCATCATCTTTTTATGATCTGTGAATGAATGAAAATGCAGTTTGACTGTGGGTCTCCTACAATAGTTGAAGGAAAAAAATGAGGCTGTAATGCCAGAAAACAGCAAAAAGACACCGCTTTAGATGGTGAAACTGTAAAAAGTACGTGTTCCTGTACCATGAGGAGGACACCACAGCGTGGAGTTGAGAGTAACTGCCTCCTTACTGACGGGGTTGGCTGCCACACAGCTGTAGTTGCCTTCATCCTGATCCTGGATCACCAGACGGAGGGTGAGGTTGGTGGAGATGTCTGAGCTGCTGGTCTGATTTATTTTCTTCTCTCCTCTGTACCACGACAAGGTAACACCAGGTGTAGACTCCACAGAACAACGCAAGGAGCAGTTCACATCATTCACGGAATGTGTAATATTGATCTGCGTTCTAGAGATGTGCGGTACGGAAACAGGTCCTACAAGAAAACAAGGAATGTCAGAACACACAGTCATGTGGTGACGCTGGATATTCATCCCTCAGATCATAACAACATTGTGCTCTTGACTGAATCTACACAGGGAGCCTCATAATTTATCTTGTTAGCTCAGAGTGCAGAATTATATACTGTATTAATATCTAGTGAACCAGTCATGCAAGAGCTTACTCCATTGTCTCAGTTTTTGCCGTCTTACTGCTACTAGCTGCTGTTTATCACTGCAACTCTCACTGCTCAACAGTAATTCTTCTTGTTTCCAGCAAGTTACTTCACATGTAAATACTGAAAATGTCTATAGATGACGTGTTTTGTACCCTCCTACTGCGCACACATCTTGGATTGCTTGTAAAACTTCCTTGGTACTTGAATTGTCATGAATCATGATTTCAGAATTATTAATGATCCATCTCGTCTTTTGACAAAAAACTGACCAGTTACATCAGTGCATTCACATTCATTCATGTTTCATCATGATAAGAACTTCTTATATATCTAATTCTTTGTAACTCTGTTATTTATTCACATATATTTACTATTTGTGCCTCTGCATACACGATGCATGCAAAACCTTTCCTGACAACAGAATTCACAACATAATGAATCTGTCTAATTTAATCTGAATCTGTAGTTTCCTCAAATGCGTGATGCCTAAATATGCAGAGGAGCTGACTTTATTTGAAGAGCTACAAACATGATGAAGTCATACTGATTTTGTGTTTTTTAGTTAATCATAAGAACAGAATACACATGCACTGCTGTCAGTGGTCATGTTGTTTTTTTGCCCTCTTCCTTTGACTGCAGGCTTACCTTTGAAGAAGCCATCAATAATAATACATATCTTGATCATTTATGTACCCTTACTGTGAAGTGTTTCTTTGTGTCGTCCTTTATCCTTTAACAAGAAACAACCTCACAAGAAGGAGACAAACATGTGAAATGTTACTCACCAAAGACAGTGATCAAATATTTTCTCAGTATGTGTGGTTCAATGCCCAGCATTATCTTGACACAGTAGTAGTCGGCATAGTTCTCTGTCAGTCTGAGAAGGGTGATTGACCCAGTCTGTAGGTTCAGCTGCAGAATGTCCTTAAAGCTTTCCTCGATAAAGGTGCTGAAGTTGTTCAACTGAGCTATCAGTTTCCCGGAGAAATCTGGGCCCTGTGTCCACATCACTTTGTGTTCTTTCTGTAGTTTTTTTAATCCAGTGTCCAGAGTGATATTGCCTCCCTTCAATACATTAAGAGGAATGAGTGAGTTATCTGAAAAGAAAGCCCAGTTAACACAGTGAAAACATAGAAGTTCTTTTAGAAATATAGACAAAGAAGAGTGTGTTACATATGGGGGATGTGAGGTCACTCACCATGGACAGAGAGGTTAAATCTTTGCTCCAGGATACCTGTTTTTGTTAAGACCTGAGCCAGTAATATCCCACTGTCACTGATGGTGAGGTTAGAGATTGTGATCGATCCAGTTTCAACATGTGTGTGTATCCTTTTTTTCAAATCCAGTCCCATTGACATGAGTGACCTCTCCATTGATGACAATGGCAATCGGTATATTGGGGTCAATGGACCAAAGATAATCATGATTGGGATGCATTATTTCGTTTATGCGTAAAGTGACAGTCTCTCCATCCCGCTTTGTTACATTTCTTACTTCAGAGCAGACGGCACCTGAAATGAGGAAAATGCAGATCAGCACATCAAGCCCAGTTCAAGAATTCTTACAGCATACACCGCTGCTGAAACTGCGCAGCCAAAGAAATACTGTTTCACTGGGTGAGTCACTCAGCGACCACAGCAGGCTGCAAACACACACACACACACACACTAACCTTGTGGTTGCTTGTAGGCATATGACTTTTGACCAGCTGACGCATATGAAGCATTGCATATAACAGTTAGTAGTAATGCATTCTTTAAATCAATCACGAATAATGGCAAGACTTGCTTCTAATAATATCTTTTATTATGATGCTGTGAAATCAGAGACAGGCTCCTTGTCCCCCATACTAATATAACAGAATATAACTATTACTGTTCAACTCTTTCATTTTCTTTTTTTCAAAGCGTGAATAATGTTTCAATAATGTCAAAATGATCTTTTCTTGTCCTGTAAGTATTTTTAAGCGTGTTACTTGGAGGTGCGCATTTCTATTCATAGTGAAAGTGAAATGATTTACAACAAACAATCTGTAACAAAATACAATGTGGAGTAAAAAAAGTCACATACCTGCAACAAATAAGAAGAACGTTAGCAGTATCATCTCTCCAAGGTAGGCAGACAGAAGAAAGGTAGCAAACAGTGTGAGCTTTGAAAGCAGAAGTTCAAGTTTTGACAGGTTTTAGATGGACTTGTTGCATTGTTGCCACTGAATGGCATTTACAGAAGCCAATAGCACACAGTGTGTTACACCCACTCAAGCAACACTCACATGACTGCATTGTTGGCAGCATGTTATGTTGGTGCTTCACGGTCTCCAGCTGTTCTGAGGTCTGTGTTTGTCTTTGGGTTTCTTCATTAAAACTAACAGCTGGTTATCAGCAGACTCTGCTCACACTGAGCTTGTTAACAAGAATCAGAAAGACAGAATCAGAACCAGGTTTGAAGTATTGAGATGAGATCAAACGTTCAAAAAATCAAAAGTCAGTAACAGAAAATAAGAATATAATCACATAATTAGAAGCTTCAAAAAAAATAGAAATCATTCCTAATTTTCCCAACAAACTTTTTTTTAAATGCATGTGTTGCACATAAACACATCTAAATATCTTATTATTATGAACTCACTTTGGCCAGGAGCACAGGTCTGATGACTGTTTTTATCTGTGACCAATACTGTGATACTGTGTGATACCGGAGAGAGTGAGAGAGAGGCGTTCCATGCAAAACATGTACGTGGCCATAAACAAATAGTGTGCAGCCAGTCAGCCCTCTGTCTCTCCTTTTATGGGAGTGACTGTGCTCCAGCATACCGTGCAGCAAAAACCAAACACAGTAATAAACAGACTTTGTGCTTTTGGATTGAGGCAGGCACAGCTTCACTTTTTACTTTATCTCTTCATTCTTTTATTCATTCATTTATTTTGGGTCTGAATGGATAGATTTTGCCTTTCGCAAAATTTTGCAGAGTGCTGCTGCTGATCGATCTCCAGGTAAGCACCAAACTGCATGAAGTGACCTCACAAAATGTTTAATGAGGCTTTCTCTCTGTGACTTCTGTTTGTGATGCAGAGATGCAAAAGCTGCTACACATTTTTGGATTGAAGAGTTCCTCGCTGATCTGCAGGATTTGCATGTTTTCTTTCTGAGGTGGTGTGTAGTCAGTGTGAGTGGACTAGATACACTGTACCAGCAGACGTACACAAGTGAAGACTTTGATATACAGTGGCACTGAATAAAACCTCAGTCTGTTTGACTTCTGTTATTGTGGCTTCTTTTGCAATCGGAACTCCTGATCGTCTCGAGTGGTTTTGGTTTCACTTCTGCTTGTGTCAGTCTCAGACTTTTGGTTTTTGTTGATGGTGTAATTTCAAACTTGATGTAAAATCAAAACATATGTAAACGGTGGTGACTCACAGCAGGCTGGAGGAGTTTAGCAGTGGAGTTCAGTTTGTCCTTTAGATCCTCTAGATTAGGGTGAGGCATTTCCTCGAGGCATTTCCTCGTGTTTCCAAGCAGAACAAGGCAGAGTTTTATGGCTGTTATGCAAGCTGCTGGAGTTGGGCCAAGAGGTTTGTTTCACAGTTGAACCATTTTGACAGTCTAAAGATGGAAAGATTTCACCAAGGCCAGCAGAAAGACAAGACTCTGACCTTTGACCTTCCATATCTGTCCACTTGTCACTAATGCCTTCATCATGAAGCTTGTCTGAGTTACATCGTGCTCACTGAGCATTTAGTTTAAAGTCAGCTATGTTAGTGCTGGTTCCTGTTTAAAGACTCACAGACTTCACATGACCTGGTTGTGGTGTCTGCTCTTAAGACAGAGTAAGCATAAATTTTAAGTTCAGAGGAAACGGGATACTGACACGATCAAACATTCAGGAAGAACCTGGTCCAACAGAACCTGCTGTTTTATGTTCACACTGTACCACTGACCTCCACCTCTGCAGATTCAAGTCCATGAGGTCATGTTCATGCTTTACTGAACATGAGTGAACGTCTGGAGTAAACGATGGTCCAAAATCAAACTAAATTAAATATCAGTTCATTTGGACTTAAACTGTTTGGTTCGGTTCTGGTGCGTTCTCAATGGAACTCAACAACCATCCAGGGTCTAAGGACACACTGTGAGGCTCTTAGAGGTAAATGTGTGTTTTGTGATACTGGCCTTTATACTGGACTCTCATATAACAGGAGGTATAGGCCTATCTGTATAATATCCTTTTGTATTCTTGCTCCACCCATGCTCCACCTCTTTGCATCATTTCTGGATGTTAACATGGCTTCACCACTAGATGGCACCATTGTTTTAGGTTCATACTGTAGCACTGACCATTACCGCTGCAGATTCAAGTCCACGAGGCCATGTTCATAGGTTATGCCCCGGCCTAGGGGTGCCTAGAGCATAACTAGAAAAGGTGTCATCTTCCCCGAGTCCCAAATAGCCACGTACACCAAGGTAGTAGTGAATGAAACAAAAAATTATTTATTTACAAAACTCCAGAACAAAACAACAACCAGAACAGTTCTACCTAAAAAATAAATCACCTATCTCAGAAAACAAAAACACAATAGACTTACCTTCCTGACTTAACAAAACAGGAGAAAACAAGGGCAAATCAAATGGCAGTCCACCCCTACTATTCAGACGAGCAACACTTTTTACACTAGCAAACATGTGGCTGGTTGGGAGAAGAGGAGGATGAGGAAAATGCCGGTTGTGTGTCTGACGGTTGCCATCTTGGCTCCTTATGTAGTGGGTGGTGTTCAGCTGCAGCCAATCAAGGGCTAGGCCAGGAAAATTGCTTCACCAATTGAATCCTGGAGATGGCACATCCCTATTTGCATAAGAGAACACAAGCAGACACAGAACACTACACAAAGTATGACCACAGTCATAACAATACTATTTTTTTTTTTTTTTGGAACACTTTATTTTCAGTTTTACATATGCAATTTATACATACACAAATACAAACAGTATCAACAACCAACAAATGGTCAGTGCACAAGGTCAATGTACCAATATTTTCTAAATATGGCTGCCAAATTTTCAGAAAGGTATTATATCGTTTTCTGAGACAATAGGTGATTTTTTTCCAGGGGGATGCAACTATTCATCTCAACAGACCATCTGCCAATAAGAGGTGGGGAGTCAGATTTCCATGATGCTGCAATGCATTTCTTAGCCGCACATAGAGAGAGCGACTTCAGTGAATTTGAGTTTTGCGTTGCTCAGAGAGCGGCAAATACTTGTAAAGTTCCCCAATAAACAAAGTTCAGGGTCCAATGGGACATTAACTCCTGAGATCTGGTTAAAGTGGAACAAATATCGTGCCAGAAAGGCCTAACTTTCATACACAGCTAGGTACAATGCAAAAAGGAACCTACTTCGCTATCACATCTGAAGCACATTGCTGACAGGTTGGATTTGAATGAGTGTAGTTTAAGGTATAACTGAGGTAAAATATTATAGTTAATCAATCTATACTGGGCATTAGTAATAGTTGACAAGCTGTTTTGACACAATTCTGCCCAAAACTGCTCATCAATTGTAACATTGAGATCTGACTCCCATTTCATTCTAGACTTATGAAGACCTGGTTTTGGGCCCTCGTTCAACATCAAGCGATACATTTTAGAGATAAATTTATGTGTGTTCGCCTCGTAAAGAAATCTTTCAACATCATTCATGACAGGCAGAGATTTCAGGACCCAAATTAGCTCTCAGAAAGGGTCTTATATATCTTATATATCTTATATCTTATATACCCTTTATATCAGGATCTTGTCTAATTGCTTCAGCTAAAGGCTCAATTGCCAGGACAAAAAGTGCTGGAGACAAAGGGCATCCCTGTCCACTTGATCTGCTCAAAGGGAATGTAGATGAAATCTGTCCGTTGGTGCTGACTTTTGCCTGAGGTTTATGGTATAGAGTTTGAACCCAACTAATAAATGACGGGCCGAACCCAAACTTGGTCAACGCTTGAAATAAATACGGCCACTCTAGCCTATCAAAGGTTCTCAAAGGTTTCTCAGCATCTAAAGCCTTAGCTATGCTGGGTTCCGTTTCAGATTTTGTTAAATGGATAATATTAAAGAGCCTACATAGATTATTATCTGAGGAACGCTTTGAAATAAAGCCACACTGGTCTGGGTTTATTAGTTGTGGCAGGTATTGGCCAAGTCTGTTAGCCAGGGCCTTGGAAATAATTTTGTGATCTGTATTTAATAATGACATTGGCCGATATGAAGAGCATTTCAACGGATCTCTATTTTTTTTTGTAAATTACGGTAATTGTGGCTATAGAGAATGATTCAGGAAGTGTTCGAGTCTTAGAGGCCAAGTTCACGACATCCATGAGAAGTGGGAGGAGCAAATCCTTAAATCCCCTGTAAAATTCTGGAGGAAACCCATCTTCTCCTGGTGATTTGTTTCCTTGTAGTGAGCCCAGAGCTTTTTCAATTTCTTTTTGCGTAAAGGGCAGATCAAGACTATTTTGATCTTCCTGGCCAAAGTTTGGGACAAAAATGCATCAATGTTACTTAAGAGGTTCTGATGTGTATAAATTTGTGTAAAACTGTTTGAATGCATCATTAATTTCTGTTGGGTTATATGATACAGAACCCGTTTCAGTCTGAAATGAATTAATCGTCCTAGAGCTTTCCTCCTTTCTCAGTTGCCAAGACAAAATTTTGTGCGCCCTCTTTCCCAATTCATACTATCTTTGCTTGCTTCTCAGAATGTTTTTTTCAATTTTATAAGTATGCAAAGTATTGTATCTGAGCTTTTTATTTACCAATAACTGATATATTACTTTAGATCTTGATTGTTGAAATTCCTTTTCCAGTTTCAAAATGTCTGCTTCCAATTCTTCTATTTCTGCCACGTATTTCTTTTTGATACCTTTGGAATAAGAGATTATTTGTCCCCTTAAAAAAGTTTTTAGTGTGTCCCATAATATAAAACTATTGGGAGAAAAAGCACAGTTTGTCTCAGAACAGCCTGGTCTCTTATAAATTTGCAGAAATCTGGCTTTTGAAGGAGAGTAGGGTTCAAACGCCATTTAAACATATTAGTAGTTTTTTCAGGCATGTAAATGGAAAGGGTCGGGGTGAGTGAGCTGATAGTGTTGTAGACAAGTACTCAGATTCTACTGCTCTGTGAATCAACTGCGTCAACAACAGGAAAAAATCAATACAAGTAAAAGAGTTGTGGCGACCAGAGTAAAAGGAATAATCTCGGGTTTGAGGGTGCATTTGTCTCCACACATCAGTTAAGTTTAGTTCCTTCATGAATTCCATGGTGATTTTGGCTGCTTTAGAGCCGGATGCTGATAGAGCCGACTTATCTAGAACAGGATCCAGGCAGAAAATTAAAGTCACACCCTATAAGGATATTTTGTCATCCTCCTGATGCCTTCAAGAATATGTCTTGAACAAATGACTTATCATCATAATTGGGTGCGTAAAAGAGTCCAGGGTTCTGAGTAAATCTGGCAATTCACTAAAACATATCTCCCCAATGCAACGGTTTCTCCAACTGTTACAGGGGTGTTCTTATTTATTAAGATGGCCACTCCCCTGCTTTTAGAGTTAAAGGATGGTGATATTACATGCCCTATCCAATCCCTGATGGGTTTCCTGTATAAAGGCAATGTCTATTTTTAGTTTTTTCAAATGTGTTATGACTGTCTTCCGTTTAACAGGTCTGTTTAACCCATTCACATTAAAGCTCACAAATTTCACCACCCTGTTCATCAATACCAAATCATTTTACAGAGATGTTGCCCCTTCCATAAGATAATTTTGCCCCTTACAACCAAGTAGTGTGAAGTAAAGCACTGACCGAAAGGAACAACAGCATCCCTCTCCTCCCACCCCGCCTTGTGCCTCCCCCAACCTGGTACATAGCATCCCGTATTCATCTCAAAAGGAGCTACTGGGCAAATGGCTAGAGTATGTTACCACTAACCCCCTCCCCGCGACATTATAGTAACATCAGCTATATGATACCGCGATATAAAGCAATTAAAGCCATGAGAACATAAACAGTACCAGAAGCTCAGGCTTGGTGGACATGGCGGCCGTTCAAAGTGGACCATTGTAATACAGTGTATATAAAACAATATTCAAAGAGGTCCCAGTGCAGCGAGCAGCTGAACAGCTGCTTTGAACAAATAGTTGCCTCACCTCCGCACAACCGTGAATAAATGAAGAATGCCAGTGTATGAGTCTACTCCCCTTTTCGTATTCATTGGGTTTACCTTCCTCCTCGCCCTCTTGTATTCCCACAATTTTAATGTTGTGCCCCTGAGAGCGGGCCTCCAGGTCAAGTACATTGGCATGAAGCTGCAGTTACCGATGCTACTAGCTCCCGCTCCGGTAGCATGGCTCTAGGTGGATTTGGCTTTGCTGGAGACGTTTGGCTTCGGCCTCTTTTGTATCCATGGTAACACGTATGTGCATCGCCATGTGAGTGCAGGTACTTTCCCTGATACAGGAAGTCGAAAGAAGTTAGAGGACTCAAGGTTTGTTGAGCTTGTGTCCAGCTTGTGTTTACTTTAGCAGTTCCCCAATAAAGACTGAATGAAACGAGTGAATCATAGCGACCAACAACAGCTCCGGGCATTATGTTAACTTAAGCTAAACTAAGCCAAGTTAACTTAATGTAACTTAAGCTAAGCTAAGCTAGTACCTGCCCTAGTGCTCATTCTTACACAACGCGTGTAGCAGTCAGCAGTGTTGTTGATGGAGTTGTTTAAGGCCCTCACTGTCTCATGCAGGGGGTGAGAGGAGGTCAGCTTGGCTAACATCCTAATCCCTCCTGTTTCCTTGATGGACTCTAGACTTCAGTCCAGTTCAGTCCAGTTCACCATATGTATGTAAACCAGCAGCTGATGAACTAGGTTTGTACTCTGAACGACCAAGAACATCTGTATGTAATGCTGTCTGTGTTGTTTTGTCTGAATTTACTTGTTTCTAGTTGTCGGGGAGTCTTTTGAAAAGGACATTTTTAATCTCAGTGGGACCTTTGCTGGTTAAAGAAAGGGTGATAATAAAAAGCTGAAAAGCAGCAGTGTATTGTTGCTCCTTTGAAACATTTTGGAGAGCTAAACTATCAGGACTATCCAAACTCTCAGCCTGTCAACTTGCTTTGCATACTTGAGTGACTGCATGCCTTTATCAGCCCATAAACTACAACTACTGTGACTTGATGTGGACATTAAATATGTAGGTAAATACTGTGAGTGTGTCTCAGTAACAGCCCATCGTCTGCTTTAATGAAACGTTCATAGGATATTTCTGGTTACATAAGTACACTATAAATGATCTTCGCTGACTCATTACTGCCTTGGTCTGACTGATGTGGTGTGATATCAGTACATCCTCACATTACTTCAAACATGGAAACACTCATTACACCATCACATTCTGACTGTGGTTAGAAGACATATGCTGTACAGCAGTGGTCCCCAACCTTTTTATCACCACGGACCGGTCAACACTTTTAACTGCGGTCACTTCTAACAATAGTACCCAACTGCAGCCACCGAAGCCGCTACAAACCACAAACCACGTCTGTGTGTTGCAAGCATATGTGCAAAGACAAGACGACGACAATGGCTTTTCAGGTAAAACACATTTATAATATTTTTACATTTTGGGAATAAGTTGAAGATAAATGAGTGACTTTATTTGTAAAACAAAACACATTTCTTCAAACTCAATGGACTGCAAATGTTCGTAAGCCAACCCATTTTGTGTCGTCTTTTACATGTTATGAAAATCAAAGTAACGAGTGAGCAAGGAATGCTAACAAAAGCAGCGGGGGAACACGGCACGTAGAAGCTTATTTCATTTTAATTTAACTCAACATATCAAACAGAATAGTGTTGGTAATACGTCTGTTGGTGAAGTTTAGTTGAAGTGTGGTTTACAGTTCAAAAATACGTTTCTTGAAATGCAGTCTGGTTGCTTTGGAAAGAACAGTAAGGCTGTTTCAAGGGAACAATGCAAAAACTTTAAATTGCCCATAATCTGATTTTGTAAAAGTTTAAAGGTTATGTGTAGACATGAATGCATGTAGATTTGAAATTAAATAGGTTTTTATTCCTGCTGCTGTGTTTTAGTAACATTTGTAGAATTAACTTTAGGAAATAATAAATATTTCCAGATTTGCATGCTCCACTTCTTGGACACGTTCCCTGTTCTGTGGATTACAGATTTTGATACTGATACTACTATTCATATTGTGACATACCATCAGTTTGTTTATACTCCCTAACAGAATCATAGCAGTGAATACTTTTTGTTTTACATTGCTGTGTTTTTTGTTACTCAGAGGTGTTGCACAGCAGGTTGCTGTGGGAGCCTGGACAGAGAAGACTGCTCTGGATTGGAGGGTCTACTATTTGTTGACTGTAACTGTCTGTCATACAGGGTGTTCCTAAGCAGACACATGGCAATGATTGTGGTGATAAATCACGTTTAATATCTAAATGCTATCATAATCATATTTTAGGAAAGAGCTAAGCAAGCTGAAAACCAAAGAAGAGTCACCAGTGACCTTCTTGTAATGTGCATCACTCAGGATAAAGGCCTGCTGCAACATCTTGAAGTGAGTTTGAAATTTAGAGTCGCGTCCTGTAATAGATTTTGGTCAAAACATGATAAATAATGAAAGACCTGAATCTCTGTGATCCATGGAGGACTCAAACCCCCAACAAAAGGGAATTCTCATGCTACTCAGCAGTATTTAAAACCCACCCCCGAATAGATTATTTTTTAATTTACACATCTTTGCTACCCAGTCTGATCACGCCCCAATCTCATTATTCTACAATGTCGAACAATTAAGTAGACACTCTTCTAAACGACATTTCTATCGCCATTACAAACATGAGAGGAGGTAAAGCCTTGGGTCCAGACGGGCTTCCGATAGATGTTCATAAATTATTTAAAGCGCAATTAATAGCCCCAATATTAGATGTCTATTTGGAGTCCTTTAAAACATGTAGCCTCCCCGCTTCACTACGTAGTGCTCTGATTGCTCTTATTCTAAAACCAGGCAAGGCTTCGACTGAAAGCGGTTCTTACAGACCCATATCACTTTTAAATTCTGATGCAAAGATTATAGCTAAGGTCCTAGCTATGAGACTAGAGAATATTTTACATTATACATGGAGACCAGAAAGGCTTTGTGCAAAATCGTCAGGGGTTCCACAATGTGAGGAGAGTTCTTAATATAATCCACGAGTGTGAAGAATCCCCTGATACAGCAATACTATCACTCCACACAGAGAAGGTGTTCGACCGTGTCAAATGGCCCTATCTACTCAAGGTGCTTAAGCGTTTTGGATTTGGTGATTATTTTTGCAGATGGGTCGAAATTCTGCCCGTTGATTCTTCTGCAATGGTATCTTCTACTAACCTCATCTCTCAGCTTTTTGAGTTATTTTGTGGCACAAGGCAAGGGTCACCAATTTCTCCCCTACTCTTTGTATTGGCCATGGAACCATTAGCAATAGAGATTAGATCACACCCCCTTAATTCATGGTATTAAGACCGGGGATATGACACACAACACAGCAATGTACGCTGATGATTGTATTTTGTCACATCTTGCAGAATCAATACCATCTCTCTTGGAGTTGCTAAATCAATTTGGTAGTATCTCTGGGTTTAAAGTGAATAAAGAAAAGTCATCTATTATGTTTTTAAATACTAACGAGAGGGAAAATCCAGCAGTTTCCCACCCATTTGTAAACGCTACGGAGGGATTTAAATATCTGGGCATTAGAATAATCTTAGTTCTGCCAATTATGAGCCCATGGTAGCTGAGGTGTCGGAAGAGATCACTAAAATGGACAACACTGCCTCTCTCTACACTGGGAAGAATAAGCTTGGTAAAGATGACTGTTCTACCTAAATTTTTATACATTTTTCAGTCGATTCCACTTGCTCCTCCTCCTTCCTTTTTCCCAAAACTAGGAAGCTTCTTGCTGATTTCATCTGGAACTGACTCAGACTCTCCCTCTTATATTTACCTTATGATAGAGGAGGGCTACAGCTACCAAATCTAGAATGGTATTATTGGGCTGCTCAGTTGAGGACCACTATGTTTTGGACCACTTTGTTTTGGAAGATGTTTTATGCCCTGATTAGAAATTGTAAAAAACACCATTGTTGTTTGGCATGTAGCACAAAAATGATGGGTGTTTCTTCAGGGTTGTCCTGTTTTCTCCCCAATCTGGGGTAATCAACACTTCACCCCCGGCAAAAAATGATATGGGTTTGATGAACAAAGGCATAGTGAAACTACAGGATCTATATGAGGATTATACTCGAATGTCATTCATTGAGTTAAAAGCAAAGATGGATATACCGCAGAAACATTTGTTTAAGTATTTAGAACTCAGAAGCTTTAAGAAGCTTTACACAATTCAGCGCAACAGCCCCCATTCTCCATTTTAGAAGCACTTGTTACAAAAAACTGTTTCGGTAAAAGATTGGTCTCCAGGTTTTATAACATGTTTGCTGAAAACCATAAGGAACACACTGATACTAAAAGACAGGAATGGATGTGAGACTTACAAGTAGATATTTCACCCAGTGAATGTAATAAAATATCCTTAAAAACACACACTCAAACCATCAACACTCGTTTGAGGATGATACAATTCAATTGGATAATGTGAACATACATCTCCCCTGTACAATTAAATAAATTTGATCCAAATACACCTGATCTATGTTATAGATGTAGCAGTTTCCAGGGTACATTATATCACTGGAACTCAGTGTTATCTCCCAGATCACAACTTCTCCTGTACCTTCATGCCCTAAGTTATGTATTTTAGGCATGACTGTACCTTGTCCTGTAAAGAAAGAAAGATGGTTGACCTCTGTTCACTACAGGCCAAACGCTGTATTGCATTATGTTGGAAGAATGTTGGTGGCCCTCGTTTAACCTCTGGTTCAATAACTTGACATCGAGTTTGGCTCTTGAGGAACTGACCTATATTGTTAAAAAGAAGACTTCTGAATTTACAACATATGGAAGCTATTTCTGGAACTGTTGAGGAATGGACATTTGGAGGAAGTAGTGGGAAAATAAGATAAAGTAAATATCTGATTTGCTGTTGGGAATGAAACTTTGTAACCCAATATTCAGTGCACAGTAGCTTGTTGAGGAAGTAATACAGTGTTTTTTTGTTTTTTTTAATATATATATTTTTAATTTAATTAATTAATTTATTTATTTATTTATTTTTGTCATTTTCAGCACTATTAATAATTGAATTATTGTTTTTATTGCTGCCATGTGTTTGGGATGTTCTGTCTGTTGAATGTTGTACTATCACAAAAACAATAAATATATGTTTTAAAAAAACATGATGAATGAATTATTGAAATGAAACATTTTCTATTAGCCTAGTGTTTGTACATTTACTTTGAGCATCCTCCAAAAAAAAACATGTTTGCATTTATCTATGTTTTGTATTATTACTGTTGTCCGTCTTTAACTTATGGTTAATAAACATGGCAGACGACTTTAATGTCAAATTGAAAGATGTCCTTTTGTTCACCTCATGACACAGGCAACAGGCCATGCACTTTCAGCTGTCCATCAATGTTCCATTGACAGAGCCACAGAACTGTACAACTGTGGAGTGCACTATGACTTGAGGTATCTACAAACATAAGGAGAGTGCTAATACTTATATGTATTGTTTGTGACAGCCTCTCAGTGTGAATGTCCCTTTTACTCATCGCTATTTCATTTAGTCTCATCAGTGAGAAAGAAGTCCGCCTCATTTCCTGACCAAAACAAAGAAGGAGACAGTAGAGAAATACAGCAAACCTCAGAAGAGCACTGCTCTGCACTCTGAGCAGTTTTTGAAGAGGCTGTAGTTGAACGTTTGTTTTATTTTATTATAAATAAAAGTTCTTGCTGGTTGTTTCATTTGTCTGAACTTTTTTCTAAAACAAAACTTTTCAACTTTTGTGTTTCACAGACTAGTATATGTTTTAAAGATTTTTGTATGCTCATATTTATTTTACTAGTCTTGTGAATTGCATACTTAATTCAAAATATTTAATTTAGTTCTAAATAAATACATTTTATTTGTGTCAAAGGGCCAGCAATCTTTTCTGTTAAGAAATCATCACCGTGGAGTGATATTTATGGCCAAGCTCTCTTAGAGAACAGACAGTGGAAACAACCTATTTTAATTGAAATAATTACCCAATTATTATAATTATTGTAAATTAAATAAACTTGTGCACATACATTAGTATAATAATAATAATATAAATATAGTCCTATATAATCTTTAATTACCTTACTTTTTACATTTTTGTATAAATGTATTGTTTTCAAGCGCATTGCTTGCATTGAAAGGCATTTAATGTCAATCAACCGTTAAAGTTGTTCAAATTACCCCACAAATACATTTATTAAGAAAATGTTATTTTCGTCGTATTTTTCGTCCAGACTCAGATAATACATAAAACGGAAATAATTCATTATTTCTTGTGCGGCCCGGTACCAATTGATCCGCGGCCCGGGGGTTGGAGACTACTGGGCGTGGGTTTGTAGCGGCTTCGGTGGCTGCAGCTGGACCCTCCTCCTTCTCATTCAGCTCAAGAATCGGCGTCAGTGTGAACTTCCTCTCTGATAGCGCGTCGTTGCTCTGAGATGTGCAGCATCATGGCCTCTTTAATGATCTTTTTAACATGTGAGTACTTTGAACTTTTCTGTTGTGTGCACTGACGCTGAACGTCGCTGACTGAGCACGCATGGTTGGTGTAGTTTGTCCTTGATGGAGCTCGGGTGCCGCGGTGGAGCGGGCAGTGACTGTGGCTGCTTTACCGTAAAACCTCGTAGACTCTCTTTTCTCGTGTCGCAGACATCTCTGTGTTTTTACTTCTTCGCGACTTTTCCAGCTCTTCTCTCATTAATGTCAGTACTGGTTTGATTTGTTGGTGTCTTGGGGCATGCGCGTGTGTTTGTGGGTCTGTAAATGTTCCTCAGCTCGCTGAGACTGACACAGAGCCAGCCGAGCTCTGGTGTTCAGATATGAGGCACTGTTGAATCCATACTCGAGCAGAGGCCGTGCTTCATATTTTGTGTTAGACGCATCGTGATATATTGACACGTGAACAGAAAAATGACGTGTTATTTCAGTCTTATTACCTGAAATATCAACTGAAGAAAATCAGTATTTTGTCCGTGGACACATTTAGCTTCTACCTCCGTGAACCTGACGTGTTTTATCACCAGCGCGCAGCTGATGGAGGGTGTGATCTTAAAAAAAAAAGACCGCAGCGTTCAACAAAAGTCCAAATGTGTTGAACAAAGATTCATGTCATCATTTCTAAAATTCACATCATGTTTTTATGGAAGCCAATATTCCGCTTCAGTCCGTGTTAGAAACAATAATGAAAACGTGTGTTACACGAAGCGTGTGAGCGCACGCAAACCTAGGCCGACCACATACCAGAGCTCACTTTGTCCAGTCACACAATTTATAATAATAATAATAATAACAATAATAATAATAATAATATAATCGACTTAAGTTGAAGTTCACATATATATTCCATTATTATAGATTTGAAAGTCTTCCACAGATAGGCATATTGAAGTGAGCAGCAGGAGCCGCCTAAGAAGCGCTGCTTTCGGCCGTTTTGACGCTCACGCTGTCCGTTGATCCTTCACCCACTCCTGAGCGGAGTTCATCGTGCTGCTGTCATACCTGCTCTTTCTTACATGAAATCACGTTCATTCACATTGTTTCATCTGTTATGCTCTCTATCTGCCTGTACTCACGGCCTCCCCATGGCTCAGTATTTGTTTCAAAAAATCCTGTTGCCTGTTCTGTTGCTAATCATTAGCTATAATGTCTGTCCTCTTTCCAAAGGCCTTCCTCCTTCCTTTTTTCCCCTTCCTTATTATTATTATCACATTTGATGGTGTGAAGACTCTGCTCTCAAGGGGAAAGGGAAGTAACATAAACCACAATTATTTATTCAATGAAGTACGGATTCATTCAACAAACGGATGCTGTTTAAAAAACAAACACACATAAATATAACACAAAGAGAACTCTCTATATAATAATAATAATGTGTTCTTAAGGTGTGTGAACAAGATAATTACTAGATGGCCACGAATCGATGCATTTTATGAACAACTATTATATGCACTCATCTCGTTTCCACGCGCTATTAATTCATGGCCACCAATGTCACCAGACGGCCTCTGCGCTTTCATACATATTTTAACATTTAGTTTTTACTTTTTCCGTTTCGATTTTTTTTTTCAGTTTCACATTTTTCAGTTTGTTGTCATTTTCGTTTGTAAAGTTTTTTTTCCCCATCTGACACAGAGTGTCACGCCTTGAAATCACATGAAACTATATGCAGTGCCTCACGCTGAAAATAACAGCAACATTTTGTCACATTTAGCTTCAAACAGTGTTTAAAAATCTGTTGCTGCTGTAAAAAAATGACTGACTTTTTGCACATTTAAAACAATATCTATCAACTCAGAGCTAATGATATGATAAACTCAACTAGAAAAAAATTGAAAGAAATTTTTAGTGTGCCTGACTCTGGCCCGTCGCCCCCATGCAGTATTGACACTGCTCAGTAAATTCAGTATTAATACAACAAGCTGTGTCATCATTGCCTTTTTAATGGGCTCTAGTTGGCTTTAATGGGCTATGTGTGTGTGCTTGTGTCTGTCAACAAGAGAGTTTTACTCTTTATGTCTTTTATTTTGAAGGGACCCTTATTTTGAAAGACTTTTGTCGTATGTGTAGAAATTAGAGAAATTGAAAGCTAAAATAGTGGCTAGAAATTATGTTATGATTTCACACAGTCTGCTGGATTCACTGTCAAATTAGATGACTGATATATGCATCATACGCATAGCAACAACAGATTTAAACAGAAACAAAGCAAATTGATGGTCACTGCAGAAAATGTCTTGCTTGAGCTGCCTGTTACTCTCTGTCAGTTAATGGCTAGTGCTAACGCGCTAGCTGCTCTGCTGTCTCTGTCATTTTAGACAGACAAGTTCAAATTCAGTGCCAATAACTGCTAAAATGGCCGCCACTGGGCTTCTGCCTGCTGGCTTCTGCCTGCCCGCCCTAATCAGCAGAGCAGTTACTGCACCTGTTAGAATGTCAGTTGGAAATGCTGACAGAGAGAGAGAAAATGCTGAAACCACCAATTTTAGTATTAGCCACTCATGTTAGCAATTAGCATGATGCACTAGCCACTAATTTTATCATTAGCTGCTAATGTTAGCAATGAGCATGCTTTTTAGCCACTAAAAATGAAATAGATGCCAATGCTAACATGCTAATTACTAACATGCTAACTGCTAACATGCTAATGCTACCACTAATGCTACCACTAATTTCTAGCCACTAAAATTAGCATTAGCCGCTAATGTTAACAATTAGCATGATGCACTAGCCACTAATTTAAGCATAGGCTGCAAATGTTAGCAATGAGCATGCTTTTTAGCCAATAAATGCATAATGAAGCTGAGGCTGTGTGCAGAATGTGGAGACTCTCAGCTTCAATTCTTTTAGTTTTTCAAATCAAATCAAAATAAAAGCACATCATCATTTATCATAAGATAACTGTTTTATCAGTGATATGAGCCTGTCACTATCGGTCCTCATACACATCTGGCAGTAATAGTTGAGAAGTGTGTGTGAGAGAAGCTGGAAAGCTAGCCACTGTGAGGCCAGAGACTGTTAAGAAAAGAGAGTCATTTCCTGTCGCATGGGTTTAGCCATTGTAGTGTAAAACATGGACACACTATCCGTGATATCACCCACGGGTTTCTGAAGAGCTGACAAGCTCAGTGTGGTGGATCTGGTTCCCCCCTGTCCTGTCTTGGCAGTCCTGCCTCTGCCTTCTCCCAGCTAATCCAAAAATGGGCAAATACTGGAATGTGCTGTTAATTATGCATAACTTAATATCCTTAATACAACCTGCCCGGAAAACGTGTTTGGTTGGTGGAGATTATAATGTGTTATTTTTTGTTAGAGTGATGACATGCATGTGAGGGTTAGTGTTAGGGTTAAAGGCAGTACAGCTAATCGCACACTCACAGCCAACTTGATGAGGAGTTTACTACAGGTGGTCTTTATGATTACTGACAGCGATGTTAATTTTTGATTTTTTTTAAAAATTCAGTCAATGATGAAAATCTCTGGTCAGTGTGACTCCTGGTTTTAGCCACATGTATGACCCTGAGTTCAGGAGGCTGATACTCATGTCTCATTATCTGCAGCAACAATTAGTTCTCGGAGTGTTTCAACATGTTGTCCTTGTGTTAGAGACACTGATTCATACAGTCAAATCAAATCAAATTTTATTTGTATAGCCAAAAGTCACAGAACACATTTTGCCTCAGAGGGCTTTACAATCTGTACAGGGAGTGACACCCTCTGTCCTTAGACCCTCGGTTCCAGTGAGGAAAAACTTGCCCACAAAAAACCCTTTAACAGGGAAAAAATGTGGAAGAAAGGCTCAGGAAGAGCCACAGAGGAGGGATCCCTCTCCAGGACGGACAGGCGTGCAATGGATGTCACATGTACAGACAATCACACAAACATATTGTACAATTACAATGAATTACAATAAATGGTAGAATAATTACAGTAGCAGTGGAACCTGTGATAGAGACAGAGAGACACAGATGGCACAGCAGCAGTAAATCATTAATCAACTAACTGTAGTGGAGATATGGTAACAATAATGACAGTGAATGCTATATATGGTGGACGTCAGCAGCAGACCACAGCAGCAGCCATGATCCATGAGAACCTGTTGGACGAGGAAAACTCAAAAACACCGGGGAAGAAGTTTAGTTAGTAACATGTAGTGATGGTAATGATGATTGGAGAGAGACAGAGAGAGAGGGGGGGAAAGAGAGTGAGAGAGGGCGAGAGAGAGAAAGAAAGAAAGCGAGAGGGAGAGGGGGGATGGAGTAGAGAGGGGTTTTCAAAGTGGAGATATGACTACATCTTCAACCAGTACCATGTCTGACTAGGCATAACCCAGGAAGGGACGGGGGGGGGTCCCCCAGCAGTCTAGTCCTATTGCAGGCATAACTAAGGGAAGGCCTGAGCCAGCCCCGCTATCAAAAAGGAAAGTCTTCAGTCTACTCTTGAATGTGGCGACCATTGTCTGCCTCTGGACACAGAAAGGTAGTTTGTTCCACAGAAGAGGAGCTTGATAGCCGAAAGCTCTGGCTCCCAGTCTACTTTTGGAAACTATAGGAACCACAAGGAACCCAGCATTCTGAGAGCGCAGTGGTCTAGAGGGGTAGTAAGGTACTATGAGTTCTTTTATATATGATGGTGCCTGGCCATGAAGAGCTTTGTACGTAAGGAGAAGAATTTTAAATTCTGTTCTAGATTTAACAGGTAGCCAGTGCAAGGAAGCCAAAATGTGAGAGATGTGATCTCTGATCTTGGTTCCTGTCAGAACACGTGCAGCAGCATTCTGAATTAGTTGCAAAGTCCTAAGAGACTTATTGGAGCAGCCTGATAACAAAGAGTTACAATAGTCCAGCCTAGAAGTAACAAATGCATGGACTAGTTTTTTCTGCATCCACTTGGGACACGATGCGTCTGATTTTGGTAATGTTGTGTAAGTGGAAGAATGCAGTCCTTGAAATTTGTTTTATGTGGACATTAAAGGACAAATCCTGATCAAAAACAACTCCAAGATTCTTTACGGTGGAGCTGGAGGCCAGGGTGATCCCGTCTAAGGTAGCCAAGTCTCCGGAAAGAGAGTTTCTGAGGTGTTTGGGTCCAATTACAAGAACTTCAGTTTTATCTGAGTTCAACATCATCAACAAAATTGTATGTCATCCAACTTTTTATATCCCTAAGGCATGCTTGGAGTTTAGTTAACTGATTGGTTTCATCAGGCTTGATCGATAAATATAATTGGGTGTCAAAGGCAGAATAACTGTGTGTGCATGACAAGTGCAAATATGTGGCCTCGTTTTAGTCTTTACTGATGGCCCCCACCTCTGTCTCTTGCAGTGGCAGTCACTCTAGCAGTTGGACAGAGTGACATTAAGACAGTGACTGGGACGGCTGGACAAAACATCACCCTACACACTGGAGTTACTGGACTACATGGAGACTATCAAGTCATCTGGTCTCATGGTTCAGAGAACCATGCCCTGTTCAACTTTGATAGAAGACATGACTCTCTGTCTTTGTGGAACAAATCACAAAGATTCCACCTGGACCCAGAGACCGGATCATTCACCATCCAGTCCCTCAACACCAATGACAGTGGACTTTACCAGGGACAGATCATCAATGGCAATGGGTCAATGCACAAGTTTAACCTGACTGTTGTTGGTGAGTATTTGGAGTCAAGAAAAACAAAGGAAAAGGTGTGTGTGTGTGTGTGTGTGTGTGTGTGTGTGTGTGTGTGTGTGTGTGTGCGTGTGTCTGTGTGTGTGATCTTCAGTTCCCTCATCAACTTTACACTGCGTTCCAAATTATTATGCAAATCATATTTTTCTCAGATTTTCCTAAATTATCTATATGAATGGCAGTCATCATAATTTATCAGTCATCAGCCATTAGAGTACAATTCAAATGTTTTTGAACGAACCTCCCAATGATGACGGTAAATTAAAAAAAAAAAAAAACAATAAAATAAAAAGCATTAGCAGGTCATGGCTAACTGAAATGTAACTGAAATCAAACACTTTTTAAATCAAAACATTATTACATGTGAAGTCGGGTTGAGGTCAGGGGAGGATGGGGGCCACACCATAAGTTTGTCTTCCCTTATGCCCATAGCAGCCAGAGATGCATATGTACTCTTTGCAGCATGAGACGGTGCATTGTCACGGTGGAAATGATCATGTTTCAGAAAGCATGGTTCTTCTTTTTGAACCATGGCAGGAAGTGTTCTTTGAGAAACTCCACATACATTATGGATGTCATTTTCACACCGTCAGGGATCCTAAAAGGGCCGACAATCTCTCTCCCCATGCCCAAAACATCACTCCACCACCTCCTTGTTGGCCGCCGTAGCCTTGTTTGCATGGGGTGGCTATCAACCAACCATCCACCACTCCATCCATCTGGACCATCGAAGGGTTGCGCGGCACTCATCAGTGAACGGAACAGTTTTTGAAGTCAGTCTTCACAAATTGCCGGGCCCACTGGAGCCGTTTCTGCCTTTGTGTGCAATGGATAGGGGAGGTCGAAAGGATGGCTTATGCACAGCTGGCAAACCTTTGGAGGACCCTGCATCTTGTTGTTCGGGGCACGTTGGAGGCACCAGCAGCCTCAAAAACTTGTCTGCTGCTATGACAGGGCATTTTCACAGCTGCTTTTTTGATCCGATGAAGTTGCCTGTAGGAAAGAGTTCTTGATTTCCCTTTATCAGCACGCAGACGTGTGTGCTCTGAATCAGCTACATACTTCTTGATTGTGGAACAACGTTTTCCCTTTAATTGGACTCACCGGCCAAACTAATTAGCACAGGTGTCAGAGCCCTGACACACATTACCACCCTTGAGTTTAACTGACAAACAAAAAAAATCTTACCTTACCACTCTTAAACTCTTTTGCATAATAATTTCGAACGCGGTTGTAAGCTTAACAGTTCCTCGATCACATTATTCACTGTTTGTTTTGTACCAGATGAATAACACACACAGTACCACTCACACTATTTATCTCCACTTGTCTGTTTCTCAGAGGCTGATCCCTTCACACCAACCACTGGACCTCCACAAAGTGTTACAGCTGGCCAGAGGAAACATGCTGTTGGTCTATCACTTGGCATTACATTATTTGTCCTTGTGTGCATTGCGCTGTCTGTCTGTGCAGTGAGACAGAAGAAAAAAAAGGTTAGTATTAACAGGAGTTCTTCTAAATGGTGATAAATGTTCCAGTCAAGAGTTTCATGGAACATCTTGCTTCATAAATTCACTTGCTCATCACGTCTGCAGTGATTGGTCTCTCATTATCAAGAGTCTTAATATGATTAGTTCTTCATAAGGAAATCACACCTCTTAACATGTTGAAGACATTATAGGGTATCCAGAACGTCACCAGCAGTGATATTTCCTGTGTCTCCCCTGACAGGAAACTGCTTAGGGCAACATCGTGTGAGGCCTGGACATCCAAATGTGACCCTCTGCTTCAGGACACTTGACCTTCTAGATGGGCCTTCTCATCCTCCTGGACCTTACTGAAGCTTTTGACATCATTAACCACACACCACTCTTCTCTCCTGTTCATCCACATGAAAACTGGCTGTCAGCTCAGGTGTCTTGGTCCCCGCCAGAAAACCAAGCCCAAAGCCAGAGTCTCTCATGGACAGACTGATCTGTCTGTCCCCAAACATCTCCTTTTATACCCTCAAATGTTCTACACCCCATAGCATAGGTACAGCCCATCTTCCCTTCTTTTTTTTTCCCTGGGCTTCTCTGAGGGTTGGCCTCAGAGCGCTCTGAATCGTGACTGGTCGTTATCGTTACGCCGCGCAAGTGACCCAGACGTCAATGAGAGAATCATTTCTCAAAATATTTCTTGTGATCGAGAGGACCGGTACCGGCCCGGGGGTTAGGGACCACTGCTTTAAGTGACAAACCACAATATGTGCACATGCTGTGGTTGTAGTTCCCCCCACCCTTTAGATCTTTTGTGTCATAGCTGCCAGCTTAATTCACATGTTGGTGTTATCACAATGTCTGAGAACAAACTTCTAAATAAACACGATTCACTAAACTAATTAGATTAGATTAGATTAGATTAGATTAGATTAGATTAGACTGGAATTAGAATTACTACTTTAATACTTTATTAATCCCAAACTGGGAAATTGCATTGCAACAACAGCCAGACATGGGGACTTGAGATTTAGTGACTTGGACCTCGAGTCGACTCGAGTCGCTGTTTTTATGACTTGAGACTTGACTTAGACTTGGACGTTTAAGACTCGGGACTTGACTTGACTTGAGACACGATGACCTTGAATGACTTGAGTGTTATGAAATGTGAATATATAAAATCAATTTATTGAATTTTAAATAACGTTGATGATTACAGTGGCGGGATGCGGGCTGAGAATAACGTTGTCACTGCCCTGTCAATCAGCCACGCCCACTGGGCTACCGTTTGCGTCGCAACTTACATCAAGATGTAATCAATCAAGAGTAATTACGTTCGGCTTCAAGGACTACTGCCAAGAAGGGAAACGTCGAACAGCGCAGTGCAAGACTTGCGCCATAAAAAATTCAGATAGCCAGACCACCACGTCAAATTTCATCCGGCCATTCTGCCCAGTAAGTGTTTGTCACTGTGTTAATATTATCCGGTGAGCTGGTTGTTAGCTAATGTCTGTCAATATTCTCATTCACCCAGGTCATGTTATTTAAATAGTTTAGTTGTAGGCAACTGGACTTCTAGTTTGAATTTAAAGACACCTTCAACGAGGAACGTATTCAATTTAAACTCAAACAACTAGCAGCTAAACTCTTTTGTTGTTAGCTAATTTAAAGCTACGAGAGCGAGCGGCAGAGGGAGTTAGCCGCTGCGCAGGTTTCACTTGATTCTCTTCTTATGAGAGAGAGAGAGAGACATAGAGAGGGGGAGGGAGGGAGAGAGCGACACAGAGAGAGGGAGAGGGAGGGAGAGAGCGACACATAGAGAGGGAGAGGGAGGGAGAGAGCGACACATAGAGAGGGGGAGGGAGGGAGAGAGCGACACATAGAGAGGGGGAGGGAGGGAGAGAGAGACATAGAGAGGGGGAGGGAGGGAGAGAGACAGAGATATGTAACAAAGTTTAATGTTAATAAGTTATTAAGTTGATTGGTTTTATTTTGTCTGAGAGAGAGAGAGAGGGAGATGGAGAGAGAGACAGAGATATGTAACAAAGTTTAATATTGAGTTAATTGTTTTAGCTGTTATTTGTTACTTTGTAAAAGGACAGTTTACTTGTGGATATACTGTGTGTGTGAGAGAGAGAGATTGAACTTTAAACTTTAGCTGTTACTGCTGCTGAAACATGAATGTTAAACATGTGAAATGAAGTTGGCTTTTGATGTACAATCAATCAATAAATAATACGTTATCACTGTTTTGTGACAAATGTTTATATTATTTACACATATTTTTTAACAGGTTGGGCACATTTGCCAGTGATGTTTACTTACAGTTACTTATATGTTGCCTTTCACTTTATTAAGATCAGATTCTGCAGTTAAAATTACAACAATATGCGGTGAAAGGTGACTTGACTTGGACTTGACTTGCCCAAGAAAAAAATACTTGAGACTTCTTGAGACTTGCACATTTGTGACTTGGTCCCATGTCTGGCAACAGCATTTCACCCATAGTTACATAACACAACACTATGACGTAAAAATAAAATAGAAAAGAACAACCTAGACAAATAAAAACAACCTAGGCATATTAAGTAGTATAAATGTAAAATGTAAGATGAGACATATTCAAATAAAAGTAGTAGTACAAAATATAAAATTCATGTATACAAATGAATAAAATAAAATATCAGCTTCATCCAGCATGTACAAGTGTGCAGTATTTAAATGTAGGAGTGTGTCCTGGATAGTGCCCTGGAAGCACTCATGGCAGACAATGGTGAAGAGTGATCTCATGATCAGGTGATCATGAATTGTGTCACAGTCTGTTCCCCTTTTACCTGCATTTTCCATTCCCTCTCCACTCACCTGCCAGCCACGCCCTCCTCATCAGACCTACTCCCCTCACCTGCTTGACTCACCTGCTTCCCATCACCAATCAAGCTAGTATTTAAGCTCTCCCGCTCACTCACTCTCTGCCAGATTGTTCTACATGCTCACGCTACTCTTTCCAGCACTCTTCTCCGGACTGATCTCCTGTTGCCGACTCTGCCTGCCTGGGACTAACCTCTTTGCTGTATCCCGGTAACCGACCCTGCCTTCTGTCTCCGACCACCAGCTTCTAGTCACTCTGGATTCTGCCAGCTCGTGTTGGCCCAGCTACTGGTGGCTCGCTCCTGGTACGTCTGCCTCAACGCCTGTCTACCTGCTTGCCGGGCTGGTGTTCCCAGCCTAAGCCCCCGGACTTTCCCTGTGCCCAGAGAGACTACTTCCTCTGCTGTTGCTTTGAACAGTGCTATTGCTCTTCAGACTGCCAAGAGTAATAAAAGTGACTTTCCTGTATTACCTTTGTCCAGTGTGCTGCATTTGGGTTCTCACTACACCCGTTACAGTACCAGAGTTCTTCGACCCTGGCCCCCACAGTTGAGATACTGGCACCTACTGTTCTCAACCAAAGCCAAACAACTAATACTGCCGAGGACCTTAAGGCCCACAAGTGACCTCGTGCAACTTAAGAACAGAAAATTCCATAACATTATCTACCTCAGAAACACTGGTCAGATGGGTACACGGGCTATCATGTCATCTAGCTTACTTAGAAATAACAACCAACAATCCCACAGTTAATCTTTAAATTTGATCTTGGTGGAAGTTTTAAGCGTCAGGACAAAATTAAAAACTGATCCATTTCAAGAACTGAACAAGTGAAGATTAAAATCTATCAAGACATCAAGTTAAATACTTTGCATTATTTTCATAAGTATTATAAAGTAGAGCTTTGGCCCATTCATGCATTCACACACAATTGTTAAAATAAAGAGAAGCTCTGGAAGTATCTCATTATGGATGAACTCAATAAATACAAACTCACCAAAACCATCTTGGTTTGTCTTTCCACTCATCCAACAAGCAGCAACTATAAAAGAATGAATCTCTTGGAGCTCCGTATGCTGTTTTTCCCCAATGTGCTCGCTGAATGCTGAGAGCCTGACACAGTCCATCCACAGGCAACCAATTAGCTAAAGCAGTCTCTCTGCGGTGAGGTTTGGTAATATTTTGTTTCCGGTGTTGGTGTATGTCATTGCTCAGTCAGTGAATAACTCAGGACTATCAGGGAGGGTAAAACTATTAAAGTTAGCGGCAAAAGCTATTTCTATTGTTTTTTTATGTGACCAGGTGGTACCTAATGCACAAGACCCAGAACAAACTGGAGCCAGAGACAGACATTTAGAAGTATGCATATTATTTATAACATGTTCAATGAAGGATTGGTCTTCATTCCACTAGGGGGAGTACATTATATAGTTAATACATAATTCAACCACAAATTTAAGAGGATATTGTCACTAACAGGTAGGCAAATTATGGTAAAAGCACAACTCAAATCAAATAAAAACTTTTCTACAACACTCAGACAACAGTCTGATCTACTCACAGCAAGCTAAGGTGCACACATGCAAAATGGCTGCACCACCACCCAGTCCCACCTTTCGTATGACAGAAAACTCCCCCCAAAACAGAAAAATGGCCTCTTAAAATAAAATGATTTAAGAGCAAACTGTAATCTCATTCATCTGGACAAACAATGATTGGCTTCTAAATTTGTTTTAAAATAAATAAAAACAATGAAACATGAATTATAAAAGTAAATATAATATAAATTGGAGCCCAATCTACATGCAGGTCACTGGGGTCTACATTCAGAAATAACAATGTTAATATTGTGATTAGGAGACTAAAAGCTATTTTAAAATATTTCAGCACTGCTAGAGCATTCCTGTTTCTTGGCAATCATGCCAAAAAAGTAGACTGCAGTTCTTCTGGACTGCCTTCAGGGTAATTTCCATGGGGGTAGTGGGTGGGCATTCGGTTTATTCAAAGCATATTTTCACATTTACTTTAGTCCCAGCCACATTTCCTGTCACTCCTCAGCTGTATCTGTCAAGATGTTGACTTGGCCTCCAAATTCACCAGATCCGTCCGTCTTCTCCTGTTTATCTGAGGTCGGGTCGCGGGGGCGGCAGCTTCAGCAGGGAAGGCCAGACTTCCCTCTCCCCGGCCACTTCGTGTTCCCAGACCAACTGAGAGACATAGTCCCTCCAGTGTGACCTGGGTCTTCCCCAGGGCCGCCTCCCGGAGGGACGTACCCAATACACCTCACCAGGAAGGCATCCAGGAGGCATCTTCACTAGATGCCCGAGCCACCTCAACTGGCTGGCCGAGCTTCTCACCCTATCTCTAAGGGAGAGCCCAGCCACTCCGATGAAGCCAACAAAACCAGATAAAAAGCAGTGACCCAATCCTGAGGCCATCGAACCGCAGCCCCTCAACGCCCTGGCAAACGTTTTTTTTTTTTTTGTCTAACAGAGCACCTCATTGTATGTCACAACTTAACCACTCTGCAGGGGTGGAGGGTTTTTTTTGTTTCCTGGCTTCTCAGGAACAGACAAGTGGAGTCAGAAGTGGGACCCCACCCTAAACTGTACATATCACCCATATTTTCAGTTAACTCAGTGGAATAAGTTATAGCGACTAGAGATTTCACATCACAACAGCTGATAACAAATAATAAAAAATAAATAGTTACAGATCAAAACATAGATATCTGTACAGAGTCAAAACACAGGAGGAATGAAGGCTTTTCAAAGACAGTAGCTGGTGTACACACACTCATGCTTCTGCAAGGAGAGGAGAGTGGAGGGGAGGACACAAAGAATAGCGTCTCTCATGGGAATTCCAGTGTTGAGTTATGAGTCATGCTCATCGATCCGAGAAGATGGTGCTGCTTTCTCTTCCTGTGCTGTTGCACCAAAAGAGATCAGGGGACACACTCACCTCATGAATAATTCTGGACTAAGTGTGAAGAGGTTATTCTTACGTAAGTATGTTTGTTTATATAAAGTAAACCTTTGGGTGTTGTTAGTCAAGTGACTACTCTCTACACACTACACAATTTGTCTCCACAACATTTTACCAACAAAGTCACTGTCGGTCAAAGCAGCCACACACACGTGATCAGTTCATCATACAGTAGTTTATGCAGAGCAGACAGTAAACAGCCATTTCATATTTCACCTTCAGTGTGCAAACTGACACTGACCACCCAGTTAATATTTTCAGTTAAATGAACCCTTGGATTGTCTCCACTTTTGGGACCCTCTTGGGTTAATTTGACCTTTATTACTGATACATATTTAAACAATTCTGAAATGAAATAAAAATGTACTCCATAAACCATCAACATATGTTGTCTTTATCTCAACTTAAAATGACTCATAACATATAGTACTAGAACACAGTTAACAATGAAAGTGTGATTTGTATTTTTGTCAGAAGGTTATAATTGATGTTTAAATTCACATTCATAATCAGAATTCTCTGAACTGATATCTAAATGATCCTCATATTCAGAGACATCTTCGTGATGTGAATGTGTGAACTAAGCCATTGAGTTTCAGGTAGAAACGGGTCAATTTGACCTGAATACCATCCCAATGATTAACTTAGTGAATAAGTTATAGTGGCTAGAGACTGCACAGCACAACAGTACATAAACATATCTGTTTGCACAGAGTCGACCGCAGGTGGCCCGAAGGGAAAAAAGATTCAACTGCTACTGTGGGGGCTGACTCACATCCTATGTGTTGCACACTTGGACACCAAACTTGGACACGTGCTGACGTGCAGACGTGCTGCGTGTTCAAAATAAAACGTTTACTTGGATTCGTTTCTCTGCACATACGCACATTGCGCAGTGTTCACATCTTCTGCTGTCATTCACCGTCTTCCTGTGTGCAGGCTGGGTTTATAAAGTTTTTTTCCAACATGTGAGGACAGATGTGATCTGTGCAGGGGGCGGAGCGTCAGGAGTGAACTGGGAACAACCCTCCTGCCTTTACCCACGACACTGGCATAGCATTAATGAACTTCAGTCTGGAGAGAGGCATCATTTATGTCAAGCGCACAAAGAAGAAGATGCTTTACAACTTGCTCTGCGCACTGTGCTTTGTCACACGTGAGTATTAAATGCTTTAACATAGTCATCTCTCTCTCTCTCTTGTTGTGCCATCGTCTTTATTCTTTAGTGCAGCGTAGAAGAGCAGCAAGTATTCAGCGTGTCTCTGAGTGAAGGAGTGTTGAACAGGTCGCAGTTTTTTTTCAGCCGGTGCTCTCTCTCGCTGCCTCACAGCCTGCCTGCTCTCACTGACATCTTACTAATGTTAATTTAATGAAATGGAAATATGTTCTAACAGTAATACATAGCGGAGGTGTGATCAGGATACAATGCAGTTACAGTTCATGTGCAGTGTTCTTTTGAGTGAGGGTCCAGGGCGAGAAGCTTTTACTAAAAACTGGTTTTGTGAGTCAGAATGTTCTGGAAGGTCGTATAGCGAGACTATTAGACGTTACATGTCCCTTCAACCATCCTTTTAATGTCTGGTGTTGAGGATACAGTGGTGAAGAGCTCCACCTGTAGGAAGGTCAGGTGTGTTTCATGACAGCAGTTACAGAAAATGATGACAGTCAGAGCCAGAATGATTTCCAAACAGGACAGTCATACATTCCTCTTTGTAACAGGGATACAGTCTGCCATGCTGTCATGTTTTATAGAAGGACTAACATTCTCTCTCTGTCTCTCTCTCTCTCTCTGTCTGCCCCCCTCTCTCTCTCTCTCTCTCTCTCTCTCTCTCTCTCAGTTGCAGTCTCTCTTGCAGTTGGACAGCCTGACACTATAATGCGGACAGGGGTGGCTGGACAGAGCTTCACTCTGACCACTGGGCTGAAAGACATCATACAAGTGGTCTTACATTCAGGTTCCAATGTACTACTGAACTTTAACAAAGGAGCCGTGGTCTGGAATGAATCAGAAAGATTCCAGATGAGGGACGGATCAGTCATCATTTCACACTCAAATTGAACGACAGCAGAGAGTACACTTTAGACATCACTTATGGAAACAGCGTGAGAGGCACGTACAATTATGAACTCAATGTCACACGTGAGTATTTTTGACTTGAATACTTAACACAGAGGTGCCCAAAATCTGCCCCCTAAAGAGGAATCCCAAGTGAATGTATATCTGCACAAAGTAGACAGTGTTGACATTTCTTCCTTGTAATGACTCACAAACAGTATTTCACACCAGTTATATCTCCACTTGTCTGTTTCTCAGAGGCTGATCCCATCACACCAACTGGCCCTCCACAAAACATGTCGGCTGGCCAGAGGAACCATCATGCTGTTAGTGTATCATCTGGCTTATTTGTCCTTGTGCTGTTGTGTTGTGTTGTCTATGCATTGACACAAAAGAAAATTACACGTCAGTATTATGAAAGGAGTTCTTCTAAATGCTTGAACGTCTTCAACATGTAGTCCACAGTGTCTCCAGAAGATATTTCATTCTGTTTTTTCTTCACAGGAAATGCTTTTCCAGAGTCCATATTTATTCTCTTCTGTGTACTGAACCTCTGCCTGTCATTAAAGACTGTTCACTCCTTTTTACCTGCGTCCTGAGTGCTGCTTTTGAGTCCTGTTCATGTGCTGTGTAACAGTGAGATAACATAAAAATGCTCTCCTCAACAATATGATAAGGAAGCTGTGACTGTTCGTGGGGTAATCAAGTGACGTCTGTAGCAGGTATGATGGGATGAATGATAACTGCATGAAGTCTGTTTTGATGTGCAAACAATAAAAAAGTGAATGTAGTGAGAATAATTCTGATGTTTCAGGTAGTGAGAAACATTTACACATAACTCTGCAAGCTGCTTGTTTTGATGCCATGATGTAATTATTAATGGTGCTACCATTCTCCTCACTTCAGTGAATGGTGGGCGGCTGTCATTCAACAGTCACAACTTCCCTATCATAGCAGCTTAGTTTGGCTTATAACCGAAAGGAGTTGGTTTGTTTGGCCCAAATAAACACACACTCCCCAAACTTCAAAACGCAGTCAGTGAGTTTATGATGCGTGCAAAGTCATTTAAAGAAAAAAAAGAAATAGTTTGGCTAATAAAAATGAGAGCAGTGGATGAATGTGCGTGCCAACAGGTGAGCAGCAGAAAACTCAAGTAAACGCTGCTTTTGGCTCCAAAATCTATTTATATGTGGACTTTGACTCTCTGGTATCCTGAAGCTCTTCTTTACATTTACTGCAATTGCCAGAAGCCAGGCCAGAGTAAACCAACCACACAGTGTCGTAATGAATGCTATATAACCTCGATGTTATGACAAAATGTCAAAATTTACATTTTTTTTCAATTGCTAACAAGTGCTTAGCCATACTTCAGATACTCTAAACTCTTAACACAGACCCACGCGTACAAAACACAAGCTAAAAAACCCCACAAAATTACTGTATCTAATCTCTGCGGTCTTCAGGGTTAGGCCACATGTGTCAACTGTCAATCTGAAGTATGGGTAAATTGTTTGTTAGTGATTGAAAAAAAACTGTATTATTAGCTGAGATATTTTTCTTTTTTGAACTGATATCATTGAAGAAGCAGAGGTTTTTGGTCTGTATCTAAGGTTTGGAGTATTGTTTTTGCTATTGTGGGATGGTGTGTGTGTGTGTGTGTTAACAGTCGAAAATAATACACAAACAATCCATAATTTTGTTGGGAGGTACAGCTTGTCTGTTAAGAAATGTAAGCATTGTGGAAATGTGTACACTGACTGCATATTGTGTGAAAACGACATGAAATGTGTGAATGGTATGGCCACAAAAGACCGATGCTGTGCTAATTGTTCTCAGAGTTTTGAGAATGTTTCACAAACACAACAAAACAGGAACTAACTTGTGCTTTTACAGGCTGGGGATTTTTATTTCTGCCTTATGAATCAGTTAGGCAGACCACAATTACGGCTGGAGCATACAGCCAAAGAACACCCAGGCAGGATTGTCCCAGACGGGTCTTTTATTGTTACGTCTCCAACAACATGGCAAACACTCTCCACGTCATACAGCAACAACCCCCCAATGATCACAAAATGGCGCCTTATATAGGCTGTCTAGCTAATGAGGGAGAACCCATTCACCATGCTGACTTCTTCTGAGAAACATCCTATTATCCCCATCATCTTCCCACTATATACACATACATCTACTTACAAACACAACCTCATCCCCATTCGATCACATTACACTAATAAAATACACCATCTTCCAGCATCCCCACTAATCACCACTTGCATGGTGCCGGTTCCCTGGGGAAGCCTTTTGCCTGAACACCCAGAGACAAAGGAGAGTGGTGAGTACTTTTTCACACACACTTTACCGTTCCCGATATAGTAACACACACAATTGCTACAAACTAACAACATATATTAGATTAGTCACATTATGTCAATTTAGCATTAAATTACCATAAATGCACGATAAGTCTCATGTCCCTCTTTTGCAGGTGGAACCATGTGGCCATCACAGAACATACCAGCACAGCTAAGATTTAAAAGGACAATAAATATAGAAAAAAGTCATAAATATGAACCAATATATATATCAAATGTGCAAATATGCAATGTGCAAACCAAATAAAGACCCACTGCTTTATAAAAGTGCCCGTGCAATTATAAAAGTGCATGTATCTTGGTTAAAGTGTGTGATGCCTTGTTCCCCCAACTCCATCTCAAGCTCCAGGGAACAAGTCCTCTTTGTTACAATCATCTATTGCACAACATTGGAAGATTAGTGTTTACAGTGCATCTTTCCCAGTCTGTGAGGGGGAAGTCAGTGAATTTAGTTATTCAAATGTGTGAATAAGGTCAGGTTGAATCACTCTGGGTGTTTTTGTCTTTCACGCTCTGTGCAAACGTACATAAGTCATGTCATGTGACACACTGTCTGTCGTCACTTTGTAGTCATTGTTCAATTCCGATGTTTTGATGAAGCAAGGGGGAAAAAATAAGGCTTTTTATACCGTTGTGCTCGGGGGGCAGAGTTGCTCACCTCACTCATTTCCTCTCTTTGGTTTCTAGACCATTAATATGTCCCTGCAGGATCCACAGCCTACAGTTTGCTTGTAGCTGTAGCTGTCACAGCCCTCAGAGAAAGTCACAGACTTTCCAGTTCTTTCTGCCTCTCTCTCTATCCAAGCCAAAAATAATCAGAGGAGGGAAAGGCCTGCGTCAACGTGTGTGCTTGTTCCACTGCAGCTGTGTTCCCTTTCTTATCTGCTCCTTTAAAGGAGGAGAAACTACTCCTGAATAACTGCGCTGTTTCCTGTCCAGAGTGTCCACAGCTAAAACTGGGCTTCCTGTTTCAGGAGGAACAATATGTATCAATTTAACTAGAGTCAAAGTGAATGAGTGTGCTGCCTCCCATTATGTGTTTGTGATATTGTCACTGGCACGTGTTAGCCATCACCATGTATTTCAAGTCTTAAATCATAAATACCACCAATGTAAGGCTTGCTGATTTTTTTGTGTATATGTGTGTGGTGAATGAATTAAGTGAGTTCATCAAGGTATCATGGTTGATTTATTAATCAGTATTAGGTGTTGCTTTGTGATATTCTGGGGGGTATAATCAGCTGCTGCAGAGCCCTCCTGTCCTGGGCTGTACACCTTACAGAGTCTGTCACGCTGATTGACAGGAATCCAAAAACTGCTTGTCATCTGAGTTCAACATGACGTTCAACACAACTTGTATGTGTGTATATGTATGCCTCTGTGCATATGCCTGTGTGTTGAAACCCCTCAGCATAAAAGACACCAGTTCAGGACAGGTTCATGTCGGGGGGTCAGGGGGACAGACTGACTGACTCAGGGCCCAGACATATGTTTTGATGCGAGACACCAGCAGCAGAAATGACATACTGTCACGCTAAATATACTGTAGTCCTTGTATTGACATGAATTACTTCAAAAATACATGAAACCGTTGACCATGATTAACCAATCAACAATCAATATCGACAATATCAATACAATAAATGGGGGTTGGGGTGGGTCTCTCGCCCTGACTGCTGGTTTCCATGGATACAATCATTTACCCGTTTTTTCTTTTGTTTGCTTAACATGAACCTCTTCCTAGATCAGCTGCTGAAACTCAAATACAGCACTTGTGTATAATGTTGAGGTATTGTATTTCTAACTGGTGTCACTTGCATAGTATTATAATGTAACACTTTGAAAGGTCTCTTTTGCTGATACTGAGCTGTGAATGCAGCATGTATACTTGCAGTCATGTGACCATGTACAGTAAAAGAGTTGAAGTAAGTCGTGAAAACAGTGGATGGGGGGGCTCATGTATAAAACATGCTTCATATGTTAGCTTAGTGTTAGCCTTGCATTACAAATAGCTTCATGTGAGCTTTCTCTAATTTATTGTCAGATAGGATGAATGTGATTGACTCTCCGACATGTAGAGTTTGTCTTACCTGACTATGTTTGTGTTGTAGATATAGACCTCACAGACATTTCTCTGTGCATCATTGAATCTCTCATGTTACTGGAGTTAGCATTCTGTCTGTAGTCTGAGCTTTATGCAAAATGCAGGATCTTTGTTGATGAGACACATTTAGACTTCACTTCTTCGTACAAAGCTCAAAAGTCAAAGTATAGCTTCATTCTTAAGATCATTGACTTTTTCAAGTTTTAGCAGTCACACAAAAGTGAGCTAACTGTTAGCTCAGTCACAGTCAGTCTCAGAGCTTCAACCTGTTTTCCTCTCTACTGTTTGCTTTACTTTCCTGGGATTTGCACGGCATTCTGCTAGCTAACACTATGTTTGGTCTCAATTCCCTTTTTACAGTACTGATGCATACATATATGACATGACTGAATGAAGCCAGGTTCGTTATTTAAAAGCATTTATTGCATTCACCTCAAAAATGGAATGAAAGGCAGCAGAAAGAGCAAAACACTGGTGAGAGGTTGTCTTTGTGAGGACCTGCAGCGCATGTGTCAATCCAGATTTTCCCCCTATATCTCCACAAACCAATAAATAGTTCTATAAATAACTTACTTTGTTACTGGAGTGCATGTTTAACAGTAAAAGAATAAATATGAGCACAAGCTGTTGACATTAAAGCCAGAAGAAATACAGTGGAATGAATTTGAAGGCAACGTTGGAACAGTGTACACACACAATCTCCCTGAGGGGTTTTGTGCAGATCATCAAGTATCATATTTTAGAAAGAAGACTTAAGACGAATGACAGAAGCCTTTTGTAGACACGGTCCCTTCCTCTTTGTGGCTCATGTTTGGTCCTTTTCCATCCAGTGGTCTTAATCGGTTTTCAGCAGCACTTTGGTGTGATGGCATTAAATCCAGCTGGTAAGTTACTTCAGCAGACACATGGGTACCAGTGTCCTGTAAGAAAATATAATGCATCACTGCTGGTGAAACTATGTCCCACATGTTGAACACAAAATGTGGAAGCAGGACACTATGGTCAATGTCTGTTTGAATATCTGGCTCTAAACTTTTCTAACATGTTTTGACATTGGTTCTATCTTGTGAGATCTGTGTGTCACAGGCTGCAGTATAATCCCTGCACACGGTAAAAATACATCCATTAAACAGAGCGAGATTTGAATTGTTTGTAAGCCGTGCTATATTCAAAATACATACATAAAAAAGATTAAATGTTGTGAAGGACATTATACTTGTGTTGAACATGCAAGGGGAAAGTGTGTAAAGGTCTTTATACATACTGCACAGAACTCTTAATACTGACCTCCAGATGTTCTGCTCAAACAAACAGCACAAGGAAGACAGCAAGAGCAGACGCAACTGCCAGGTGATTGCTCCTCTGCACAGCAGCAGTGTTACGTCCGTTTACAGCAGCAGTGTTATGTCCAGGTACAGTGGCAGTGTTATGTCCAGGTACAGTGGCAGTGTTATGTCCAGGTACAGCGGCCTCTGTGAAACAACAGGAGACAGACAATAAGCTTCTTCAGCAGCTGTGGAGCAGAGATGGACAGAAAGAAACCAGACTTGTGTGTATGTGCAGATGCACTTGACTAAAACTACAGAAAACACACCAACATTCTCTGCTGTGTGCTATTAAAATGATTAATCAGAGTGTGCAGGTAGGATGAGCAGAGAATGTTTTACCTGGGTAAGAGTAAAAAAAGTGTTGTGTCTTGAGTTTATTTGAAAGTGTTACAGAGAATCATTGCCACTGTTGCTGAAATACTCACTCCGAACAGTTAGATTGAGTTCATAACATATCTTCATGTTGTTTTTGTTGAACATCTCTCCCTGGTAGATCCCAGTGTCATTGATCCTGAGATGCTGGATGGTGAGGGATCCAGTTGTTTTGTCCAGATATAGTCGTCTTTCAAATCTCTCTGGGGGGGCATTCATTATCTCCATCCCGCTGACGTGGATGAGGGTCTCCCCGGTCTTCAACAAAAACCACAGTATGAGGTTGTTCTCAGCTAATTCAGTGAGTCCCGTCTGGAAGCTGAGCGTGCCTCCGGCTGTCTCATTCAGATACTCAACTTCACAGTCCTTTCTCAGGCCCCACACCCCTGTGTGAGAGAGTACCACTGACAGACAGAGAGACATACAGACAGACAGAGAGACAGACAGACAGTCAGAGAGACAGACAGACGGTAATGAAGAATAATCAATCAAAAATCTTAATGAACGAACTTCATCTACTCCGTCCTTGTTGATCTGTGTCATTGTGGACAGAGCAATGATACATTCATAGATTCATAAATCAGTGTCCATGGAAGCAGAGAAGACGAACAGAGGTGAGGACAGACAGTGACTAAAGTCAGCTGTTTGTCTTTGGTCACAGTCATGTGGTTTTCTGTAAGTGAAGCGAAGATGCACACAGTCCCATCTGTCCAAATTTATGGAACATGGAAAAAGTTCCTGCTACAGTGATATTATATCATGAAAGCAGGGCATTTAAATAGAAGCACACAATGGTAATTTCGTCACCTCAGACAGTTCATTGAAACAAAAGCGGTGGGTATACCGCCGAAAGCCGGACATCCCTAACTTTCTGTGAGTAGTGTATTAGTGTTAGAACATTATTTCCGTTTCATTACATTCTCTTCCGTTTATCTGGGGTCGGGTCGCGGTGGCAGACGCGCTCCACACGTCCGCTACATTCCAGCTCCTTCTGGAAAGTTCCGAGGCGCTCCCAGACCTGATGGGCTATATAATCCCTCCAACGGGTTCCGGGTCCGCTACACCGGTGTCTCCTCCCGGTTGGACGCACCCGGAACACCTCCAGAAAGGAAGGCATCCTAATCAGATGCATATTTTGTGTTTTATTTTGAGAGGGGGCGGAAGTTTATTACGCTGATTCTGTGTCAGATTTCCTGTCTGGTGCTATCTGCTCTGTTGAAATTGACGCGGTTTAGCAACGGCTCGTGTCAAAAATAGAAGTGCTACGTAAAGATAGCGCTGCGGAGCGGAGAGACGCTTCTGGGACGCTGCTGAGACGTTCCGCGGCGCGCCCGGTGTGAGTGCTCTCATTGATTATAATGGCAGCGATCAGCAACGGCTGACGCGACGCAGCCGTAACGCGCCGCTGACGTCCCCGGTGTTAACTCACACCGGGGACGTCAGCGGTGAGTAGTTTAGTCATCTTCAAAGCAGGAATGTGTTCCGTTGCAGTATTGCGCAATGGATGAGAAGTGAGGGATCACAGGCATCAGGAACAGCTCATTCATCATCATTACATGATGTCTGACACATCTCTTCAAATGATTTGAACCGTTCACTCATTAATAACAACGTTTGCTTCAACCACTTTGTGAACTTTGAAAACATGATCCAGAAAACTCATCATGATTCAGACAGAAGATACCTGTGCAGCACACTGTACTCATGAATATTTTAAAGACAATGGCACAACAGAAGGAAAACATATGACTATGTTAAAGTATTTAATACTCACTTATCGCAGCAGCCAAACACAGTGTGAAGTTGTAAGACATCATTGTTGTGCTGGATGACAAATGAATGAAAGTTCCTGTCAGGGGGGAGTTTTATGGAGTAGAGGGGTGGAGGTGGAGGAGGTGCTTCCCCGCCCAAACAAACTACTGTAGAAGAAGGAAGTGTGAGCTTTTGCTCTGTCATTCCTCTTATCTGTGTCTGTTTCCTCAGGTCATGGTATAAAGCAGTTCAGTTAAGTCTGTGTGCTCAGAGACGTGCAAACAGATTTTACTTTGCTGCATGCTGCAGATACACATGTAGTTAATGACACATGCGCACAGTTCACACAGTCAGTAAAACAGGTTTTTGATTCAACAAACCTTACACTGACCAAGAGTCAAGCACTGATAAGCACTTTTTTCTTGAGTGATTCTTCCCTAAACCTGGTGGAAAACTATGAATTCATATCCACCCTCATTTACTTTTCATGTATTGAAGCCTGGGATATATATAGACATCATATGCTGTGGTCTGCACATGCTGTTTGTCCAAACTGAATCACTGTGTGAGTGTTTAATGCCTATCTTAGGTAATCCTATAAACCCTGATAATGCTGCAGTACAGCTGCTCTTTAACCTGCACAGATGATAACATGATGGATTAATTTCATCTATGAGAGCTTTGCTATGGTGAAAACATCAAAGTCATTGAAGCAGCTGTAGTATAAAAATGTATGCATTTATGAAGAAACATAAGCGAGGCGTGCATCTTTTGATCTTTGTGCTTTTAAGCTTGATTCTTATCTGAACACATCTTCATCATAATTCTTTGTGCTTTTGATTGATCCTCACCTTCATACATATAGAATCCTTATCTTGACTCATATATGGTTTGTAGTAGTTTAGAAGAGGAGCATGGGAAGTCAGAGCACATTGTTATGAAGATGCCTGGGGGCCAATAGTAACTTTTAAAAAATTAGAAAAATGAACAATAAAAGTTACATACAAATGTACTGTTCTATAACAACTTTATTTTCACTGTCACAATTCTCTTTTTTTTAATGCAATGCCACCAAATCTAAACCAATCAGACATCAACCAAATCTGGAGTCAGATAACAGAATAAATTGTAGGAATATGTTAAACTTGCATGAAGTTGATACAAATCTGAACCTCATGTTCGTTTTAAACATGACTTATAATGAGTAATGCAAAGTCTGTTAACATTTCAGTTTAAAACGTATCACTCTTTCTTTGTCTTTAACAAAATCATTCAGAAAGTCATATTTTGTGTCACATCTACAGATATATAACAGCAGCAGTTATGTCCTTAGAGGTTCAAATGCTTCGTTATGTCAACCAAAAAAGACAAATCTGTCCACTATACAGTATCTGACAATCCTAACAGGCTATAAATAATATATTGTAAAAACAAAGACCACATGAAATCTGACCGCAGGTGATTGGCCCCCGGGCCAGACTTTGGACATGACTGTCTATCATGACTGTCTATGTATTGACAGAGGTAACACTTTTATGACACTTATTAATGGACTGAATGTTATTTAAAAAATGCAGTAAGAGACATCAATGATTTAATGGTGTAATAAGAATTGAAGTAGTGTTTTTTTGTTTTGCCCAGGAAAAAAAAGAAGGGAAGATGAGCTGGACCTATGCTATGGGTGTAGAACATTTGAGGGTATAAAAGGAGATGTTTGGGGACAGACAGATTAGTCTGTCCATGAGAGACTCTGGCTTTGGGCTTGGTTTTCTGGCGGGGACCAAGACACCTGAGCTGACCAGCCAGTTTTCATGTGGATGAACAGGAGAGAAGAATGGTGTGGTTAATGATGTCAAAAGCTTCAGTAAGGTCCCGGAGGATGAGAAGGCCCATCTAGAAGGTCAAGTGTCCTGAAGCAGAGGGTCACATTTGGATGTCAGGCCTCACACGATGTTGCCCTAGCAGTTTCCTGTCAGGGGAGAATACAGGAAATATCACTGCTGGTGACAGTCTGGATACCCTATAATGTCTTCAACATGTAAAGAGGTGATTGATTTCCTTATGAAGAACTAATCATACTAAGTATAAACTTAGCTCATAATAAGACTCTTGATAATGAGAGACCAATCACTGCAGACGTGATGAGCAAGTGAATTTATGAAACAAGATGTTCCATGAAACTCTTGACTGGAACATTTATCACCATTTAGAAGAACTCCTGTTAATACTAACCTTTTTTTTCTTCTGTCTCACTGCACAGACAGACAGCGCAATGCACACAAGGACAAATAATGTAATGCCAAGTGATAGACCAACAGCATGTTTCCTCTGGCCAGCTGTAACACTTTGTGGAGGTCCAGTGGTTGGTGTGAAGGGATCAGCCTCTGAGAAACAGACAAGTGGAGACAAATAGTGTGAGTGGTACTGTGTGTGTTATTCATCTGGTACAAAACAAACAGTGAATAATGTGATCGAGGAACTGTTAAAGCTTAAAGTTGATGAGGGAACTGAAGATCACACACACACACATGCATACACACACACACACACACACACCTTTTCCTTTGTTTTTCTTGACTCCAAATACTCACCAACAACAGTCAGGTTAAACTTGTGCATTGACCCATTGCCATTGATGATCTGTCCCTGGTAAAGTCCACTGTCATTTGTGTTGAGGGACTGGATGGTGAATGATCCGGTCTCTGGGTCCAGGTGGAATCTTTGTGATTTGTTCCACAAAGACAGAGAGTCATGTCTTCTATCAAAGTTGAACAGGGCGTGGTTCTCTGAACCATGAGACCAGATGACTTGATAGTTTCCATGTAGTCCAGTAACTCCAGTGTGTTCATTTCTCTCTGATGAGTCAGCACATTTGTGCCATGACTGGGTGGAGAAGGAAAAAAACGTATAGAAACTGCACGCACACACACACACACACACAGACACAGTTAGACTGCTGCTCCCTACACACACTGAGTGCTAATGCTTGTAACATAGTCATTTACTACAAGTCTATTCTTTCTAATGAAACATGTTTAGCTTGAATGTTGAATCCATGCCACCTCCACCCCTGCAGAGGTGTTCAGACTGTGAAATACTGTGAATGACTTATTTACTGTTCTGCATGTATGAGGAACTGATCACACGTCTCTCTGTGGCTGCTTTGACCTGCAATCCAGGCAAAAAAGATCAAAATAGCATTGCAGTTGCAGCTTGGTGTGTGTGTGTGTGTGTGTGTGTCTAGGTGGGTGGGTCTGTCTCTATGTCTCAGTGAGGTGAGGTCAGCCAAACCAATCAGATTTATAGCATTTTTTTCCCCTTAAAAGGACAGAGAGACACTGCAGGCTGCAGTGCATACACACAGGATCAAGTTCAGAGTGTCACGGCTCCATGAACATTCATGCTGAGATGCCTATTTATAAATGATTGTTTAGAAAACACTGATAAAAAGGAAAAGGAGGGTTCATCCAGGAGCATGATTTTTGTATTTTCATGATTTACATCTTTTCATTTATCCTTTAATACTTTGATAAAAAGTGAAACACTGTGAATGAGTCAGTGTTTTCACTTCAAGAGAATATATATCACTTATTCATTTGTTCTATTTTGATTATTACCATTCGATTTCATTTAGTTTATCATATCATATCATATCATCATCATCATATCAGCTCTGAGTTGATAAATATTGTTGTAACTGTGCAAAAAGTCAGTCGTTTTTTTTTTTACAGCAGCAACAGATTTTTAAACACTGTTTGAAGCTAAATGTGACAAAATGTTGCTGTTATTTTCAGCAACAGATCACTGCTTATAGTTTCATGTGATTTCAAGGCGGCTTGCACAGACAGTCAAGACTAAAGTCGCTACTTCACACGTGCACCAAAGTGACACTCTGTGTCAGATGGGAAGAAAAACTTTACAAACGAAAATGACAAAATGAAACATCTGAAACTGAAAAAAAAACGAAACGAAAAAAGTAAAAACCTAAATATGAAAATATGTATGAAAACACAGAGGCCGTCTGGTGACATTGGTGGCCACGAATTAATCGCGCGTGGAAACGAGATGACTCATCTAGTAATTATCTTGTTCACACACCTTAAGAACACATTATTATTATTATTATTATTATTGTTGTTGTTGTTATTATTATTATAGAGACTTCTCTTTGTGTTATATGTATTTAGTTGAATGAATCCGTACTTCATTGAATAAATAATTGTGGTTGATGTTACTTCCCTTTCCCCTTGAGAGCAGAGTCTTCACACCATCAAATGTGAAAATAATAATAATAACAACAATCATACACATAGGATCACAGCTCAGATCACTGATAAAACAGTTATCTTATGATAAAATATGATGATGTGCTTTTATGTGCAGAGGTTTCTCTGTTCGATCACCTAAAAACTAAAAAGAACTGAAGCTGGGAGTCAGTCTGGAGCTCGCTATCTGTTGAAAGTATGTGGAGAATTTATGCAGATGTTGAAGAACATTTATGCTGAGATGCTTTTTTAGAAATGATTCTTTAGAACAGCGTTTTTAACCGCGCACCGCCTTCTATGTTCCAACCGGGTTGAAAAAAAACCCGAAATGCAACAAGCTTACATTCACGCTCCAATGAGCAGAACACACATATGATAAAATAATCACGATCACAACAATGCGCTCTGGCATTTGAATTCATCTGAAACACTGTAACACACTTTCAATATGTGTGAGGATTTCCAGTATATTTGTTGCAATGATATCATTTGGCCATATATTTACAGATATTAATGCGACGGGTGGGCCCGCATCTTGGCACAAAGCTCTTAGAGGCCACAAGCTATGGCGCACCTATAGGTGCTCATATATATGTAGAAGACGTTATCTTCTTCTACGCTTTTAAAGTTTATTTACACGTCTTTACTGTGTGGGGAGAAAACACTGTAATTGTGTATTATTATCAGACAGCCACACCACACTGTGGGAAACCCTGTTCTGCAATATGACATGTTAGCAATCACAATTTAAAAACAACAACAACAACAATAATAATAATAATGAATAATGATGCTGTGACTGGAAGTTACTGACTGCTCAATGCGTTACGTTACACGAAAAAAGTAATTAGAGTACTCTAACGCGTAACTTTGTACTTTGTTACTTTGTAACGCGTTACCCACAATACTGCTTTTGGGCGGGTCGAATAAAAAATGATTATTAGTCAGTGGATTTTCAGTTGGCTGGCTCCACAGCTCGTCTTTTCCTACACGTTTTCTCAGACGGCCGGCCGACCATAACGAGAAGCGTCAGGGAGGATGGATAGAAAGAGGCGCGGAGGAGCGGAGAAGGCCAGGTTCAAAAAAGGAAGGAGGAAGGCCTTTGGAAAGAGGACAGACACTATAGCTAATGATTAGCAACAGAATTACTGCAAAATATGAAATCATTGAAAATATTAGTCTTCTGTATATGCAAATACTGAAAACAAAAGTCAGGCTTGATGTGTAGGCTGTGCGGTAACAGGATTTTTTGAAACAAATACTGAGCCATGGGGAGGCCGTGAGTACAGGCAGATAGAGAGCATAACAGATGAAACAATGTGAATGAACATGATTTCATAATAATAGTTATAAGCATAGTTATTATTATTATTATTATTAGGGCCCGAGCACGCACTGTGTGCGAGGCCCTATTGTTTTTCAAATGTTTATTATTTTTTTTATTTTTAGGGCCCGAGCACGCACTGTGTGCGAGGCCCTATTGTTTTTCAAATGTTTTTTATTTTTTTTTTTATTAGGGCCCGAGCACGCACTGTGTGCGAGGCCCTATTGTTTTTCAAATGTTTTTTATTTTTTTTTTTATTATTATTCTCGTTTTTCCTAAAAGTAAATTGCATTTTTGACTGCCTATATATACTCAAAAAGTTGCGAAAATTTGCCTACCCCCCCAAAGTCGGGCGTAAAATTACGTATTTTGGGGGTTTCGCACATGGACGAATAAAAATGGCTCTACAGCGCCACCTAGTTTCAGTTTTCGGAGCAGCCCCCGGACACGGTTTCATCCACGTGTACGAAATTTAGCGGGAGTATGAAAGATACCGAGTTGCACAAAAAAGTCTCTTGGTGACCCGGGCTACGGCGAAGCGTACGGCGGGCACTTTGTTTCAAAGTTGGCGTTTTCGTGTTTTTGGGGTCATTTTCAGGGGTCGTATTTGAACAAACTCCTCCTACAGCTTTCATCCTATCTGTTTGAAACTTGGCGTGTGTGTTCTTAAGGCCTCGAACATGAAAAGTTATCAAAATCGAGAGGTTCAGATTTACTGCGTCAGAGGGGCGGGGCCACGAAATTTGGCGTTTTGGCGTGAAATTTCGACGTGCTATAACTTTGCCAAAAATACTCCAACCTTCATCAAACTTCTGATATATAATCACAGTCTGGCCTAGAATACATTTCCATAGAAATATTTGGAGAATTTCACAGCGCCTCCTACTGGCTACAGAAAAGACCACTTTTACGAAATGACGGCCAGCTCGCAAAATATTGACCATATCCACCTCAAATTAAGTGGAGATGTTGTCAAGGCCTTGGTCTTGACATCTGAGAAATAATTTCAACGTTTCATCAGAGGGCGTGGCCGTGACGGCGCGTCAAAGTCAAGCGTGCCGATTTTTTCGACAAAAAATGGAACTCCATTGACTTTTTGGCTGTGTTTCAGGCAAAAGTGTTGGGCTTTCAGATACTTTGTCAGAGCTGTCTGAAACTTCTTGTGGTAATTAAGAGCAATATTATGCAAAATTCGGCTGCATAATTAATTAGGGGGCGGGGCGAAATCGCTCTATAGCGCCCCCTTGAATTTTTCTTTGACGCAGCCCCGCCACAGTTTTATACACAGAGTTATGTAACCTTAGCCGAATTTTAGATGAAGGCATGACCTACAAAAAAGTCTCTTGGAGACATGGGCTAAACTTAACAGGAAGCGAAATATTTAGTCATGAAAATCACCATTTTTGCTGTTTTGGCCGGTTGAGAAGGGGTCATATTTGAACGAACTCCTTCTAGGGATTTTATCCAATTCACTTCAAACTTGGTAGTTACGTTCATATTGACTTCCTGACTAAAAGTTATCAAAATCATGAGTTTCGATGAAACGGCGTGGCCGTGGCACTCTGTCAAATTTGACCCTTTGATACGACCTCCAAACTCCATTTGCTTTTTGGCTGTTTTATACGGCAAAGGCGGTGTTGCTTTCATATATTTCGTCAGACCTGTCTGAAACTTCTTGTGGTTGTTAAGACCGATATTATGCATCTTTCGGCTGCATAAAAAACTTAGGGGCGGGGGGGGAACTTTTTCCCACAGCGCCCCCTTGAACTTTTCTTTCAGGCAGCCCCGCCACAGTTTTAGACACAGAGTGATGAAACCTCATCTGAATTGTAGAGCATGGCAAGACGTACAAGAAAGTCTCTTGGAGCAATGGCCTAAAATGAACAGGAAGCGAGATATTTGAGGATGAAAATCACCATTATTTGGGCCCGATCAAAAAACCATTGTTTTTCGTTTGGACGTTTTCTTCTCCTAAATGAATCGCATTTTCGACGGCCTATATGTACTCGAAAAGTTGCGAAAATTTGCCTACCCCCCCAAAGTCGGGGGTAAAATTACGCATTTTGGGGGTCTCGCACATGGACGTATAAAAATGGCTCTACGGCGCCACCTAGTTTCAGTTTTCGGAGCAGCCCCCGGACACGGTTTCATCCAGGTGTACGAAATTTAGCGGGAGTATGTAAGTTACCGAGCTGCACAAAAAAGTCTCTTGGTGACCTGGGCTATATCGAAGCGTATGGCGGCCATTTTGTTTCAAAGTTGGCGTTTTCGGTCATTTTCAGGGGTCGTATTTGAACGAACTCCTTCTACAGCTTTCATCCTATCTGTTTGAAACTTGCCGTGTGTGTTCTTAAGGCCTCGACCATGAAAAGTTATCAAAATCGTGAGGTTGAGATTTACTGCGTCAGAGGGGCGGGGCCACGAAATTTGGCGTTTTGGCGTGAAATTTCGACGTGCTATAACTTTGCCAAAAATACTCCAACCTTCATCAAACTTCTGATATATAATCACAGTCTGGCCTAGAATACATTTCCATAAAAATATTTGGAGATATTCACAGCGCCTCCTAGTGGCGACAGAAAAGACCACTTTTACGAGATGACGTCCAGCTCGAAAAATATTGACCATATCCACCTCAAACTAGGTGGATATGTTGTCAAGGCCTTGGTGTTGACATCTGAGAAAGAATTTCAACGTTTCATCAGAGGGCGTGGCTGTGACGGTGCGTCAAAGTCAAGCGTGCCGATTTTTTCGACGAAAAATGGAACTCCATTGACTTTTTGGCTGTCTTTCAGGCAAAAGTGTTGGGCTTTTAAATACTTTGTCAGAGCTGTCTAAAACTTCTTGTGGTAATTAAGAGCAATATTATGCAAAATTCGGCTGCATAATTAATTAGGGGGCGGGGCGAAACCGCTCTATAGCGCCCCCTTGAAAATTTCTTTGACGCAGCCCCACCACAGCTTTGGACACAGAATTATGAAACCTTAGCCGAATTGCAGATGAAGGCATGACCTACAAAAAAGTCTCTTGGAGAAATGGGCTAAAATTAACAGGAAGTGAGATATTTAGGCATGAAAATCACCATTTTTGCTGTTTTGGGCGGTTGAGAAGGGGTCACATTTGAACGAACTCCTCCGAGGAATTTTATCCAATTGACTTCAACTTGGTAGATGTGTTCATATAGACTTCCTGACTAAAAGTTATCAAAATCATGAATTTTGATGAAAGAATGTGGGCGTGGCGCTCCATTAAATTTCACCCTTTGATTCAACATTCGAACTCCTTTGACTTTTTGGCTGTTTTTTAATCACAAGCTGTGGTGCTTTCATATATTTTGTCAGAGCTGTCTGAAACTTCTTGAGGTTGTTAAGAACAAAAAGTTACAGAAGTCGGCTGCATATGTAATTAGGGGGCGGAGCGAAATCGCTCTATAGCGCCCCCTTGAATTTTTCTTTGACGCAGCCCCGCCACAGTTTTAGACACAGAGTGATGAAACCTCATCTGAATTGTAGAGCATGGCAAGACGTACAAAAAAGTCTCTGGAGCAATGGCCTAAAATGAACAGGAAGCGAGATATTTGAGGATGAAAATCAACATTATTTGGGCCAGAGCAAAAAAACATTGTTTTTCGTTTGGACGTTTTCTTCTCCTAAATGAATCGCATTTTTGACGGCCTATATGTACTCGAAAAGTTGCGAAAATTTGCCTACCCCCCCAAAGTCGGGCGTAAAATTACGTATTTTGGGGGTCTCGCATGTAAACGTATAAAAATGGCTCTACGGCGCCACCTACGTTTCGGTTGTCGGAGGAGCCCCTCGACACGCTTTGATCCGCGTGTACGAAATTTAGCGGGAGTATGTAAGATACCGAGCCGCACAAAAAAGTCTCTTGGTGACCCGGGCTGCGGCGAAGCGTATGGCGGCCATTTTGTTTCAAAGTTGGCGTTTTCGGTCATTTTCAGGGGTCGTATTTGAACGAACTCCTCCCAGGGATTTTGTCCAATTGACTTCAAACTTGGTAGTTACGTTCATATAGACTTCCTGACTAAAAGTTATCAAAATCATGAGTTTCGATGAAACGCCGTGGCCGTGGCACTCCGTCAAATTTGACCCTTTGATACGACCTCCAAACTCCATTTGCTTTTTGGCTGTTTTATACGGCAAAGGCGGTGTTGCTTTCATATATTTCGTCAGACCTGTCTGAAACTTCTTGTGGTTGTTAAGACCGATATTATGCATCTTTCGGCTGCATAAAAAACTTAGGGGCGGGGGGGAACTTTTTCCCGCAGCGCCCCCTTGAACTTTTCTTTCAGGCAGCCCCGCCACAGTTTTAGACACAGAGTGATGAAACCTCATCTGAATTGTAGAGCATGGCAAGACGTACAAAAAAGTCTCTTGGAGCAATGGCCTAAAATGAACAGGAAGCGAGATATTTGAGGATGAAAATCACCATTATTTGGGCCCGAGCAAAAAACCATTGTTTTTCGTTTGGACGTTTTCTTCTCCTAAATGAATCGCATTTTCGACGGCCTATATGTACTTGAAAAGTTGCGAAAAATTTGCCTACCCCCCCCAAAGTCGGGCGTAAAATTACGTATTTTGGGGGTCTCGCACGTGGACGTATAAAAATGGCTCTACGGCGCCACCTACGTTTCGATTGTCGGAGGAGCCCCTCGACACGCTTTGATCCGCGTGTACGAAATTTAGCGGGAGTATGTAAAGTACTGAGACGCACAAAAAAGCCTCTTGGTGACCTGGGCTATCGCCAAGCGTACGGCGTGCACTTTGTTTCAAAGTTGGCGTTTTCGTGGTTTTGGGCTCATTTTCGGGGGTCGTATTTGAACGAACTCCTCCTAGAGCTTTCATCCTATCTGTTTGAAACTTGCCGTGTGTGTTCTTAAGGCCTCGACCATGAAAAGTTATCAAAAGCGCGAGTTCCGGATTTACTGCGTCAGAGGGGCGGGGCCACGAATTTTGGGGTTTTACCATGAAATTTCCACGTGCTAGAACTTTGCGAAAAACACTACAATCTCCCCCAAACCTCTGATGTATAACGGCAGTCTGGCCTAGAATACATTTACATAAAAATATTTGCTGGTTTTCACAGCGCCTCCCAGTGGCCAAAGAAAAGATGGCTAATGTGTGTGTTCGATTGAGCAAAATGCTTTGAAAGCGGTTCGCGCGTCTTCCGACTGGTGCCTTCCGACGTGCCAGCCGTCGAGTTGCGTGGGAGTGCGAGGGCCCGTTCAACGCTGCTTGCAGCTTTAATTAGGGCCCGAGCACGCACTGTGTGCGAGGCCCTATTGTTTTTCAAATGTTTATTATTAGGGCCCGAGCACGCACTGTGTGCGAGGCCCTATTGTTTTTCAAATGTTTATTATTTTTAGGGCCCGAGCACGCACTGTGTGCGAGGCCCTATTGTTTTTCAAATGTTTATTATTTTTTTTTTTTTTTTTTTATTCTTCTCCTTTTTCTTCCGCGAAATGAATCGCATTTTTGGCTGCCTATATGTACTTGAAAAGTTGCGAAATTTTGCCTACCCCCCCAAAGTGGGGCGTAAAATTACGTATTTTGGGGGTCTCACACATGGGCGAACAAAAATGGCTCTACGGCGCCACCTACGTTTCGGTTGTCGGAGGAGCCCCTCGACACGGTTTCATCCACGTGTACGAAATTTAGCGGGAGTGTGTAACATCCCAGGCCGCACAAAAAAGTCTCTTGGTGACCCGGGCTACGGCGAAGCGTACGGCGGGCACTTTGTTTCAAAGTTGGTGTTTTTGTGTTTTTGGGGTCATTTTCAGGGGTCGTATTTGAACAAACTCCTCCTACAGCTTTCATCCTATCTGTTTGAAACTTGGCGTGTGTGTTCTTAAGGCCTCGAACATGAAAAGTTATCAAAATCGAGAGGTTCAGATTTACTGCGTCAGAGGGCGGGGCCACGAAATTTGGCGTTTTGGCGTGAAATTTCGACGTGCTATAACTTTGCCAAAAAATACTCCAACCTTCATCAAACTTCTGATATATAATCACAGTCTGGCCTAGAATACATTTCCATAGAAATATTTGGAGAATTTCACAGCGCCTCCTACTGGCTACAGAAAAGACCACTTTACGAAATGACGGCCAGCTCGCAAAATATTGACCATATCCACCTCAAATTAAGTGGAGATGTTGTCAAGGCCTTGGTCTTGACATCTGAGAAATAATTTCAACGTTTCATCAGAGGGCGTGGCCGTGACGGCGCGTCAAAGTCAAGCGTGCCGATTTTTTCGACAAAAAATGGAACTCCATTGACTTTTTGGCTGTGTTTCAGGCAAAAGTGTTGGGCTTTCAGATACTTTGTCAGAGCTGTCTGAAACTTCTTTGTGGTAATTAAGAGCAATATTATGCAAAATTCGGCTGCATAATTAATTAGGGGGCGGGGCGAAATCGCTCTATAGCGCCCCCTTGAATTTTTCTTTGACGCAGCCCCGCCACAGTTTTATACACAGAGTTATGTAACCTTAGCCGAATTTTAGATGAAGGCATGACCTACAAAAAGTCTCTTGGAGACATGGGCTAAACTTAACAGGAAGCGAAATATTTAGTCATGAAAATCACCATTTTTGCTGTTTTGGGCCGGTTGAGAAGGGGGTCATATTTGAACGAACTCCTTCTAGGGATTTTATCCAATTCACTTCAAACTTGGTAGTTACGTTCATATTGACTTCCTGACTAAAAGTTATCAAAATCATGAGTTTCGATGAAACGGCGTGGCCGTGGCACTCTGTCAAATTTGACCCTTTGATACGACCTCCAAACTCCATTTGCTTTTTGGCTGTTTTATACGGGCAAAGGCGGTGTTGCTTTCATATATTTCGTCAGACCTGTCTGAAACTTCTTGTGGTTGTTAAGACCGATATTATGCATCTTTCGGCTGCATAAAAAACTTAGGGGCGGGGGGGAACTTTTTCCCACAGCGCCCCTTGAACTTTTCTTTCAGGCAGCCCCGCCACAGTTTTAGACACAGAGTGATGAAACCTTATCTGAATTGTAGAGCATGGCAAAGACGTACAAAAAGGTCTCTTGGAGCAATGGCCTAAAATGAACAGGAAGCGAGATATTTGAGGATGAAAATCACCATTATTTGGGCCCGAGCAAAAAACCATTGTTTTTCGTTTGGACGTTTTCTTCTCCTAAATGAATCGCATTTTCGACGGCCTATATGTACTCGAAAAGTGCGAAAATTTGCCTACCCCCCCAAAGTCGGGCGTAAATTACGTATTTTGGGGGTCTCGCACGTGGACGTATAAAAATGGCTCTACGGCGCCACCTACGTTTCGGTTGTCGAAGGAGCCCCTCGACACGCTTTGATCCGCGTGTACGAAATTTAGCGGGAGTATGTAAAGTACTGAGACGCACAAAAAAGCCTCTTGGTGACCCGGGCTATCGCCAAGCGTACGGCGTGCACTTTGTTTCAAAGTTGGCGTTTTCGTGGTTTTGGGCTCATTTTCGGGGGTCGTATTTGAACGAACTCCTCCTAGAGCTTTCATCCTATCTGTTTGAAACTTGCCGTGTGTGTTCTTAAGGCCTCGACCATGAAAAGTTATCAAAAGCGCGAGTTCCGGATTTACTGCGTCAGAGGGGCGGGGCCACGAATTTTGGGGTTTTTACCATGAAATTTCCCTTCACGTGCTATAACTTTGCAAAAAACACTACAATCTCCCCCAAACCTCTGATGTATAACGACAGTCTGGCCTAGAATACATTTCCATAAAAATATTTGCTGATTTTCACAGCGCCTCCCAGTGGCCAAAGAAAAGATGGCTAATGTGTGTGTTCGATTGAGCGAAATGCTTTGAAAGCGGTTCGCGCGTCTTCCGACTGGTGCCTTCCGACGTGCCAGCCGTCGAGTTGCGTGGGAGTGCGAGGGCCCGTTCAACGCTGCTTGCAGCTTTATTTTTTCTTTCTTTTTCTTCTCCCAAATGAATCGCATTTTTGACTGCCTATATGTACTCGAAAAGTTTAGAAAATTTGCCTACCCCCCCAAAGTCGGGCGCAAAATTACGTATTTTGGGGGTCTCGCACGTGGACGGATAAAAATGGCTCTACGGCGCCACCTACGTTTCGGTTGTCGGAGGAGCCCCTCGACACGGTTTCATCCACGTGTACGAAATTTAGCGGGAGTATGTAACATCCCAGGCCGCACAAAAAAGTCTCTTGGTGACCCGGGCTACAGCGAAGCGTACGGCGGGCACTTTGTTTCAAAGTTGGCGTTTTCCGTGTTTTTGGGGTCATTTTCAGGGGTCGTATTTGAACAAACTCCTCCTACAGCTTTCATCCTATCTGTTTGAAACTTGGCGTGTGTTGTTCTTAAGGCCTCGACGATGAAAAGTTATCAAAATCGTGAGGTTCAGATTTACTGCGTCAGAGGGGCGGGGCCACGAAATTTGGCGTTTTGGCGTGAAATTTCGGCGTGCTATAACTTTGCCAAAAATACTCCAATCTTCACCAAACCTCTTATATATAATGGTAGTCTGGCCTAGAATACATTTCCATAAAAATATTTGGAGAATTTCACAGCGCCTCCTAGTGGCGACAGAAAAGACCACTTTTACGAAATGACGTCCAGCTCGGAAAAATATTGACCATATCCACCTCAAACTAGGTGTAGATGTTGTCAAGGCCTTGGTCTTGACATCTGAGAAATAATTTCAACGTTTCATCATGAGGGCGTGGCCATGACGGCGCGTCGAAGTCAAGCGTGCCGATTTTTTCGACGAAAAATGGAACTCCATTGACTTTTTGCTGTGTTTCAGGCAAAAGTGTTGGGCTTTTAAATACTTGTCAGAGCTGTCTGAAACTTCTTGTGGTAAATAAGAGCAACATTATGCAAAATTCGGCTGCATAATTAATTAGGGGGCGGGCAAAATCGCTCTATAGCGCCCCCTTGAAAATTTCTTTGACGCAGCCCCACCACAGCTTTGGACACAGAATTATGAAACCTTAGCCGAATTGCAGATGAAGGCATGACCTACAAAAAAGTCTCTGGAGAAATGGGCTAAAATTATCAGGAAGCGAGATATTTAGGCATGAAAATCACCATTTTTGCTGTTTTGGCCGGTTGAGAAGGGGTCATATTTGAACGAACTCCTCCCAGGGATTTTGTCCAATTGACTTCAAACTTGGTAGTTACGTTCATATAGACTTCCTGACTAAAAGTTATCAAAATCATGAGTTTCGATGAAACGCCGTGGCCGTGGCACTCCGTCAAATTTGACCCTTTGATACGACCTCCAAACTCCATTTGGCTTTTGGCTGGTTTTATACGGCAAAGGCGGTGTTGCTTTCATATATTTCGTCAGACCTGTCTGAAACTTCTTGTGGTTGTTAAGACCGATATTATGCATCTTTCGGCTGCATAAAAAACCTAGGGGCGGGTGGGAACTTTTTCCCACAGCGCCCCCTTGAACTTTTCTTTCAGGCAGCCCCGCCACAGTTTTAGACACAGAGTGATGAAACCTCATCTGAATTGTAGAGCATGGCAAGACGTACAAAAAAGTCTCTTGGAGCAATGGCCTAAAATGAACAGGAAGCGAGATATTTGAGGATGAAAATCACCATTATTTGGGCCCGAGCAAAAAAACATTGTTTTTCGTTTGGGCGTTTCTTCTCCTAAATGAATCGCATTTTCGACGGCCTATATGTACTCGAAAAGTTGCGAAAATTTGCCTACCCCCCCAAAGTCGGGTGTAAATTACGTATTTTGGGGGTCTCGCACGTGGACGTATAAAAATGGCTCTACGGCGCCACCTACGTTTCAGTTGTCGGAGGAGCCCCTCGACACGCTTTGATCCGCGTGTACGAAATTTAGCGGGAGTATGTAAAGTACTGAGACGCACAAAAAGCCCTCTTGGTGACCTGGGCTATCGCCAAGCGTACGGCGTGCACTTTGTTCAAAGTTGGCGTTTTCCGTGGTTTTGGGCTCATTTTCGGGGGTCGTATTTGAACGAACTCCTCCTAGAGCTTTCATCCTATCTGTTTGAAACTTGCCGTGTGTGTTCTTAAGGCCTCGACCATGAAAAGTTATCAAAATCGTGAGTTCCGGATTTACTGCGTCAGAGGGGGCGGGGCCACGAATTTTGGGGTTTTACCATGAAATTTCCACGTGCTATAACTTTGCGAAAAACACTACAATCTCCCCCAACCTCTGATGTATAACGGCAGTCTGGCCTAGAATACATTTCCATAAAAATGTTTGCTGATTTTCACAGCGCCTCCCAGTGGCCAAAGAAAAGATGGCTAATGTGTGTGTTCGATTGAGCGAAATGCTTTGAAAGCGGTTCGCGCGTCTTCCGACTGGTGCCTTCCGACGTGCCAGCCGTCGAGTTGCGTGGGAGTGCGAGGGCCCGTTCAACGCTGCTTGCAGCTTTAATTTTTTTTATTATTTTTTTCTTTCTTTTTCTTCCGCGAAATGAATCGCATTTTTGACTGCCTATATGTACTCAAAAAGTTGCGAAAATTTGCCTACCCCCCCAAAGTCGGGCGCAAAATTACGTATTTTGGGGGTCTCGCACGTGGACGGATAAAAATGGCTCTACGGCGCCACCTACGTTTCGGTTGTCGGAGGAGCCCCTCGACACAGTTTCATCCACGTGTACGAAATTTAGCGGGAGTATGTAACATCCCAGGCCGCACAAAAAAGTCTCTTGGTGACCCGGGCTACAGCGAAGCGTACGGCGGGCACTTTGTTTCAAAGTTGGCGTTTTCGTGTTTTTGGGGTCATTTTCAGGGGTCGTATTTGAACGAACTCCTCCTACAGCTTTCATCCTATCTGTTTGAAACTTGGCGTGTGTGTTCTTGAGGCCTCGACCATGAAAAGTTATCAAAATGGTGAGGTTCAGATTTACTGCGTCAGAGGGGCGGGGCCACGAAATTTGGCGTTTTGGCGTGAAATTTCAACGTGCTATAACTTTGCCAAAAATACTCCAATCTTCACCAAACCTCTTATATATAATGGTAGTCTGGCCTAGAATACATTTCCATAAAAATATTTGGAGAATTTCACAGCGCCTCCTAGTGGCGACAGAAAAGACCACTTTTACGAAATGACGTCCAGCTCGGAAAATATTGACCATATCCACCTCAAAACTAGTTGGAGATGTTGTCAAGGCCTTGGGTTTGACATCTGAGAAATAATTTCAAACGTTAGATCAAAGGGCGTGGCCGTGACGGCGTTTCAAAGTCAAAGCGTGCCGATTTTTTTCGACGAAAAATGGAACTCCATTGACTTTTTGGCTGTGTTTCAGGCAAAAGTGTTGGGCTTTTAAATACTTTGTCAGAGCTGTCTGAAACTTCTTGTGGTAATTAAGAGCAATATTATGCAAAATTCGGCTGCATAATTAATTAGGGGGCGGGGCGAAAAGGCTCTATAGCGCCCCCTTGAAAATTTCTTTGACGCAGCCCCACCACAGTTTTGGACACAGAATTATGAAACCTTAGCCGAATTGCAGATGAAGGCATGACCTACAAAAAAGTCTCTTGGAGAAATGGGCTAAAATTAACAGGAAGCGAGATATTTAGGCATGAAAATCACCATTTTGCTGTTTTGGCTGGTTGAGAAGGGGTCATATTTGAACAAACTCCTCCTAGGGATTTTGTCCAATTGACTTCAAACTTGGTAGATGTGTTCATATAGACTTCCTGACTAAAAGTTATCAAAATCGTGAATTTTGATGAAACAGTGTGGGCGTGGCGCTCCATCAAATTTGACCCTTTGATCTAACATTCGAACTCCTTTGACTTTTTGGCTGTTTTTTAATCTCAAGCTGTGGTGCTTTCATATATTTTGTCAGAGCAGTATGAAACTTCTTGAGGTTATTAAGACCAAAAAGATGCAAGAGTCGGCTGCATATGTAATTAGGGGGCGGGGCGAAATAGCTCTATAGCGCCCCCTTGAATTTTTCTTTGATGCAGCCCCGCCACAGTTTTATACACAGAATTATGAAACCTCAGCCGAATTGTAGAACCTGGCAAGACCTAAAAAAAAGTCTCTTGGAGCAATGGCCTAAAATGAACAGGAAGCAAGATATTTAAGAATGAAAATCAACCATTTTTAGTGCATCGTTCTGGTTGACAAGGGGTCCTATTTGAATGAACTCCTCCAAGGGATTTGTCCAATTGACTTCAAACTTGGTAGTTACGTTCATATAGACTTCCTGAGTTAAAGTTATCAAAATCATGAATTTTGATGAAAGAATGTGGGCGTGGCGCACCATCAAATTTGATCCAACATTCGAATTCCTTTTACTTTTTGGCTGTTTTTTAAGCACAAGCTGTGGTGTTTTCATATGTTTTGTCAGAGCTGTCTGAAACTTCTCGTGGTTATTAAGACCAAAAAGATGCAAAGATCGGTTGCATATGTAAGTAGGGGGCGGGGCGAAATAGCTCCATAGCGCCCCCTTGAATTTTTCTTTCAGGCAGCCCCGCCACAATTTTGGACATATAATTATGAAACTCAGCCAAATTGTAGAACATGGCAAGACCTACAAAAAAGTCTCTTGGAGCAATGGGCTAAAATTAACAGGAAGCGAGAGTATTTAACAATGAAAATCACCATTTTAGTGCATTGCTCTGGTTGACAAGTGGTCCTATTTGAACGAACTCCTCCTGGGGATTTTGTCCAATTGACTTCAAACTTGGTAGTTACATTCATATAGACTTCCTGAGTAAAAGTTATCAAAATTATGAATTTTGATGAAAGAATGTGGGCGTGGCGCTCCGTCAGATTTGACCTTGTCCCGATTCTGGCTAATGTGTGTGTTCGATTGAGCGAAATGCTTTGAAAGCGGTTCGCGCGTCTTCCGACTGGTGCCTTCCGACGTGCAAGCCGTCGAGTTGCGTGGGAGTGCGAGGGCCCGTTCAACGCTGCTTGCAGCTTTAATTTTTTTTTTTTTTTTTTCTTATTCTTCCGCGAAATGAATCGCATTTTCGACTGCTTATATGTACTCGAAAAGTTACAAAAATTTGCCTACCCCCCCAAAGTCGGGTGTAAAATTACATATTTTGGGGGTCTCGCACATAGACGAACAAAAATGGCTCTACAGCGCCACCTACGTTTCGGTTTTCGGAGAAGCCCCCGGACACGGTTTCATCCACGTGTACGAAATTTAGCGGGAGTATGTAACATCCCAGGTCGCACAAAAAAGTCTCTTGGTGACCCGGGCTACGGCGAAGCGTACGGCGGGCACTTTGTTTCAAAGTTGGCGTTTTCGTGTTTTTGGGGTCATTTTCAGGGGTCGTATTTGACCGAACTCCTCCTACAGCTTTCATCTATCTGTTTGAAACTTGGCGTGTGTGTTCTTGAGCCTTCGACTATGAAAACTTATCAAATCGTGAGGTTCAGGATTTACTACTGCTTCAGAGTAGATGGGGCGGGGGCCACGAAATTTGGCGTTTTGGCGTGAAATTTCGACGTGCTATAACTTGCCAAAATACTCCAACCTTCATCAAACTTCTGATATATAATCACGTCTTGGCCTAGAATACATTTCCATAAAAATATTTGGAGAATTTCACAGCGCCTCCTAGTGGCGACAGAAAAGACCACTTTTACGAATGACGCCCAGCTCGCAAAATATTGACCATATTATCCACCTCAAACTAGGTGTAGATGTGTGGCAAGGCCTTGGTCTTGACATCTGAGAAAGAATTTCAACGTTTTCATCAGAGGAACGTGGGCCGTGACGGCGCGTCAAAGGCAAGCGTGGCCTGATTTTTTCGACGAAAAATGGAACTCTCCATTGACTTTTGGCTGTGTTTCAGGCAAAAGTGTTGGGCTTAACATACTATTGTTCAGAGCTGTCTGAAACTTCGTTGGGTAATTAAGAGCAATATTATGCAACATGTCGGCTGCATAATTAATTAGTGGGCGGGGCAAAATCGCTCTATAGCGCCCCTTGAAAATTTCGTTTGACGCAGCCCCACCACAGTTTTGGGACACAGAATTATGAACCTGTTAGCCGAATTGGCAGATGAAGGCATGACCTACAAAAAAGTCTCTGGAGAAATGGGCTAAAAATTAACAGGAAGTGAGATATTTAGGCATGAAAATCACCATTTTTGCTGTTTTGGGCGGTTGAGAAGGGGTCACATTTGAACAAACCTCCTCCTAGGGATTTTGTCCAATTGACTTCAAACTGGTAGTTATGTTCATATAGACTTCCTGAGTAAAAGTTTATCAAAATCATTGAATTTTGATGAAACAGTGTGGGCGTGGCGCACCATCAAATTTCAACCCTTTGATTCAACATTCGAACTCCTTTGACTTTTTGGCTGTTTTTTAATCACAAGCTGTGGTGCTTTCATATATTTTGTCAGAGCAGTCTGAAACTTCTTGAGGTTATTAAGACAAAAAGATGCAAGAGTCGGCTGCATATGTAATTAGGGGGCGGGGCGAAATAGCTACTATAGCGCCCCCTTGAATTTTTCTTTGATGCAGCCCCGCCACAGTTTTATACACAGAATTATGAAACCTCAGCCGAATTGTAGAACCTGGCAAGACCTAAAAAAAAGTCTCTTGGAGCAATGGGCTAAAATGAACAGAAGCAAGATATTTAAGAATGAAAATCACCATTTTTAGTGCATCGTTTCTGGTGACAAGGGGTCCTATTTGAATGAACTCCTCCAAGGGATTGTTCCAATTGACTTCAAACTTGGTAGTTACGTTCATATAGACTTCCTGAGTTAAAGTTATCAAAAATCATGAATTTTGATGAAAGAATGTGGGCGTGGCGCACCATCAAATTTGATCCAACATTCGAATTCCTTTACTTTTGGCTGTTTTAAGCACAAGTGTGGTGTTTTTCATATGTTTGTCAGAGCGGTCTGAAACTTCTTGTGGTTATTAAGCCAAAAAGATGCAAGATCGGCTGCATATGTAAGTAGGGGGCGGGGCGAAATAGCTCTCAATAGCGCCCCCTTGATTTTTCTTTGAGGCAGCCCCGCTACAATTTTGGACATAGAATTATGAACTCAGCAAATTGTAGAACATGGCAAGACATACAAAAAAGTCTCTTGGAGCAATGGACTAAAATTA